>JAMWET010005362.1:1207500-1242500 GCA_024036415.1 Prochilodus magdalenae | reverse complement strand
AACAACAATAACAACATAAAAGACAGCTACCTTGTTGAGTTTGATGAAATAATCCAGACCAGCCTCCAGAGGATTTGTATCACAGTTCATCTACACACAGACAAACAACAAACAGGCTGAGACAGTAGTTTCACAGGCCAAACGACTATTACTGAATTCAGAACCAGATGTAAAAGAACATAGGGTGCATAACAAGTGCACACTTAGTACTTATCCTAACTAGTGTTTGCACATGTAGTATGTAGTATGGTTGCGAATGCCAAACTTAAATTTACTCACAAATCCACTCACACTTACAACAAGTCGATTTCTGAGTATGTTAATGATAGACACTGTTGTCCCAGAATGCAACAGGAAACAACAAGTAAAGAGATTCTCACATTGAGAAAATCTAAAAATATGGCGGGCAATGATGTGACAGTGACTGCCGTGATGCCAGGAGCAGAATCGGAATTATAAGTTCAACCTATATCTGTCTAAACAGCCTGTAAAATAAACGTATTCTAGTAAACAGTGTGTTTATTATTTTGTGTTTTGTAGTAAAAAGAAACCTCTGCCGAAGCAGCCTTCAGAGTTCAGCTAGACATGATGTGAGCTTCATCACTTCCTGTTAGTAGGAAGCGATGCAGTATGCTAATATCATGTGTACTAGCCTGCAGTTCTCATACTATTAGGATTAGTGCACAGGATATACTGCGGAGTGTTAGTCTGTAGAGCACTATTGAGATGCACCTATAAGCCTCAGTCTTTACGTTTTAGGTGCTATGCTATCATTTACTACCCTCTTCTGGGCCTGCATCCTTACCGCACATAGCTCCCCCCCAACTTTTAGCCTGCTTCAGTTAGAGAAAATGGCGGTAGGTAACACTGGAGAGCAAAACACAGCCCACTCCGTATATAAATGTGGGTGTAGTGATTGTAGTGGGGTATGTTTTCATCAGAATGAGCCTCAGAAAGTTAAAATATACAGGTCTGAAGATTAATAAAAGATGAACTGGCTTTAGAGGATCAGTTTTAGAGTGAAGTAGCCGATGGTAGCTAACAGCTAGGCTAAACGTATTTCAGGTGAACTGAGCTGCGTTAGCAGCAGCTAGCTCTAAACAGTGGATACAGTAATGTTTGGTTATTGTATTCCAATTTTTCTAAACTTTGCCATAATTAAATGGTTTGTTTGAGTCACTGTGTTATAATGGAGGGGTTTGATTCTCAAAGGAATAATGTGATTAAGTGTTTTTCGTCGGCCTGACCACATGATTGTATGTGTTGGTCTGACCTCAGCTCCCCAGCCTCGGAAGCCTTTCTCCAGCCTGAGTGAGGCCATGGCGTACGTCCCGAAGTTATCGATGCCCTCTTCCTGACCGGCCTCCATTATGGCCTGGTATACTTCAGCCATCTTTGGCATGTCCACGTACAGCTCCCAGCCTAGCTCCCCTTAGAGCAGATACAATGATATGAATATGAGTATACACATACAGTCACAAATAGGTCCAGGATTTTGAAAAATCCCTTTCTGACCTTATTTTATTGTCCCAGCATTACAGAACTCAAGGACATTCAGGTCACATCACTGTATATCAAAATCTCTTAACATGTTGTTCACTCTGCAGCCTATACTGTATATACACTTATTGTCAAAAGAATAGCTGCACCCAGAAGGAAGTGTGGGATTGCAGTGCTATTGGGAAGGAACATAAAAGTTACCAGAAACAATAAATGATGCTACATTTAGACTGATATGGGTAATATTTATTGAGCTACACATACAGAAGTAGTGTCTCTTAGTATTGTCTTGGGCAGCCATGTTTGCTAATGCAACATGTCAGACGTCTCGGCATGGAGTTGTAGATGTTCCTAATGGTGTCCTGCGATAATCCATCCCATGCATCTTAAATATTCTCACACAGTTCCTGCAGATTGTGCGGTAGGGGTGGAGGTGGAGTGACACCAGGCCTCCTATCCACCAAGTTTCATTCAGGTCAGTGGATTCCTTTTTGGGTACAGCTATTTATTTGATGGTGAGTGTATATAGAAACTAAACCCGCCAGGCAGTATAAAAAAATCCCAGGATCAATCAAGACATTAACAGCACATGCTTGAATAATAAGGTTGACATTCATAAATGTAATTTAGCTGGTGCTCTTTACAGAAACTACTTGCAAGTAAGAGATTCAGGCAATTGTTCCATGCTCATACCTGTGTAGGATATGCGGATGGCCTGCAGGTGAACGCCAGCCAGCTGAATGTATTTACAGTGCAGGAATTTGAATGCATCATCACTCAGGTCCTCACTGGTCAGCTTTTGCAGGACTTTACGAGAGTTCGGCCCGGCGACCCCCAACACTCCAATATTGTTGGTAACGTTAGCGATGTCCACCTCATATCCACCGTCTGCTGCCTCTGTCTCAATCCATCTGAGAGAGATGTGGGGCGGATGACCAACCATTAATTAAATCACGTATATCACTGTATACATGACTTTATGTACACTACCATTCAAAAGTTTGAAGGCTCAATCGTCCAATGAACAACTGCAGGCGTTTTATTCAGTTTTTACTTCTTCTGGATGTAAATTGGAATCTAAAAGTGTTTAGGTTTGTCCACTAGGGGTCACCCTAAGAACATACATGGAGCTAAGGGAAAAGCTAAGGGAAGTGATGTGCAGAGTGCTGTTTTCAGAGTGGAGTGCAGTAACATAAACAGCATGCTAAAGCTTTACACTTCTACAATCTGAAACAGGGCCACCGCACTCAAAACGGTCACAGCCCCAGGTCAGAACACTTGTAAAGACATGCATAATTTTTTGACGGCCAAAATGAGTGTCTAACTGGCAACATGAACTGAGTGAGTGAAAGATTGTGTAGGAGGTTTAAAGCCTAAATTAGCTTTAATCAACAACAAAGACATTTTAATGAATAACGTAAGTAATAATTTACTAATAGAAAATGTAGATGTACTGTTTTACTGTGGGTCAGTTTGTGATATTATCGCCGTCCAACAAAAAACAAGCATCTCCAAAATGGCAACTTTACATGAGAGGGCAACAACCTAGTTTAATTCTAATGTAAGTCAATGGAACCAGATGTCTTTCCAAGCAGTTTTGAGCCATTCTCTTGGTCCATTCATCATGAAATATTCACACAGTGTTAAAAGCAGCTGCTGTGTTCAAATGATGCATAAAAGTAATAATCGAGACACCAAAAATTAAGACACGTGTTTTTCTTTGGACAGCAACAATGACATACCAAAAAGTAATAATACCAGAAAAATAAACTTGTTTTGGAAAATTAATTGTTATTATTGTTTTGCCATATACACTCATCATCAACAACTAGTTGCACCCAGAAGGAATCAATAGACAGGAATGAAACTCAGTGGGTAGAATTTGACATCATAAGACATGAGAATGAAGTAAGTTTCACGTTCGGCCACACATGTGACGTAAGCCTTTTCACTGTACCTGACTGACTACATGTTGTGCATGCTTTCCATTCTGACTTGCGCTGTTGTGTTGGTGAAGTATGCCTCTGAGAAAAGTTTGAAAGCAGTTTGAGAGGTTTAAGGAGTTGGAGAGGGGTTGCAACGTAGGGCTCAAGGAAGTGAGATGGTCTTATCGACGTCATATACTGGTTATGCGGATACTTCCATAGCAAGCCGTTGGTGGCAGTAGATAGAATGAGGCATGTACCAGCGACAATCTGACACTTCCTTCTGGGTGCAACTGTTGATGATGAGTGTATTTGAATCAGATTGCATGGTTATGTCTGTGTTTGTCACATAGTCTGCTAATAATTCATAACCTATATAACACAAGATTCATGTTTGAACATTTATTCTCTGTTGGCACTTTTAGCATACATGCACCTCTGTACAGTGTGAAGGACTAACCTGAGGTCGTGCAGTTCTGATCCCGAGCCAGTGATGAGCATGAACTCTCCGGATGCAAGCTGGGTAATGGTGACCTCAGCGTAGACGCGCCCCCTCTGAGTCAACATGTGACTAATGTTGGTATGGCCCACCTTTCAGCAGTGACCACAATGACAACATCAAAAATACTGAAACCATATTCAGAACATTCTGCACTTATTCAACACCATTAAAGGCACTGTAGTTATGAATAAAGACATGATGCAACAAGACAAAACTGCCTGTGTGCTATGGCCTCGCTACTTCAACAAGAAGAACTGTGGGCTAGATGGTAGGGAACCAGCCTTTTTACCAGAAGGTTGCCGGTTCAATTCCCTCAATCTAAAGGGCACGCCTGAATTGTCATTGTGCAAGGCATATTACCCCAACTGCCTCCCAGGTACTGCAGACAAGGCTGCCCACCACTCTGATCAAGTGCGCTTACAGCCCTCCTAGTGTATGTATGCGAGTGTTTTACTTCACAGACAGGCTAAATGCATAAGGCAAGTTCCCCTGTGTGGAAAAACAAACGGCAAATGGTTCTAAATCCTAATTCTAATGTTGGGAAGATGCCAAAACACAAAACAAGCAACTCTACCACGTTTCTGACCACAGACTTAAAAAGGACAAGCCAACCCAACAAGTCTGACAAGACAGCATAACTAACTCTGATTAACCTGAACAGCAGCAACAGCACCACAGTGTTCAAAGTCCATCCGTCTCTCACCTTCGGCATGGTGTTGGCAAACAGTCTGTCCAGTAGCTTGTGCGAGTCCTTTCCTTTGACCATGAACTTTCCAAAAGGTGAAAGGTCAATAACACCCACTTTCTCCATCACTAGTTTGCACTCACGTCCCACCGGTTCAAACCAGTTGGTTCTTCTAAAGCTGGGCCTGTGGAGACACCAGACGTCACACAAGATGTCTACAACCTGTAGAGTGTACATTGTTACACTTGATTATAATGACATGTTGTGTTGATATTGTGAACACATTTAGAGAACAGACCTCTGATCTTTTAAGGCACCAGTGTTGCTTATTTACTACAATCAATATACTGGGAATAAATTAACTGCAGAATGGGATCTATAAAAAAGTTACGGTAAATTTAATATCTCATGTTTATTTTTGTGCGAAGAAACTGTGCACTAAAATTAGCAGAAAATGCTAACAGTCTACACTGTAGAGGAAATGCGAACCCATTTTGACTTGATAGAAAACCAACATATTTTAGGTACACCCAGCTAAATGGATGTTGTTGGTGATCTTAAAGATTCTTAAACAGCTCCAACTGATGAGAGTCTGAAACTTTGATCTCTTTTCTGCCCAGTTAAAAATCTCTAGTTCTCCTTTCAGTTTAGTGAATATTCATGATGAACAGAACAATAGATTTACTCCAGAACTACTTAGAAATAAACCTTGCTCTATCAGCCTCCACTGCAGGTTAGGAAATCTGTTCCATCCTCCTGTACAGCTCAGTTTGGAGGTGTTTAAAGTGTACTGTATAATTCCATGAGTGCTATTTCATAGTTTGATGTCGTCACTTTTATTCTACAGTAAAACATTAAGATAAACACAAGGCCTTTAACAAGGAGTCATGTTTAAACTTTTGACTGACAGTGTCTGTATGCAGGTGTGTACTTTACTTGTAGCCCACGTCGTCTCCTGGTTTGTAGAAGTAGTGTGGTTGCTCCCAGCCTGCATGGAAGCCCATGGAACATTTGTCCTTCAGCAGATCATACACTCCACTTACTCTGCTAGTGGGACGACCAGCAAATCGCTCCTCTTTAGGATAACCCACTGAGAAAGAGAGAGAGAGAGAGAGAGAAAGAGAGAGAGAGAGAAAGAGAGAGGGAGAGAGAGGGTAAAACACAGAAACATAAACAGGTAAAGATTACACTTGCATTGTACTATAGCTTTACCCTGACCATCAATCAGTGGAACCTGACCCTCACAGGCCTGAGAATGAACCACTACCCAAAACATATTTGGTCAGCAGTGGTCATGCGGTGGGTCCTTTCCACTGACTTATGGACATAATTAGGGGCTGATACACTGTGCAACAGCCTACAGAAATATGCGCATATCTAAACTGACAGGACATGACTGAAGTGCCCTTGAACAAGGCACTTAACCCCCAGTTAAACAGACAGGACATGACTGAAGTGCTCTTGAACAAGGCACCTAACCCTTAGCTGAACAGACAGGACATGACTGCAGTACCCCTGAGCAAGGCACCTAACCCCCAGCTGCTCACTGGGCACTGTGGATAGGGCTCCACTAGTGCGTGTATGTGGGTGTTTCAATGTACAGATGAATTAAATGCAACTGATCAGGCTGAAGGCTGGTTCCCCTACCTCCATGCCATGACTGCCCCCACCAGCACCTGAGCTAGAGCTTGCTTTACAAAGAAATCTGTGTGCTATGTCATGTTTGGTTTCTGTTGGGACTGCTTACCCACGTTGTTGAAGCCGTATGACTCTCTGGCCTTGGCACACAAGTACGGCACAGTGGTCCACTTTCCATAGCGGTTTGGGTCACATTCAATCAGATCATAAGGAGGCTCACCACTCATGATCCAATCGCTAAGGAACTTCCCAACACCACCGGCGTGAATTATACCATACCTGAAATATCAATCATGCCAACCAGTCACGTCATGCAGTCATGTAGGTCATTCATGAAATTCAATATACTGTTTATGATCATTTTGTCTCTCCAGTTTAGTGATGAGCCACTACATCCGCTAGCTATGTCTCCATGATCACATCATGCTACCAGGCTGCGAGCGTGAGGCTAACATGTAAAGCTCCACAGTTAGACAAGACAACATACTTGGATGAGGACGCCGAATCAGGTGTAATGGCACTAAACCCAGGCAGACTGGGTGCTGATTGCTTACCCAAAGCCGATAGCGGTCCAGTAGTTGCGGACCCCCTGGTGTGGACCAATCATGGGGAGCAGGTCCGGAGTGTATGTGATCGGTCCAGATACAATGTTGATGATGTCAGCGTGCTTAAGGACTGGTACCATCTCCATAGCCATTTCCACATGTTCCATTATTCGGTCGAGATCGGACTCAAACAGCTCCTTTCCAAAACCTTTACCATCATGATACACAGACACATATGCAGCGGCAGTTTGAAAGAGTTTAATTAATGCTACAATTAATTAACCTACCCTGTGCTTAACCGAGACATAAACGTAGGGGAATTCCACCAGCTTTTCCAAAATTTTGCATAAATAAATCTTTATGTCATTCAGAGCAGTTTGGGCTGAAATACACTGTTCTAGAGGAACATACTAAAACAGGATTGTTCACAGTGGTAGTGATAGTAACCACACAGCTACTTCTAAAAGCTCTTTCACAAAGAATTATTGTATAACAGACTTACAAATTTGCTGCCTAAAGCCTGAGACATTGTATTTTATGATGCACTAAAGCATATACAGCTCTGGAAAAAAAAATCCACATGTACAGCAGCTGTTCTAAAGAAAACTCCTTCACAGACACACCTCTTTCTACTTAATGAGAAGCTGACCTGAACCAGATCCCATCCTAACGAGTACAGCCGCTGTCATCCCTGTTCTCTTGTTATAGAACCAGCCAGATGGCAACAGCAGTGCTGGTACTACCCAACAAGTAAGTGTAGTCAACTGTGATCCTTTGCTTTACCTGGAGGAACTCCATCTCTGACCCAGGAGTCCTGTAGCACCATCTTCTCCTCTTTCTCATAGGGGCCAAACAGCAGACCATCTCGCTCCTGCCTCAGGTAATATGATCCCTCCAGGTCACGGATGACCGGAAGCTCCTTCTTCAGGGCCTTGACCTCAGGGACTGTCGCTGTGACCACATATTGGTGATGGACAGGGATGGTGGGGTGCTCAAAGCCAATTATCTGGCCCAACTCCCTGGCCCAGAAGCCTGTGGACCAATAAGATCACAGTTAGGAGCAAGGGAGCGATAGTGGGTTCTCTGCTCCGGTCATATCAAAACATGGTGTCTCTGATCATAGAAATAAGAACGTATATGTCATATTTAGATTGTAATGGTACTTGCAAACCTATAGCATCCTAAACTGGGCCAACATACAGGAGCCTGGTAGAAACTACATTCAGGCTAAACACCAACCGAAAAACACCTGGACTAATTCCGGTTATCTGACATAAGAGCTGATGTGTAACTGGTCATATAAAACATTTATACAACAATTATAAACAATTATAATGGTGACAATGGGTCGCTGAATTCTGGCGGGAGCAAACAAAGTCACAGGGTACGTTAAGTCTGGAGTGACAGAGGTGGTGGAAAAAAGAGGATGACATAAGGTCATATGCTCTCCCTCATTAGCTCTACTCCCATTGCTTTAGCTCCCTCAGCATAAGGACAGTATATCAGAGCTGAGACCCCAATACTAACCCTGTCCCTCCCTGTTAAGTCAAGCCCCGACCCTTCAACACCTGGAACACACTATCCAGTTTAACGGGAATGTGCTGACTACAAAGAGTGGAATACAGTTAAGTACACAACTTACACAACATAAAACCAAACAATCCATACAGTCCTGGACAAATCTTACTAGTAAATGCTGTTACTGTGTTCACATTTATTCCTTCACAACTAGCACAGGCTACCTGACTGACCTCACCCCTCCCCTGAGCTAACTGTGGGCCCTTCAGCATGCTCAAGAGTGAGATCAGCCTGCTCTGTTGTCTTTTTCAGAGAACATACTGGACCTACAACAACAGGTGAGTATAACAGGTAATAACAAATGTACACAAACATAAACGCTGATGGGCCCTATAATATTCACTTCTACTAAGGATTAGACATCAATATTGGTAATAAACCCCTGTATATATCACAAGCACACCTTTAATTTGTGGACCACTCACTCTGTAGCACATACAGCCATTCCTCCAGTAAAATGGGAAAAAGACTTCAGCACTCACAGCACATATTGATCTATGGGCTAAAATAAATAGGCATTTTTTATTGACTCCAGACATCAATGATGCCATATTCTCCAGGAAAAAATCCTCCCCTCTTTGTCCACGCTGCAAAATGAACACTGGAACTATGTTATGTGAGTTTTGGGAATGCCCGAAACTACAAACATGGTGGTTCAAAACTGAAGACATATTACAGGACATATTCCAGAACAGATATCACTCTTATCCCGCCAACTTAAGTTAATCTAGGTGATATAAGCTCATCCAGATCCTCTCTCCAAGACTCTCCAGGAGTTTTTCCAACCATGATGTCCACAAAGAGAGGTATAACCTTCATCCGGAATATTTAGATGCTCCCAACCATTGCTCAGGTGTGAATTTTCATGGTATGGGAACTCTTCTGTAAAATTTCTCTCATTATTACTTCTAGATTCCCCCATATGTTTTATTGTATTGTTTAGTTTGACCTCACTGTTACTACTATAAATACCTGCAGGGTGACAGGATCCATTGATTTGGGAAGAGGCAGTACAGTGCATTGAATGTCTCGTTCCATGTGTGGAAAATGGCTCCAGAGCAGATGTTAATGATTGGCTAAAAGGAGTGACTGCACTTGGGCGTACCAAAGACCATAGTGTGAAGGAAGTAGCTGAATCTGGTGTACAGGTGTATGGCAGCGTCTATCAGCAGTGGCTAAAATCCCAGTCTACAGGGAATTCTCTTCGGAATTATGCCAGGGAAGGCATCCACCAAATTTCTCTTAACTGTGCCATTCTTTGATGCAAGAGAGTCTGAATATCGATGTGGCCTACATCAAGAAACTTGTTCAGTACGTGCCAAATCCAATCCCAGCTGCTGGGTATTAGGTACATTTCAGTCATAGATAATTCATTGTTCTGTCCAGTGAGCTTACATGCTGTGCTAAAGTGACAATAACAAGACGCCCCCCAACAAACCCACCCCATAAATCCTCTTCTATTCACCCAATGCTCAAAAACAGGGGGGAATTTTCTTCTTCTGCTTACAAATGAACAACAACTGCATTGTGAAGCAGCACAACACACAAAGCCTCAATTCAATTTGACTTGTACGCTCGTAGTTTACCTCCCAGTTATTGCGGTTTAAGCTCTAAAGAAACTCTTGCTAAGGTCTCTGACTGAACAAGTAGTGTTATGATATTAGGGTTATGTAATGCTCCACCATGACCTGCCTTAACCTTCCTTCTGAGGGCCCCTGAATGCCTCTGGACTCTGTTACTCATATATACACACAGCAGGGGGCAGTATATACCTATATTACCTTGATTTACACCATTCACACCTCCTCATTTGGCAGTGTCTGAGCTGACCAACAGAATGGGAACTTCTTAAGCACCCACACCAAGGTCACCATGGCCAATGCCAAGCACCAGCTAGAGTGATATAAAGCCCGCCCCACCTCCAGCAGTGAGATGGAGTGATGAAGCCCCATCCAGTACTTCCTAATTAGATTATCATCCACCATCAGTACCTGACCTCACTAAAGCTCTTGGGAGTGCTGAATGACTCAATGCAATCAAATTATCATCACATGTTACACCATCTAGTTTAAAGCCTTCCCAGAAGAGTAAAGACTCAGTAAAGAAGGAACAAACTCTCTTCTAACACCCTGCATTACAGTAGAAACACTGGTTTAGTGTATTGCAGTTCTACATGGTCAATGGTGTCATGTACAATAACTACAGACGTTTGCTAGACATAAAGAGGGGTGTGTAGGGGGCCGTGTCTGGGGCAGAAGAACACGCTCTCTTGCCAGATACCTCAATTTCTGGAATAACTGGGCTCTCCAATGTAAACTGTGCACTCTGGACTCTGACTGACTGACACAAACACAGTGAGACTAAATATGAGACAGAACGAGTCAATCCTTTCAACTCCAACCACTTTCTGACACTGTCTGGAAGCTTCCAGCAGGACCACAGAAGAGTCGCCCCAGTATAGTCCATTCATCTGTGTGCCATATGACCACTCTGATGTAGTAGTACTACTAGGGAAGGCATTTTCCGCTGAGCTCTGCATTCTGTACCTACATGCAACACAGTAACTGACAGGAGCACATATATCAAGCTACAAACTACTATCTGTCTGTGTGTCTGAGTGTATGAGGTGTGTGATGTGTATATACAGCGATTAGCAATGTCCAATCACATTAAACCCACCTCCTTGTATCTACACTCTATGTCCATGTAATCAGCTCAACTGACCATATAGGAGCACTCTGTAGTTGTACAGTTCCAGACTGTAGTTCATCTGTTTCTCTGTATACTGTATTACCCTGTTCTTCAATGGTCAGGACCCCCACAGGACCACCACACAGCAGGTATTATGTGGTATAAATTCGCTCAGAATTAATACATGTGCTTTAAAAACTAGCTGACTTTTCTGGTCCATGTACACAGCCACACACAACAACATGAGCGGCCTCTAACACACCCACAAAAGACAAATATAAGCCTGATTATGTGAATGTAGGCTCTTGTGCCTTTAAGCCCCGCCTCTGGATGACCCCAGAGTTCTCTGAATGGTCAGCACACCGACTCTGTCCGCCCCCATCCCACCCCCAACTTGCACCACCTTGGCTATTCTAACACTGAGTCTGGTTCTGAAAGTCCAGTAGAATGAACTGGTTGATCCACCTTCACAAGCCAGACTGGACCAGGACATTTTAGAGTGGTCTGTGTTATGAGATGATGTCACCTTGTAACAGAGAAAAGGGCTGGAATTAGCCTTACTATACAGGAACTAGTCTGGGCTGTTGGGATGTACAGCTTCAACCTCTCCCTCGCACTCAATATAAGCCTGCCCTGATGAGGTTCACCTTCCATATAAGACTTCTCCACATTATGCATATACATTGATGCATTGATCTTCCATTGTACATAACTCAATCTGTTCATCTATATAAATAAAATACAGTATTATTAATCTCTTATTTTCTTAACCGCTTCATCCCTCTGGGTTACTGGAACCTATCCCAGCACTCATTCCCATGTTTATAGATATAGATAGTCATACAACATCAGAAACCACATAATGAAGTCCATTAGAGATTGCTGAACATCTCCACACAGTTTGAGGCAAGTCTGACTCTTTAGGAACGAAGTTTGCTGTCAACTAGGCCTCCATTATTTACTGGCTACATTTGCCTTACAGCTCCAGTGCAGAGCTCAGGGAGCGGCTGAACATGTCTCTCTCGACTGTCTACGTTTGGATTAGGGCTGGCTGTTTGAAAGCAGTTGGGTGAATGTACAGACTGTGGTCAGGCAGGCTCAGCATGAGGTTAAGATCAGCAAGAGAGACAGGCTTGTTGACTAAAGGGTGTGTTTGTAGGTCAGTGAGGTACAGGGTGAACAAGATCTTTCCCCAGATGTGACTGACATTCCTTAGGTCCTGACCTTTGACCTTCAGCAGCGTTTCTAATTGGCTGCAGGAGAGGCAGGCCGCAGGCTTTCTCGCGTTTTATGTTTCAACTCTGTGGGATAAAACTGGAAACCAAAGGCGGAGCAGAATGGCACGAGATGAGAGGGAGATGAGAGAGACGGAAATGTGTAGGGAGTCTGAAATATCAGCAAGCACAGCCAGAGAAGACTGGTAGGGACACAACATCCCACACCTGTACCTTCTGAAGGTCCTTTGGGGAAAAAGATGAATAAAATAAAGGACAGACAGATAGTCAAACCAAATTAGAGAAAGACGAGAGGGAGAGTTCGGAGGTATGCAAGACGAGTAGCTGTGGTTCTCCTTGCACAGGTGTTTATCTAAATACATAGGACACATCACCATAAATCATTTACATACACACATAATCTACCCACATCAATCAGACCTCAAAAGCAAGCACAGTGCTTTTATGTTTGCTGTGTGAATCATTTTACTAAACTAGTGATACCACTTCCCCACGCTGAGAGTGGGCCGATATGGAAAAAATATTACATCACAAAACTTTAGGACATTTTCACTATTCACAATATGCATAATGGTATTTCATTTTTCAGTTGAAACAGACGAATAGAGACCGTACACTAAGTTTCTATAACCTATAAAAGCTTTTTCTATAACCTATAAAAGCAGGAATGCACAAATGTTCGGCAACCAAAATGATTTCGCTCTTAATTCTATGATGCACTTTTCTTCTTTCCCACAAACACAGAAACATAAACCTGTGAATGCAGCATGTTATATTGTGATTTGTCGGTGTGTCTGCTGGGATGGTGTTGGTGTGTCTGCTGGGATGTTGTCTATGTGTCCGCTGGGATAGTGTTGGTGTGTCTGCTGGGATGTTGTCTATGTGTCTGCTGGGATGGTGTTGGTGTGTCTGCTGGGATGGTGTTGGTGTGTCTGCTGGGATGTTGTCTAGGTATCTGCTGGGATGTTGTCTAGGTGTCTGCTGGGATGTTGTCTAGGTGTCTGCTGGGATGGTGTTGGTGTGTCTGCTGGGATGGTGTTGGTGTGTCTGCTGGGATGTTGTCTATGTGTCCGCTGGGATAGTGTTGGTGTGTCTGCTGGGATGTTGTCTATGTGTCTGCTGGGATGGTGTTGGTGTGTCTGCTGGGATGGTGTTGGTGTGTCTGCTGGGATGTTGTCTAGGTATCTGCTGGGATGTTGTCTAGGTGTCTGCTGGGATGTTGTCTAGGTGTCTGCTGGGATGGTGTTGGCGAGTCTGCTGGGATGGTGTTGGCGAGTCTGCTGGGATGGTGCCGGTGTGTCTGCTGGGATATTATTGGTGTGTCTGCTGGGATGGTGTCAGTGTGTCTGCTGGGATGTTAAGATGTTCAGTATGTATGTTTAACCTGTAGTTTAGTGATTCTTTGAAAAACAAGACAAAGACACATCCCCGACCGCAGTATTGTCCTGGCCCAAATCTGGCCCACATTCCCTAATTTATAATTGGCTACATGTTTTAAGGGCACTTGGCTGGCCCACTCAAGATTAGCTACAATGGGGCAAAAAGTATTTAGTCAACCACTGATGGTGCAAGTTCTCCTACTTAGAAAGATGAGAGAGGTCTGTAATTTTCATCGTAGGTACATTTCAACTATGAGAGACAAAATGAGAAAGAAAATCCAGGAAATCACACTGTAGGATTTTTAAAGAATTTATTTGTAAATGATGGTGGAGTAAGTATTTGGTTAATAACAAAAGTTCAGCTCAATACTTTGTAACATAACTTTTGTTGGCAATGACAGAGATCAAGCGTGTCCTGTAAGTCTTCACCAGGTTTGCAAACTTTGGCCCATTCCTCCATGCAGATCTCCTCTAGACCAGTGATGTTTTGGAGCTGTCGCTGGGCAACACGGACTTTCAACTCCCTCCACAAATTTTCTATGGGGTTGAGGTCTGGAGACTGGCTAGGCCACTCCAGGACCTAGAAATGGTTTTTACGGAGCCACTGCTTCGTTGCCCGAGCGGTGTGTTTGGGATCAATATCATGCTGGAAGATCCAGCCACGTTCCATCTTCAATGCTCCCACAGATGGAGGTTTTGGCTTAAAATCTCACGATACATGGCCCCGTTCATTCTTCCCTTAACACGGAGCAGGGGTCCTGTCCCCTTTGCAGAAAAACAGCCCCAAAGCATGATGTTTCCGGCCCCATGCTTCACAGTAGGTATGGTGCTCTTGGGATGCAACTCAGCATTCTTCTTCCTCCACACACGACGAGTTGAGTTTTTACCAAAAAGTTCTATTTTGGTTTCATCTGACCACATGATATTCTCCCAATCCTCTCCTGGATCATCCATATGCTCTCAGGCAAACTTCAGATGGGCCTGAACAATTTGCTGGATTAAGCAGGGGGACACGCCTGGCACTGGAAGATTCGAGTCCCTCTCGGCGTAGTGTGTTACTGATGATAGCCTTTGTTACTTTGGTCCCAGCTCTCTGCAGGTCATTCATCAGGTCCCTCCGTGTAGTTCTGGGATTTTTGCTCTCCGTTCTCATGATCATTTTGACCCCATAGGATGAGATCTTGTATGTCTTCCATTTTCCCACAGTTGCTCCCACAGTTGATTTATTCACACCAACCTGCTTGCCTATTGTAGATTCACTCTTCCCAGTCTGATGCAGGTCTATAGTTTTCTTCCTGATGTCTTTCAACAGCTCTTTGGTGTTGGCCATGGTTGAGTTTTGAGTCTGACTGTTTGAGGCTGTGGACAGGTGTCTGTTATACAGATAACGAGGTCAAACAGGTGCCGTTCATAACAGTAATGAGTGGAGGACAGAGGAGCTTCTTAAAGAAGTAGTTACAGGTCTGTGAGAGTCAGAAATCCTGCTTGTTTGTTATTAACCAAATACTTATTTTCCACCATAATTTACAAATAAATTCTTTAAAAATCCTACAATGTGATTTCCTGTTTTTTTTTTTTTCATTTTGTCTCTTATAGTTGACGTGAACCTTTGATGAAAATTACAGACCTCTCTCATCTTTCTAAGTAAGAGAACTTGCACATCAGTGGTTGACTAAATACTTTTTTGACCAGATCCATTTTGGGACACGTGGGACAAATCCAATCCAGGCAGTGCCAACCGTAGGCCAGCAGTACATAACTTGCCAGATTTGGGGCACATCCACTTGCTATCTGAGATTTAGCCTATTTAATTTATGCGATGGTGAAAAACTGGCAAAATGAATGAAACTAATGAAAAACCGTCTTCGGTATTCAGCCTACGGCCAAATGTTTCATTTTGTTCAGTTTCAGCTTCTGCCAAAATGTTAATTTTGTGGCATCCCTAGTTTAAAACTATAAAGGTTTGTATTGATTGTTGAAGTGGCATGGCTATAAATCTGAAGATGTCCACAGTATGCTCAACAACACATATTGCGGTGTGATTTATTACACTCACAATAAAACATCCTCATACTGGCCACCTCTACCCTGCACATGACTCCTCTACTGAGTACACAGCAAAGCATGCAGAAAAGCAGCTAATACCAGAGTTGTTAGGATTCAGGTAACTGGCTCTTCATTCAACCAAAAAAAACATAATGAAAAAAGAAAATATGCTCCAAATATCGTAGCCAGTTTGGAGCAGCTACTGAGTAAAGGCCACCCTGCTGGTGGGAGCCAACTGGCTGACTGGCAGTGTGAGCTGCTGTGAATGGGATCAACCAAACCATTCCTGACCTCGTCCACTCTCTCCAGGGAAACTGGAACTTTAGACAAAGAGGACGAGAACCCCACTATTCTGTCTCTCGGCACCCTGAATGTACCTCTCCACCCTGAATAGTTTAGAGAAAGAACAGATTCCAGCCCAAAAGGTTTACGTCAAAACTATCATCAAACAGTTTCTCAGACATCACGCAACAGATTCATAACCATTTCATGTAATACCTGTCTGTGGTGGAGCTTTTAGAGAGGCAGTTACCAACTCTGTGAACAGTTTTGGTTTGCTAAGTTTATCTAAAGGGGGAGAATTTCAGGCCAAACACTCCTTGTTTACATCCTAGCTATTGCATTATGACAATCCCAAATCTCAATAAAGAACATGTCATTTGAGTAAACCTGAGATTCTCAGTTCTTACGTACATTGTGGGCTATGTTGAGACATAATCGTTCCACACACAAAATGCACATAGAATTTGACAACTACTTATTCATAAAGCATGCACTCACTTAAACAGGTGGGATAAGTGGGCAGGTGGGGTGGTACGGGTGGAAGGGTAGGTATTGTGGGCATTCCAGGGGGTAAGGTGTCAAATTATATTTTAATACATCATTTAAACACAGCAGCTGCTTTTTACACTGTGTGAAAATTCCATGATGAATGGACCAACAGAAATGGTACAAAACTGCTTGGAAAGACGCCTGGTTCCATTAACTTACATACATTAGAATTAAATGAGATTTTTGCCCTCTCCTGTAAAGTTGCCTTTATACTTATATAATACTTATATTTCTTTGGACAGCGGCAATATACCGTATCTATATGATCATAAAATCAGCTAGGTGTTGGTGTTGGTGCCACAAACTACTGGCCTGGGCATTTAACAGCTTATATGATATCCAAAGTAAGGCATTGACCTAGAGAATAGGTCACTCTATAGAGCAACTGTACAGGACCCTAAAACAATTATGCCCAATGCCAAGCATGGGTTAGAGGCCCTACAGCACTGGGCTGTGAATAAGGAAAGCTGGGTTCTCTGGTGGGACAGAACTTCATCCAGTACTTTCTGACAAACTGATCATCCAGCATCAGAACCTGACCTCACTAATATGCAATAATTATTAATACACTTCTTTTCAGAAACAACAATGGAGGTGCTGACGTCTATAACCTTTTGGACATATGATGTAGGTCATGATGAGGCAGTACACTGAATTTTGGTTATATGAAACATTCAAATGAGAAGCAGAGGAAACACCTTCACTGCTACCTGGTGAATTCAGGGAATTCATTCAACTCAGCCAACTAGACCTATAACTAGAGCTGACTGCAGAGCAAACACCACTCAAAAGTATTACACCCATCAGTGTTTCTGAATGACAGGTAAGATGACCTTCACAGAAACATGTCACCCCCAGGGCTTTTGACCCTGCTGGGTCTGCATAACAACAACATGACCCCATCACTTGTGCGTGTGGAACACACTGACAAACCTTGCACCACTTTATCAGATTTGACTTTAGGTTAGTGGTGGGCAATATGTCAGTATTTCACTGTAAATGTAATAAATAAAACACAAACTACATCTTCATTACAGCATAATTAGGCCTGATGAAGTGAATTTCGTGCCGTTTATAAAACACAGCATAAATCAGCTATAGGTGTTTTATTATTATTATTATTATTAATGATTATGATCATTAAAAAAGGAATGCACTAAAAAAAGTAACCACAAAAAAGAAATTTGCAAGGTTCTGTTTGACAGCGATGACATATATCATGCAATCTGAGTGCTGTACAGCTACAGCTGTCACTTGCTTTCTCCCTTGGTTTCGCTGGCCTAGTGACCCCCTGCCTCAACCGAAGTCCTTGTCCTTAGAATCCCTCTCACCTGTTACTGAGTACTGGATTTTATGTATACATGCTGCTTTGTATGCTTTGGGCCTCTCATTCCCTCACTGAGATTTCAAGCCTGTTGTTTGTACAGAGTGCCAATGTACTGACCTTTGGCTGTTTACTTTGACCGGTGCCTGTATCCTGCCTTCTCTAAAAGCTGTGCAACCCTGGACTATAGAGTCATGATCTCGCTGGGTGTCCCGTGTCCTCTGATGCCAAATTGTCTGCTTGTTGGGACTGTGCTAACCTGTGGCATTAACTATGCGGTTGGCCCGGATGGTCCCATGAGGTGTTTGGACGTCCCATCTCCCATCAGGGGTGGGGGAAAGGCCTGTGACGGGGGCGGGGCTGTAGATCTGGGCACCGTACATACGGGCACCAGCCGCAAGTGCCATGGTGAGAGAGTAGGGATCAATGTGGCCATCACCAGGAGTGTAGAGTCCTGCTAACACCTGGTAGAGAGAGAGAGCGAGAGAGAGAGAGAGAGAGAGAGAGAGAGAGAGAGAGAGAGAGAGACAGAGAGAGAGAGACAGAGAGAGACAAAGAGATGCTGGGTTGGGATAGTACATAGAATGTCTCTATGAGTGTAGTAGACATGCTGACCCCTGGTTCCAATTACTACCACTCTAAAGAACATTTGAGTCAGTAAGCTTCTCAATATTGAACTGAATCCCGTCAAACTTTTTTTTTTTGTTTGTTTTCATCTCCATAAACAAACTGCTTATGCAAGTTAGTGGAATTCCCATTTGAGGGAACCTTTAACTGGAGTTGCAAACTGAAACAGAGGCAGCCAGCCTAAAGGAGCGTTTGCAGAAATGTGGACGACAATGCTGCAGATCTGGTTTTTGTTGTTTTTGTACTCTTTTTGGGCAGCTAGGAGTGGAACACTGCTCACGTCCACAAAGGGAAAAGGCACATGTGTTGTCTTGGCCAAGGCCAAGGCCTATAAAACATTTACAGGGAATGTCCAAACAGAGTAAATGAGCCCCAGAAGAGGTTTAACCTGTAAAAACCTCAAACATACCACTTGCCTTGCTGATTCCATCCATACCAAATACCTCTAGCTTTCAACCCCAACATATAACAGTTCATGCAAGCTCCCACCTTGTCCATGTTGAGCAGAGGGAAGAGCTCATGGACTTTCTCTGGTCCGATGAAGAACTGTGGCGTGGGGTGCCAGTGGGTCCGGGTCATCTGGTACTTCATCTCGTCCACTCTGGCCGCGGTCGAAGCAATCCTGACACTGCCCGGCTGATGGAAGCCCACTGCCTGCATCAACAACAAACAAATTCATGCTACAGTAGAACCCGGGGTTCAAACCAGCTTAACCCGTGATGAACCAATTTCAAACTCTTCGGTTATTTTTTTTAACCCTGAGCTCATGAACACATTTCCAGCTCTTCCAAAATAGGAGTTACCTAGTGTGTTTTGTGGTTGTTGATTCTTGGGGTAGTAATAACTGTGGGATGTGAGTGACGGGATCCATAGATTGAGAAGAGGTGCTACAGTGCAGTGAATGTCTTGTTCCATGTGTGGAAAATGGCTCCAAAGCAGATGTTAATGATTGGCTAAAAGGAGTGATTGGATTTGGGCGTGCCAAAGACCACAGTGTGAGGGAAGTAGCTGAATCTGCAGATGTATGGAGGGGTACGGTCATACGGGTCTAACAGCAGTGACAAAAATCCCAGTCTACAGGGAATTCTCCTCGGAATTGTGCCAGGGAAATCTGGCTCAAGAGTGTCTAAATATTGATGTGGCCTACATCCAGACACTTGACCAAGACATACGAAATCCAGTTACACCAGTTACAGTTGTTGTGTGTGTGTGTGTGTGTGTGTGTGTGTGTGTGTGTGTGTGTGTGTGTTTAGATCAGTGAAGGCCCACATCACAAATTATAAGCATCTATTAAAGGTTTGGACTGTCCTACCTGGCCAGTCTCTGCCTCCAGCTGCTCATATAGCTTAATGCTGTGATAGTGAATCTTCTTCAGATTGATCCCTGGGTGGTAGTAAGTGGTCAGTCCAGCCTGTGGAGAGAAAAAGCATCATCATCAGTATTATAGTCATTATGTTTAATGGAATCGTCAGTTACTAAGACAATCACCACATAAAGCGAGTCTTGATAAGTACTGGGGTGCTCTATCAACTTTACGGTACCCACTGCTCTTATTCATTCATTCTAAATAGTGCAGACGTTTCGCAGGTATGGGTCGCCAGAGGAATATTTGAAGAACAAACTTTATCATTGTGCCTCTTGGATGGGTTTACTAGCCAAGTTGTTTAAAATGGCAAGCAGAGAAAAAATAACTACAACATGTGGTAGACTGAGCGGTGACACTGAGTGCACGTAGAGGCTCTTAATAACCAGATCATGAATCAGATTTCTGCAGTTGTTTGATTATTCAAAGGGTGTACAGTATGCTCTGATTTCTTAGAAGCCCAAATATCTGATTATAAAAATAGATAAAGAGAGCCAGACTTTAGCTCAGTAGTCGGGTTTCTCCTTTGTAGACCCTCTACTCTGATTTCTTTCAGTGTTCTCAAAAGGCGCATGAGTGAAAACAGAGCACAGTACTGGAAATATACAAGCATTGCTTAACGACACAGAAACCATAAGTTTGAGGTAATGAAGTGTTTAACCATTCTTCATCTTCCAATGAATGTATGTTTTTATTTCCAGATACAATGACTTAATGCTTTACAAAAATGTTGTGGCATTAAATCTTACAATACCTTTGCGTGATGTTGTGTGTTACTGGCTGGTTACAAGGAAGAAATTCATTTACTAATCTGCATGCCTGACAGTGTATGTAAACGCAGTGAAATGACTGCTGACAAATTTGGATTTTCTTCAGTTTATCAGATTATTAAGTAAATTTAAAAGCACTCAGTGCTAATACCTCAACTATGCTAACTTATTCATGAAGACATTTATTATTATGAGCCCCAGTAACACAGATGTTTGCCAGATGCATCAGGTGTAATATGTAATATACTGCACGTGTATCTTGCACATTTGTTATTGTTGTTTATTGTTTGTTTAATGACATTTATGAAAATGACTTGCATTGCCCTTTTAACAAGCACATTTTGGGAAATAAATGGAGGTGCTGACGTAAATAAATAAAAAGACAAAAAAATTGCTTCGGTATTAGGGCTGTAGTGATTAATCGACTTGGTCCACTAAAATCGCCTAGTAAATTAGCCAACTAATAGTCAGTTAGTTGGTGATGTCATCATGTGTGTTACACTAGGGATGTTTTGACATTACTGAGAAGTTATCAAAAGCACTATGGAGGCCTCAAGAAATCCTCAATTTTACAAATGTCACACTTAACTCTGATAAACTTGCCAGTTTAACTTGGCCTAACTTGGGGTTGCTAAACTTGTCAGTTGTACTATTTGTAGTGCAATCCTTAGCTGGCATGGGAGCTCATCTTCCATGTTGGAGCATCTGAAGGGCGAGCGTGTTGACTAACTGGATGAGGAAGGCTGGTCTTGGTATGTTAGTTGTGCTAGCTATCTAGTTAGCTAATGTTGATGTTGGTGTCCATCTTCATACTATGAGCTGTAACATGTTCTATTCCAAAATGCATGTTCTCTTAAATCATTAATAGAGCTGGAATCATAATCCAAATACCCAATAATTCATCTCAATAATCGACAGATTGTCGTCTTTTATTAAATCTCTATTGCTAAAGTGCATGCAAACACAGCAGTATATGTACTGGAACATAAACATGCTAACAGATGACTGAGCAGCAGTTTACGTCCTGATTCTTGTGATGTTACCATGTGACTGTAAAGGCAACCAGGTGTGGAAAATGGCTCAACGAAGTGATATCAGAATTGAAAATTGATATTATATATCATTATTATATAATAACCAGACAGGCCCAGTATGTTTACTCCTCTGTGAAGAGAAGAAGAGTAGTATTGCAGGGAAGGCAGGGGAGGGAGAGAGGGTGTTTTCCAAGAACTAATAAGTGGGTCAAACCCCCCAAAGCACTCTCACCCACTCTCTTATTCCTTCAACGGACTCAGCAAAGCTGGACATCTCGGCCGTTTGTTATCCCTGACACTGTCACCTGTTCTCTGCAGTTTGTGGTTTTGACAGTCGATGCTTTTCGCAGCTGAGGGCTTGTCTTGAATCATCTCCTTCACATGCTTGGTCACTGCTTAATCCATGAAACTACTTACTGTGATCATTCACGTCACATATGTGGGCTTGTGAGCTGGAAAATGCAAATAATTTCTTATTCCAGTGTAGCAACAAGTCACATGACCAAACATGTGACCATCAATAAACCTATATCATCCAACTGATAACCGGAAATCAAAAAGTGTTATCAAACAGACCCCGATTTGTATTCACTAAATGGCTGCTGTGGCTTTGGACTTTGACCTTAACCTGTTTTCAGGTGTTTCAGTGAAAAACAGTCTAGCTAGCTAGTGCAGCAATTGGTGCAGCAGCTACATGATTTGAAGGCATTGTGCACCTTGGATAGCATTGCACACCTTAAATGGTTTACTAGCCAAGCTGTTTAAAATGGTGAGCAGACGTTATCATCTGGACAATGCAAGTTATTTCTTATTCCAGTGTTGCAGCAAGTCACATGACCAACCATGTGACCATGAGTAGAGCAATACAATGCCATTGAGAAGCGGACGTGAATACAATGCAGGTTAGCAAACGTCTAACAATCAATTCGGCCCTTGACTTTCATTCACTAAATGACTGCATGGCCTCAACCTGTTTACAGGCACTTCAGTGAATAACAATCTAGCTAGCTAATTTTCAGTTCCACCCTAAATGGTACGCTCTGGTGCCTGAGGAAGATTTAAGGACAAGCTAACTTTAGCATGGTGCACCTTGGATGGTTGACTAGTCAGGCTGTTGAAAATGGTGAGCAGAGAAAACTAACTATCAGCAGAAAAATTTAACCGGCAGGAACCTGAACTCGTCTCCTGTTTGTAAACACACTGTTACCCAGTCAAGTACAAGAATGACTGACAGCGGATGCTAAACCGAGCGGTAATATTGAGTGCACTTACATACACTTAATAACCTGATCATAATCAGATTTCTGCAGTCATCTGATTGTTCAAATGGTCATGTAAACAGCATACCAGAAACCTGCATCACAGTAATTTCTCATTCCATTGTTGCAACAAGTCACATGACCACCCATGTGACCATCAGTAAACCAATATTATGCAAATGATAAGCAGAAGTGAATAAAATGCAGGTTATCAAATGTCTAACAATCAATTCATGTCTCCGGACTTTGGTCCAACCTGTTTTTCCAGTACTTCAGTGAATAATGATCTTTACTGAGCAAGCTAATTTTCCTTTCCACCTTAAATAGCGCAGCAGTTACACTCTGGTGCCTGAGGATGATTTGAAGAGGAAGCAGCGCCTGCTTTATATTCAATAAAAGGGCTGCTGTGGCTCAGCACTTTGGCATCCACCTGTTTTCAGGTATTTCAGTGAATAACAAATTTTCACTAATGATAATCATTAGGCGATTAGCCTCTTCCGCTCCCAGGAGCTCCTCACTCTCATAACTATACACCTCGCTGCACAGATCTGTAGTAGTACCTGCATAATAAACAGTGGGACTACCAGGTGACAGAGATGAGCCGATAGGAAGGAGATACTATTGATACTATTCGTCCGCCCAGATTGATCTCTAGTTTTCCACTGGTACTTCAGCCTAATTAGGCAAAGTAGTAAAGCCCTATTCACCCCGTGTCAGGACCTGCAAACTGCATGCCTTAAACATCACACACTTAAAGGTGTCTTAAAGGGAAAGGGGAATTCCACCCAAAATTCTACATAATCACATCAAACAGATGGTAACAAAGTAATTCAGAGTGGTTTCTTGTTAAATGCTTTATGCTATAGAAACATGCAGATTCAGAACTGTTCACAGTGATGGGAACAAGACGTTCTCCTCTGAAATCTCCATCACAGGAAGTTGTTACAGAGCATATATGAATCACCTGGTACTGAGGCTATAATCAACATATAATTGGAACACTACTATACTGCACACTGCATACTACTGCACAGTAGTATAAACTGCATACTGTATACGTGTGTGGTATACAGTACTGTAACAAGTCCAGACCTACAGTGTTGTATACTAATACAGTCACATGTTCAGTTACCTCACATTTACCTCAGAGCTCTTATTACTGTATCCACTGTTTAGAGCTAGCTGCTGCTAACGCTGCTCAGTCTATACCCAAAATACTTTTAGCCTAGCGGTTAGCTACCCTCGGCTACTTCACTCTAAAACTGAACCTCTAAAGTGAGTTCATCTTTTATTAATCTTCAGACCTGTATATTTAAACTTTCTGAGGCTCATTCTGATGAAAACATACCCTATTACAATCACTACACCCACATTTATACTCTGCGTTGCTTGTTTTTTCTCCCCAGTGTTACCCGCCTCCATTTTTCTCTGGCTGAAGCAGGCTGAGAGCTGGTGAGGCAGCGGTGCATGATGGGATGAAAAGAGCTCTGTCTGTATATTAGAAATTCTGACTGGATAAGAACATCATCTGGGTATCTTCAGTGCACTACAGATCTTCAGTTTGAACATACTAAGTTTAGGGAGATTTAGTAGAATGTACTACGCAATAAGATGGGCAAGTCTAGGCAACTAGGATAGTCTTCGGCAACCCTCTACGACCTTATATGATAAGTGGCTTAGTAGATGAGTGAATGAATAAATGAATGGATGAACAGTCACAGTGGTTTTGTCGTTTCTGTCAGTCAGGTACAGCGATAAGGCCCACCCCTCGCTACGTCACATGCACAGTAGAGTGTGAATCTCAAATTATTTGCATGTCTCACGATGTCAAACCTACCCACCAAGTTTCATTCGTGTGGTTTGATTCCTTCTGGGTGCAGCTATTCTATTGGTGATTAGTGTACTCTGGATAACAGTGGTGCTGGGCATTGCGCAGTCACTCAACATTGTGTGAGAGTGTGGGAGCTCTGTGTTAGACCTACAGCGTGCCACGTGGACCCAGCAGTCAACTCGGACTTCTCCAGGAGCACCACATCCTTCTGGCCAGCTTTGGCCAGGTGGTAGGCCAGGCTCACACCCACACATCCTCCTCCAATGATCAGAGTCTCAGCCGTGTCCTGCAGCCTCTTCCCCAGTGCTCCCACACGATTGTCCCTGAGAGACAGAGAGAAAAGGAAGAACGTACTGGAACACTTTTCGATGCTATACAGAACCAAGCCTCTTTAAAGAACAGTATACAGAAGGGTTTCCACCACAGAGAAGAACCACTTTGCAAACATTTCCTAAAGAAGGCCTAAAGAAGATGTCATACAGAAGCCTTATCGCAGTCCTAAAGTGCAGTGACTGTTTTTGTCATATCACTCAACCTGCAGCAGTTTAGCCCCGCCCACTCATTCTGGAGCATTCCAGCAACAGTTTAGCCCCTCCCACTCACACTGGAGCATTTCAGCAGCTATATGGCCCCGCCCACTCACACTGGAGTGTTTCAGCACCCGTTTAGCCCCTCCCACTCACTGAAGGAAATGCAGAATGGTTGTGCATCATAAATGAAATATTCCAAAGTTTGAATGATGTCGATATCTTGAAAACCGAGCAACTAGTTAATGGACAAAAAATGTGTACCAGGAAGAAGAAGAAACACATCTTTTTTTCTGCACGTGTGAAAGCTCTATTTCCCCTATCAGTTTAGTGAATATTCATGATGGACAGACCAATAGAACTGGTCCAAACCTGCTTAAAAATAAACCTTGTTCTATCAGCCTCCACTGCAGGTTAAGAAATCTACTTTATCCTCCTGTGAAGATCAGTTTTGGGTGTTTTTAAGGTGCACTGTATGATTCAGTGAGTGCTATTTTGATGTGTTCACTTTTATTCTGAAGTAAAACATTAAGATAAACATAAGGAGAAACCTTTATAAGGAGCGTCCCCGAACATTTGACTAGTACTGTACCAAAAAACACGATCTGGTAAAAAATCCTTATTAGTGTGTTCCTCATATGCAGTAATATGTGTGGACCTCAGAGTGGGTCCTTTAAGGCCTCCCTGAAGGCCTTACACAACCCGTTTACTATTGTGAAACATTTAACCAATACCTATGAGGCCCTCAGTACAGACTGATAAAGCATCTTCGGAAACGTAGGACATTGGAGGATATTGGTGTTTTGGGCTCAGGCTGCTTTGCATAACATGCACATGAGGCCTATCTAACAGCACAGCTCCTCAGGGTCCAATAGATTTATTGGAAAATTGATAAACTGAGATGCTGTAGTACCTAAGATGCTTATCCAAGCCCCCCACCCTCGTTCCCACCCCAACCTCAGGTTTGGCCAGTGAATGATGACCAGAGATGGCCAGTCTGGATAAACCAATCTAAGTCAAACTACGTGAAGCAGCTCTTTAACCATAGCACTGCTGCATTAAACATAAACATGGGTTTCAAACCTATCAATGCTGCTCTTCGCACTAGATCATTGCAACACAGTGGTCACCAGCCCTGGACCTGGAGATCTACCCTCCAACAGTGTCTAGCACCACCATCTGAAACCTGCTCCAGCTAATGAAGAAGAAGTTCTCAGAAGTTCCTCAGAAGTTCTCCACTCGCTGGATCATTGCTGTGTGGTGTTAGGAGGGACGGCTGGAACTAAACCCTGCAGGACAGCAGGCTAGCCCCCTCATCACAATCACAATCATAGACTTCATGCTACACCCACTGCTGTACTGCCTCACCTCTCCTCTGCTTGCCTCCTGAACGTGCTGCATATGGTCCGCTCTGCAGTGTCCCTCAGTCTCCTGCAGAAAGGAGCGTTTCTCCGTAACCTGGTATTAACTGTGGTTAAAAGTCTGGACATGCTGCTCAGCTCTGCTACTTTCAACTCAACTTCCAAACACGTCCTCACGCCAGAGCTGCACAGAGACACGCCTCCTCGCACGAGCTGCGTTTTTTCTCCCACCCGTATTCCGCTAAGCCCCGCCACTTTGCACTGGGGTTGGCTAATCGTCTTCCGGCTAGTGCGCTGTGATTGGCTGGCAGGTTAAACCCCAAGCCCTACCTCACGATCCTTGACGCCTCTAGTAGCGAGCGAAGGCGGGGCTTTCCTGAATACGGGTGTGAAATGAAATAACGCCCGCATTGGGGCTTTTGAGCCCAAACTGGACTTTTTTTCCAGGCCAAAACCGGATGTTTGAGTTAACTGTTAAACGTCCGTGACCTGGTTAGTTTCTGGACTCTTTCCAGTGCATCTTAACTCTGAATGTATGTTTTTCCCTGCTGTTTGAGGGTTTCATTACATTGTTTATGTGTTGTTATTTTACTTGTTGTGTGATTGCATTGGTGGGCTGGTGTAGTGGGTTCGACTGTCCTCTTCCAGGAAGAAGGGTCTAGGTTCGGTTCTCCGACAGGGTGACCATCTGTGTGAAGTTTGCATGTTCTTCTTGAGTTTACAGCCCAAAAACAGGCGAGCTGGAGAAACTGAATTGCCCATAGGTGTTTGTGTCTGGCCTATTATGGTGGCCTATCCAGGGTGTTTCCTGCCCTCCAGCCAATGAGTGTTGGGATAGGCTCCCATAGCCCAGGAGGGTGAGTGCTTCAGAGGGTGAATGAATAAATGGTTGTGTTATTTAAATCATTGCTGTCCAAAGAAAAACATGTATCTCCCTTTCTGTCCATTTTTACTTTTATGCATCATTTGAAAATATGATATATAAATATGAGATTGCAGTGCTATTGGGAAGGAAGATAAAGGTTACCAGAAACAATAAATGATTACAGATTTAGACTGATATGGGCTTTATTTACTGAGCTACCCAAACAGAAGTAGAGTCTCTCAATATGGAGTCAGGCTGTCATGTTTGCTCACGCAACATGCCACATGCCCCTGCATGGTGCTGTAGAGGTTCCTAATGGTCCTGACCGTGGTGCCTCTTCACACGGTTTTGTTGTTCGTCTCCACCACTGAAGATGACCTGCTGCCATGTTGAGTCACTCCATGACAGTCTGGCACGACAGTTGGCGACATTGACGTGGTGTTTAGGGCAGTCTTTGTGCATGTAGTCCTGCTTTATGCAGCCATCTGCCAATGGCGCTACACTAACAGGATGACTCGTGTAGGGCGTCACTGCCCACTGAATGTCTGCAATCGTGGCTGTTGGGTCAGTCAGGTACAGTGACAAGGCCCATCGTTGTTTATTTCACATGTGTGGCCGAGCGTGAAATCTGAATAATTTGCATGTCTCACAAAGTCAAACCTACCCAACAAGTTTCATTCTTACTGGTTCATTCCTTCTGGGTGCAAACACGTCAGTGTCACTGCAGTGCTAAGAATGTCCCACTACCCACACAATACCTGGTCTGTGGTGGTCCTGATCACTGAAGAACAAGGGTAATAAAGTACACAGAGAAACAGCTGGACTACAGTCTGTAGCTATGGAACTACAGAGTGCTCCTATATGGTCAGTGGAGCTGATATAATGGACAGTGAATGTAGATGTGTGTAGTGTAGAGGTGGTTTTAATGTAAAGACTGATCGTTGTATATACTATGTACTATACAGTCTGTGTGCTTCTGTATCTAATGCAAGTTACAATTACTGCAAGGACCAGCTCTGCCAATAAATACCTCTGACCCTTATGACCAATAGTAGCCCCAAATGTTACATAAACACAATAAACTGGACAAAGAGGGGGATTGGGGGGTGCACTGTGGAATTCACTCTGTATTTTGGTAGTGCTTTCATGTAGGCCGCTCCTCAAAATCCAGTTAAATCTGAATTAAATCCTTCTTCTCTGCATCTGTTTGTCCAGCTAAAGCGTAAAGGCCGTGTTCATGACCAAAGCTGGACAGACCGGAGCCGTAACTGATCTCACTGCTATGTCTCTTATGTAAAAGGATCTTCTTCTTCTGAATGCAACCAGAGCTCTTAGGTCCAGCCTTTCTGTTGGTGTGTAGGATCCAGTCTGAACAGGCTGCTGCAGGACCGCCCGCTGGCTGCCCTGGGCGGGAGAGGAGGGGTGGTGGTTATCATGAGGCCTTGAAATGTTGATACTCAGCTTCTGTCCCTTCTCAGCCCCCACTCAGGAATGACCTTGTTTTAAGATTACTACATGTTTGTGTTATGAATGCTAAATGTTTCTTTCATGAATGCAACATTAGGAGTGTTTTTTTTTATATACACTCACATTCAAAATAGTTGCACAGATTGCTGCACCCAGAAGAAATCAACTGACAGGAATGAAACTTAGTGGCTAGGTTTTACATTGTGAGACTCTTATGATGGCTGCCTCTAACACCATGTCAGCATCACCAAAGACTACAATGGTGTCGTGCCAGACAGTCAGGGAGCGTTTCATAATGGCAGCGGGTCATCTTCAGTGACAAGTCCCGCTTTTGTCTTGGTGGAGATGACCAACAAATCCGTGTGGGGAGGCACAATGTTCAGCACCAGGATGAACGTTTGTTGTCATGTGTCACACGTCCAGAAGGCCCGGTGTCACTCCACCGTTACCACTACCACACAGTCTGCAGGAACTGTGTGAGAATATGGATTCATGGATTATCACAGGACACCGAGACGTCTTTTGTGGATGTTTTAACTTAGTTACCCTCAGAAAACAAGGGATTTGTGCTGCTTTCTGTCTAGAAGAAAATATAGATTTATGTTCCTGGGGTCTTTAAACCTCAACAATTAAGTGTGATATCAGTTGTTTGAGTATTTAGTGTGCCCACTCTGGCTTTATTACAGGTTCCATTCCTCTCAGGAGACTTACTTTCAGATACTCTGAGACACTTAGATACCTTCAATGTTCAGTCTTGGAAGCTGGTTTAGTTGATTCATTTGTTAGGGGTTTATTCCAAATAACCCCCAACAAATGTAGTGATGTTGCAGTTCCAGACTCTGAGGTGGTCAGTTCATTGCTCTGAGAACACAAGCAGTTTCTTTGATAGATGTGTCTGTCTCCTTTTCTCAATAGGAGCTTCCTGAACAGCTACACCTCCTTTCAGACCTCCATACATTGGGGTGTCTTCTCACAGTATAAGGATGGACGGAAAACCACTGGATGTTCTTCACAGATCTGAAGCATCTCTTAAAGATGAAAGTGTTGTCTGATGGGGACAATGTTGGTGGATGTACTAGGTCTTCCAGGTGGTTGTTAGGAGACCCATGTTTTCTGTAGCTTTTAAATATTTTGTTGACCTCCAGTTTTAGAAAGCTTGCCTTCTCCTTCCTTATGCAAGTGAATTACACTCTATCTAAGTTCTCATTATTCTTTGTTCTGAATGGAAATGTAAGTACTGCACATGCTGTGTTGTTGTGTATGCTCCTGAGATCCACTGAAAACAGCTGCTAAGTTCCATGAACACTCTGCATTTGTGTGAAGGAGTAAGCAGAATAGCTACACGGACAGCTGTGCTGGTAATGATTACTCTCTGCTGACCAGAGTGCAAGTGACTCTGATAGGTCAGTCAATGTTCCTCCTGTGTTCTTTAAAGATCAAGTCTGCAGAAGCCAAGAAAATGTGCTTACCTTTATTTTAGTATCAGTGTTACTCCATACTAATGCTACAGCCCCAAAATCTATAAGGAGGTCATTTGATGTCGGACGAGTCCAAAGTGATAAACTCTCAGGAGCTCCAGACAGACATTCATTAAGTTTACTGCTCTGGGCCGAGCTGCACTCAGGTCAAACTCTTACTGCATATGATTAAACAGTGCACTCCAAACGTCGCTGTCTCAAAGCACGGTGGCGGTGGCAAAAAGTGTCAGGGAGCTTTTAGAGGTGGACGTCTGTTTCCTATCACCACCACTGTGAACAAATCTGACTCTGTAAGTTTCTCAAGAGCAAACATTTCACACCAAACCGCTCTAAAGTATTCTGTTTACATCATAAACTCTCAAATACAGTCATCTTCAAAGGAATAGCTGCAGAAGGAAGTGTGGGATTGCAGGGCTGTTGGGAAGGAAGGTTAAAGGTTATTAGGAACAATAAATGATGATACATTTAGACTGATATGGAAAAATATTTATTGAGCTACACATACAAAATTAGTGTCTCTCAGCGTCGGGCAGCCATGTTTACTAACTCAACATGCCAGACGTCTTGTAATAAAGTTGTAGAGGTTTTTAATGGTGTCCTGTGATAATCCATCCCATCCAGTTTAAATATTTTCACACAGGTCCTGCAGATTGTGTGGTAGGGATGGTGGACACCAGGCCTTCTGGACGTGTGACGTGTCACAACAAACCATTCCTCTGGGCGCCGACCACGGTGCCTCCACATATGGATTCGTTCGTTGTCTCCACCATGACAAAAGTGGGACCCACTGCCATTTTGAGTTACTCCATGGCAGTCTGGCACGACACCATTGCAGTCTTTGGTGACATTGACATGGTGTTAAGGGTAGTCGTCATAACAGTCTGTGCATGTAGTCCTGTGTTGTACTAACAGGACGACATATCAAGGGTGTCCGCGATCGTGGCTGTTGGGTCAGTCAGGTAGCGTTAAGGCCAGTCCTTGTTTATGTCACACACGCAGCCGAGCATGAAGCTTGGCACAACCTGAACGTCTTTGTGCAGTAACCATATGGACTGGCTGAGTTCTTGGTTCTGAGACTTAGTGCACCTACAGAGTTATTACCGCCTCAAATGTGGGTCTACACATAAAGTTCCTCACTGTTGTAACCATAGCATTCACATTTGAGTAAACTCATTTCATAATGCCCTGTAAAATAACTAAAGAGCAAATCCGTGACTGAATAATGAGCCTGGAGTCGAAGGGGTTAAAGACGGACGTCTGCAAAAATTCAAGACATTCTGTGCAAGTTTAGACCAACGTCTGTATGCTGTCTTCTGGCTCAAGGCAAATACAATAGCATAGATCCCACAGCCCTCGCCACCCATAGTCACCCATTCATGCGTATAACATCACACTTAGTTTGGCTGGAGTTAGTTTACCACAGGAGACCTTCACAATAGTTGGTGTGCTATTCATTAACCCTTTAAATGACAAGAGGTGGGTCCAGGCTTCAATTGCACATTCCTAAAATTCATTTACTGTTTTAAATGTAACTACAGATTAAAAAAGAGAAATTAGAACCTTTATTATTATTCTGCATAACTGTGCTGTGAAGATCAAGTGGTTTAATGTGAACTGGTGCATTTTAGAGAAACAGAGTACAATATGGCTCCAATTGTGGCTCCTAAGCAGATGTTAATGATTGACTAAAAGGAGTGACTGTATTTGGATGTGCCAAAGATCATAGTGTGAAGGAAGTAGCTGAATCTGCAGGTGTGTGGAAGCATACGATCATATGCATCTTCCAGCAGTTGCTAAAATCCCAGTCTACAGAAATTCTCCTTGGAATTGTGCCAGGGAAGACATTCACCAAATCATGCTCAACTGACCAACACTTTGATGTAAGAGTGCCTGAACATTGATGTGGCCTACATCCAGAAACTTGTCCAGTCCATCCCAAATCTATCCACAGCTGTTATTGGTGCTTGTGGTTACATGCTATTAGTAACAGGTGACTCCTTTTTAGCCCATATATTTAATTGCACATAAAACTCATATGTAGGGTCGCCAATGGGTCTGGACGACTTTTACATTCAGTTGCATTGACTAACTTAGGCAGAGATTTTTGAAGCCCAAAAGATGTTAAAGGGGTTAATAGGATAAACCTATTCAGAGCAGAGAGTGGATTAACCACGTTGTAAAAGCCAATACTGCATAATGATTAACGGCTGAATAATTGGCCTAGGATTCAAGAATTACCAGTGCAGGTCCAGAGAGACAGTCAAAGGTATGCAGCACTGTTTTTGCTGAAAGCTGTTATCATTTATTTTGCAAGAGGCTAAATCAGTGTTAAGACGGCGCTCTCGTGGTGACCTTTGAGACAGATTTATTGATTAGATCATCAGCCAGCAGTTGAATCTACAGGATTCAACAACATGAATGGCTGAGTGTCTTTATTCATCTATCTGTAATGAATTAAAAAGGGGAAGTCCAGAATTTTTTAAAAAGTTTATAGAATTACATAATTACATCACTGTGATCAAAGTCGTGAGTGTGGTGTGAAATGTTTTAGATGTTCTTTAAATTGGTGGTGATGGGAACCCGTGATCACCATGTATACAACACATGTCTAGCCTTTATGTACTTTCAGAAACACCAGTGAACCTACACATGTTTACTGAAGGTTTTCATTTCATCTAAGTTCAACTAAGGAGTTTTCTTTGGGGACTATTTTGCCTTAGAACAGCGTCTTACTCTGACAGTGTCTAATCTGGCAGTATATTCACAAGTCCTTCAATCTAGTAACTTTATGTGAGGGAACTTTTAAAGGTGGCCGCCCTATTACCACCACCACCACTGTGAGCAGCTTTGACTCAGTAAGTTTCAGATCAAACCACTCTGAATGGTTCTGTTTACATTACAGCCATTTAATAATGCAGCAATTTTGGAAATTTGGTGGAGTTCCCCTTTACATGGTTTAAATACAATTTTCTCTGCTCTGCAAATCTGGCTGCTTTGCTGAAGCACTTCGACCTGCTCAAAAGCTGCAGTGCAAATCTAGACAAACAAATGCATCACATTCAGACAGATAAGCAAGGCCTGCACACCAGAAATTACGAAATTAGAGAGGGGGAGAGCCGAGATTGCATAACACGGAGAGAGGGAGGATTTGGACAGGCACACCCCTCATCCGCCCCCCCATCCCCAAACACCCACACCCCCCTCCACTCAACGCCTCCTCCAGATGAATATAAAGGCTCTGGGAGGAGAACAGAATAGCTCCTCTCCTCAGCACAGCCAAAGCTGGAAAGATCTGGATCAGAGACCTCAAGCTGCAATCAGACTTCTGCAAAAATGGCATCTGGAGCTAAGCGGGTAAGAGCACTGATTCTCACTAAGGGCGTAGGAGCCTGAGGGGACTTTTAGCTTGCTTGAGTCACTGCTTGAAGTCTGTGCAAACAGCTACTAGACTTACATGCTCATGGGTGTACATACATGTAGATGTGTGCATGGGTGTAGATACATATAGACATGCTCATGAGTGTAGATGTCTAGAGGTGCAATCATCATGTTTATGTCTTATTCCAGTAAATGAACTACATGAACATGAATTCAATTATGCCACACGTTTCTATTCAACCAAATAGAGTCAGTCAGTGTAGACGGAGTTTGCCACCTCAGCAGCAAGCTGAATTGTTGATGGAACTAAACTGAAACATTTCCCTGAAATTTATTTGGGGTTTCCAGGAACGGAATTCTGCTAGCATTCAATTCACTGAAATGTGCTTCATTGGTTTGTCCATTTTACTTAAACCACTTACTCAAACAAGACACAGTTCTTCCAGAGCTATTTTCAGCTACAACCCTGTTGGTCAAGTCTCAGGCTCCTAAGCACGTGACTTTGAACCATTTATCTTGGCATAGATCTGTGTTTTGCTCAAAGAGGGAACATGTCCTCATACTGGATAGCAAAACGAAATAAGAGACCAGTATGAATAGGATAAGAGTTTACAACTGATATACACTAACACTGTACTACACTATACTGTAGGGCTACTACTCCCATCCATCATATAAGCTACTCAATAACTTTGATCAAAATGTCAAGTAACCTGTATACCACATGACGTATATTGGAATAAGCTTAACAAGCTTACCTAGGTGTCATGTAGCCTTATAAAGAGCACCCTACAGTTAAGTGTTACCCGATATTCAGTATAGAATGAAGAATAAAGAAAGCAGCCTATTCGGATGATAAGCCAAAGATAAGCAACGGCTACTAACTGAGGCTGAAGATTAGAATGAACGCAAATACAAATGCAGTCATAACTTCAGCTATAAAGGTAATAAACTATAACAGCTGATGTATATATCCACAAAATCATGCCTTTTACCCTTAGTGATAATAACTCAGAGCCTTGGCAACCTAATACCTACCCAACCAGCTCAACAGGTCACATAACCTTTTGACTTTAACATGCATAGATAAACGTATGAAGAAAACTTTGTTATTTAAGGCTTATCTCAACTGAGGACTACACACTACTGCACAGTATATGC
>JAMWET010005362.1:875000-1202500 GCA_024036415.1 Prochilodus magdalenae | reverse complement strand
CCAGTACAGTCCATGCCACAAGGACAGCCACAGAAGAATGTCCAGACGCACCTTCTTTGGCTGCTTTCCTTTTGGCATCTATGTTTAATAAACAAATAAAAAGCAAGATATGTGATGATGTTACTTCAGCAATTAAGAATATATAATGATTATTATTATTATGTGACTGTCCCACAGCTCTTGAGCCCAGGGTGCTGACCCGTTGGGACATGCAGCACTATGCCAGAGAGGCCTACAATGCCGGTATCCGTTTCATTGGTGGCTGCTGCGGCTTTGAGCCCTACCACATCCGTGCCGTGTGTGAGGAACTTGCCCCAGAGAGGGGCTTAATGCCTGAGGCCTCAGAGAAACATGGCATGTGGGGCAGCGGCCTGGAGATGCACACCAAGCCCTGGGTCAGAGCCAGGTGAGTGTTACACTGTACATTATTATCGCAGGTGGATAGCTTAGTACTACAGCAAGCACTAATCTATATTTCAGTATGTCTACCTCCACCTATAGTATGTCCATCAACATGTCTTAGGCCCTGAGTATGTCCACCAACAGACCAGAGGCCTTCAGTATGTCCGCCAATATGTCTTAGGCCTTTAGTGTAGCTCTCCAGAAAAATTCAACCTTCACATTTAAGCCATCCATGTAGTTATACACCCACACACTAGGGGGCAGTGAGCACATGTGCTCAGAGCAATTGGCATCTTTAACCACAGTCCCCAGGGGGCAGCTGGGGGTTAGGTGCCTTGCTCAAGGGGACGTTAATCATGTCCTTCGGTTCAGGAAGTCGAACAAGTGATCTTATGATTACAAGGCTGGTTGCCCAACCTCCAGCCCACGTGGGGTCACAATTGCAGTTAAATGACTACAATATAGTGAAATGAGTACAATCAATAACTCTAATATGGTCTTATGTGATGGTCCAGGGCCCGCCGTGATTACTGGGAGAAGATAAAGCCGGCCTCCGGGCGCCCTCTGTGCCCCTCCATGTCCACCCCAGACTGTTGGGGCGTCACCAAGGGCCATGCTGACCTGATGCAGCAGAAGGAGGCCACCACCAAGGAGCAGCTGCGTCCACTGTTCAACAAGGCTGACAGCAAAAACTGAGGGCTCTTAAACCAGGGGCTCCCACACGTACCCATGAGATCAGGGCTACGGGTGGCATATGACAAGGAAGGAGACGAAAGAAGAGAAGGCCACTCTTTCTCCTCACCACGCTGAGTTTACACCTCATGTCATTAAAGAATAGAAGGGTTCTCGTAGGCTTGTTTTTCCAGGACCATTTTTTATGTGAACAAACTGTCAGTATGTTTTTGCCCAGCTTCCTCTTGCAGTGTTGGTCAGTTTTGCAGGCTTAGCTCTTCTGGTGTTCATAGGTGGGCTTGAGGCACTGTGGTACAGCTTTAACAACCTCTTTGCACGTCTCAAGTTCCTCCAGTAGATGGCACTGTAGGACTCCTCACTGCTGAGATGAGCCAAGCTGCGGATTCAGAGATGTGACCACAATCACTTAGGAGTAGTTCAACACAGATGTAGCCATGCTACATTCCAGGTTTTCTGAACACTCCAGTGTTGTCCATGCAAGTGATTAAACCTTGACTTTATTTGTTGTTAACTTTTTGTCTCATTAAAAACTGAATCTCTGCAATCTCTGTCTCTATTGGCTGGTTACTCTTTCATGTTTGTCTTTCTCCTGAGTTGCTGCACCAAAAGTATAAGCATAATATTATCAGTGAAATGTAAACATAGTTATTCAGAGTGACTTAGTGGATTTGGTAATTGTAGAGACCTCGATGCCTTACAGAATCGGTGGTGGTGATGTGAACCAGGGTTTTTAAGGTCTATAGCACCAATATGGGCTGTATTCAAAATGGCACACTGCCATACTGCATACTACAGTAGTATATACTGCATACTGCCCCCTGTGTGTAGTAGGTAGTACAGTAAGAAATTTTGCTACACCTACAGTACAGCATACTCATATAGTCACATGACCAGTTGAAGCATGCTGAGAGCTGGTGAGGCCATAGTGCATGATGGGATACAGAACACCATGAAGATAGCTCCACCTGTATTCGAACTGGCATACTACATACTACTTGTTGCTAAATCTGCCTAAAAGTAGTATGAAGTATATGACTGAACTATAATGTAACTCAGCTGTGATGTAACACATCCCCAGATGGTGTTTTACTCCAATTAGAGTTTCTAGTATACTTGGGGAGCCATCTTCATGGTGTACTGCATCCCATCATGCACTGTGGTCTCACCAGTTCTCAGCCTGCTTCAGCCAGAGAAAATGGAGGTGGGTAACACTGGGGATCAAAACACACCCAACTCTGAGTATAAATGTGGGTGTGGTGATTGTAGTGGGGTATGTTTTTATCGTAATGAGCCTCAGAAAGTTAAAATATACAGGTCTGAAGATTAATAAAAGATGAACTGGCTTTAGAGGTTCAATTTTAGAGTGAAATAGCCGAGGGTAGCTAACAGCTAGGCTAAAAGTATTTCAGGTGAACTGAGCAGCGCTAGCAGCAGCTAGCTCTAAACAGTGGATACAGTAATAAGAGCTCTGAGGTAAATGTGAGGTAACTGGTCATGTGACTGTATTAGTATACATCACTGTAGGTCAGAACTTGTTACTGTACTGTATACCACACACAGGGGGTGTGTACAGCATATACTACTGTAGTGTGCAGTTTACAGTATATTAGTGTGCCATTTTGAATATAACTCTCCATGAGGGAGCTTTTAAAGGTGGACGTCTGATTCTTATCTCCACCACTGTGTGCTATTCTGACTCAGTAAGTTTCTCCAGCATAGAGCACTTTGCACCAGACCACAGCGCACTATTTCACACCAAACCACTCTGAATGGCTTTGTTTACACCCAACCGCAGCAGAAATCTAGAGAAATTGATGGTGCATGTGCTAGAGGTTAGAGTTAACCTTAGCAGCCCCACCCAAAAACTAAGTTTCAGAAACAGTCTTACTCTAATCTGTTCCAAACATGACCTACACTGCTTGTGTCTAGGAGAGGTAATAGAGATGTAGAGGAATGATTCTCCTCTCTTGGTAATACACATAAATGTCTATAGGAAAGGTGGCAGCTTAAACGACTTGTGAGGAACTGAAAGTCATTTTTCCACCTGACAACAAGCACAATAGTATTAGTGTCACCATGAAATCTACCAGATGTGGAAATGGTTTCCCCCTGTCTTAGTGAGACCACTCATCATGATAGATATCATTACAGGATTCAGAGACATAAAACCATCTGCCTATAGCTCCGAGCAGGCTAGCAAAAACTGGACTGAGACTGACCACTAAAAGGACCCATTAACCTGTTTAAGTTTAAGAGAAGCTGGGATGTTTCATTGCCGCAAACTAATCTGACATTCGAACTAATATGAAGATTAAAATTGGCCAGTATCAGCTGCCAAGTGAAGTGGGCTGGATCTCATTGTATGTAAATCTGCGAAGTAAATGACAGAGATGTAAACAAAGTCATTCAGGGTGGTTTGGAATGTGGTGTGAATGGTTGGTGTGAAATGCTTTGCTCTAGAGAAACTCAGCGTGAGAGTTGATCACAGTGGGGGTGATAGGAACCAGACGTCCACCTCTAAAGTTACCACATGAAATGGTTGTGAATACACTGCCTGATGCCTGAGGCATCATTTAACAGTAGTTTTGTGATACTGTTTTGGTGCACAATGTATTAAAATTAATATATTTTCATCAGACTATAATTAGATTACTGTTTTAGCATAATCAACATTGCATTTAAACTCTAAAGGAGACACATAGAATATGTATTTGTGTTGTAGACATGGTGACCTTTGGTTCCCATCACCACCACTGTGAAGAATATCTGAATTTGTAGGTTTATCTACCATTAACTATTTCATTAACTCATAAACAACTTCTTAAATTCGGTGGATTACTGACCAGCCACTTCATTATGTACACCTCCTAGTATCTACACTCATTGTCCATGTTATAAGCCCCACTGACCATATAGGAACACCTTGTAGTTCTACAGTTACATGCAATAGTCCATCTGATTCTCTGGATACTTTATTACCTTATTCTTCAATGGCCAGGACCACCACAGAGCATATTATGTGGGTGGTGGATCATTCTCAGCACTGCAGTAACACTGGCATGGTGGTGTTGTGTTAGTGTGTGTTGTGCTGGTGTGAGTGGATCAGACACATCTGCGGTGCTGCTAGACACCTCAGTGCCACTCCTGGACTGACCAAAACTATCCAGCCAACAGCATCCTATGGGCAGCGTTCTGTGACCACTGATGAAGGACTAGAGGATGACCAATTCAATCTGTGCAGCAGCAGATGAGCTATCATCTTTGACTGGACATCTACAAACACACCACCACCACACCGTTGCAGTGCTGAGAATTATCCACCACCCACATAATACCTGCCTTGTGGGTTCCTGAGGGCTTTTCATCTTTGAAGAACAGGGTTGTAAAGTACACAGAGAAACAGATGGACTACAGACTGTAACTGTAGAACTACAGAGTGTTCCTATATGGTCAGTGGAGCCGATAAAATGAACAATGAGTGTAGATACAAGGGGGTCTACTTGATGAAGTGGCTGGTCAGTGTATATTGGAGCTATCAGGTAATTAAGACTAAATAGCCTTTATGTGTATTTCTATATTAAACTGAAACTGCAATATATGATGAAATTTACTTAATAGGGGAGTCTTGACATCAGGTGTTTGTAGTCTCAATTACAGCACCCAGTCCCATTGTGCGATACTCCACCAACCCCCACACTTGTGCATTCATTCTTGGGTATCATATGGAGCAACAGGTGTCTTGTAGGAGTAATCTGATGCCATCAAAGGTGATTTCTACTTATTTTGTTAAACAATGGCTCAAGCACAAAGATGCATGAGAGTATTTTACTTATCTTATTTACACTATATTCTGGGAACTCTGGGAATAAGAATACCACACTGGAATCTACTTTTCTCCCTACATTAAGTAACAGGAACATCTCTAGAAAGCCATTCTCCTGCTAAACCTATAAGAACAGAGATGCTTAGTATTATTACCACATAACACTACAGTGTATTTTTAGACTTCTGTAGATGAATCTAATTTCAAATTACTCCGTATACATGCAGTACATGTGCAGAAATCAGAGAGCACCCTTCATTTATCAATGATAATCTATTTTAGGACTTACAGCTAGTCAAACTCTATTTTCAGTGTAGGCTGATGGTTAGAGAATGTGCTCCCTCTGCTGGTCATATAAAGCAGATTCAAAGATACTGTATTTGGAATCACAGTGTATAGCAACTTCTGAAATCCTGAAGGAAATAGACAGAGTAGGTAAACAGCCACAAACAGACTTTGTAAAAAACGCTGAAACTGTTTCATTATTCATCTGAGCAGTTTGTCACCTCTGGATATGCGTCAGGGTAAAATGTCATTGATCAGGCTCTTATAGAGAGATCATCAATTATTGAGTGAAGACCAATTAGAGGCTCTTTATTTGGACCATTGGGAAGAGTAAGGTATATTTAGCAACTCTGACTCTAAAAATGATGCATTTTGATTGTGGAGAAATATTATGAGGATATACATATACAATATACATATACCATGGCCATATAAAATATGGACACTTGCGCCATAGTTAAAATGCATAAAAAGGGAAACCCTCGTCCAGTTATTCATAATGTATAAATGTATAACTTATTCGTATTCACTATACTGACATTAACATTTCTGCTGATTAGTACTATAATTGTAACATTGAAATTGATTATACATGCCTGTGCGTTCTGCAACCGATTGCTTTGGTCTGCGTATTGGTACGTGCACACGCAAGGAGAGAACAACGACACTAAAGAAGTCGTTAAAATACGCTTTCCGTCCGGAGTTTTTCTTGTTTTGATGAAATTAAAAACGTTTTCACGTTTTTACCTGGCCGCTACACAGATAATGTTCAGGGTTTATCTGTTTTTATTTTGTTTGTTTTTTTTTGCTTGTTTGTTTGCTTGTTAGCAATGTTTACAGTCCCTTAGCGGAGGTTTAAAGGGCTTCATACGTCACTACGTACAGTGCGTGCCCCACGTGCAGATGTTTACGTGCGCACCCCCGTTACGTTGGCAGATGGAAAAATGGACTTATTTGTTTTAAGAGGAGAAAATAAGCCAATTATTTGTCAACAACAGGAACGGTACGGAGTTTACTTGGCCTTTACATTATTATAATGGAACCCGTGCGCTCGGTGATTTGTTTGAAGTTATTTTATCTGCGAGGCTCAAGTTAGCTTTACGGAGTCGCGGACGAATCGGTTCATCTGGATGAATTATTTTCAATAGTTTGATCGAACCGATTCGCGTTTTAAATCCGTTTGATGCAGCATGATCTTCGACTTCAAGGCAACAACAAGTAGTGTAAGTAGGATTGCCTGTGGTGGATAAAGTATCAGGTATTAGCACCGTGCACGTCAGATCCGCTGCAATGGTTAAAGCCAGCGTTTGATCCAAATGGCTCAAGGGAATCGGTTCTGTTGACGTGAGTCGAACTTGCTATTGGCGAACCAGTGAGGGGAGGGGTAAGTCTGCTGTTACGTCACGTCCAGCCGCGCGCTTGTAAACAAAATCCTCCCACGTGACGGTGAGCAGCGCGAGTCCGCATTGTCCGTTAGAGCAGCACAAAGGCCCGTGCCAAAAAAAATAATAGAGAAAATAAAATAAATATCCGGCAGAAAAAATAGCTGACAACTAAAAATAACCGCCAGACAAAAACGCGTTAGGACAGTGAAGACGAAGCGGAGGAAAGATGAACGAGAAAAAAGAGTTTTATAATGCGGGAGGCGGCGAGAAGTCCGTGAGAGGTGTTTATTTTATTCGTCCGCTTTGTTTAGTTTAGCCGAGGAGAGTTTGGTGCCACATTCGACACAAAACACGGTTTGTTTTTTTGGCCTACGAGGCACCGGAGGTCGAAGCGGCGAGGGGGAACCGAAGCGAGCCGGCCGCATTGCTTTGTTTTCGTAGTTTGTTTTTGTCCGTGACGGAGCAGCTGAAAGGAATCGGTGTTTAGCATTAGCTCGAGGAGGAGATCTGGACCCAAAGCGTTTGTTTATCCGTGAAATGTCATTCACGATGGAGGATACTTTGGAGTCCGGTTGGGTTTCGGTGCGGCCGAACGTATTCGACGAGAAAGAGAAGCACAAGTTCGTTTTCATCGTGGCCTGGAACGACGTGGAGGGTAAGTTCGCCATAACGTGCCACGACCGGACGGTGCAGAAGCGCACCGCTCTCCGGGACTCGCTCGCCGAGGCTGCGGAGGAAGGCGAGCTGGCTCAGGTGGCCGCGGACGACGCTAGCCGTCGCTCTTCGCTCCGGAGCCCGGTCAAGGAGAGGCCTGTGAAGGAAAAGGCTGAGGCACAGAAAGGGCGAACTGCGGCCGCTGATAAAAGCAGGCCCGCGCGGAGTCCAAGCAAAGCGGCCGGTGCCGGTGCTGGTGATGCCGCATCCGCGGACGTGGAGGTGGTGGAGCCGGTCAGCAGTGGCTCTCCCGCGGTGGACGACGCGGAGGACTCGGACGCGGGCCTGCGGGAGGACTTCAGCTGGGCCGGCCTGTACTCCTTCCAGGACGTGCGGGCCGCTCACCTGCAGCTATGCGCCGTCAACTCGGACCTGGAGCCGTGCCTGCCCGCCTTCCCCGAGGAGCCCTCTGCTGTGTGGTCCGTGCTATTCGGCCCTCCGCAGCTCACGCAGAGGGAGATGGAGGCTCTCTGCTACCAGCTGCAGGTCTACCTGGGACACGCGCTGGACACGTGCGGCTGGAAGATCCTCTCGCAGGTGCTGTTCGCCGACGCCGACGACTCGGAGGAGTACTATGAGAGTCTGAGCGAGCTGAGGCAGAAGGGCTATGAGGACGCATTGCAGAGAGCCAAGAAGAGACTGCAAGAGGTGAGGAGGCCTACAAGCTACCCCTTTATTACAGTCCACCCGTTTGTCTTTCCCTCTCTAGCAGATCCAGAGGGTCTAGATAATATGATTCAGGTGGCAGGAAACTGTAGCACAAGTTCTCTCTCTATTCCATGGAACTCTGGGGGGTTCATAGCCTAGTAATTACAGTGATATGACTCCAGGACTACAGCTGGGAAAGAGTGCCTCAAACTATGTCTTCAGTTCTTGGAAGTCCTATCTGGTCTTTTCCAACTTCAGTAGTACAGTAGCACCCAGTCCCCACTGTAGTTGTTTAACCACAGGCTGTTTGTTTGTCTTGTCAGTCCAACTCCAGTGCTTGATGCCCACCTACTATAACTCCTTATTCAACCAACCCAGGGACATTATGGCTGGAAAACACTGCATTAGATCTGCTGAACTTTTAACAGTGCCGTAAACTGTCTCATTCATTTCCTGGAAATAAATCTAATGCATTGTTTTCAGTCTTGGAACCTGCGCTTTTCCTGGTTTGGCTCACGCAGGGCTATTTGTGAGCTCGCTGACACACAGGCAGTTTTCGAAGTGGCACACTAATATAGTCCATACTACAGTTTCATGTACTGTATGTGGTACTACCCTGTGTCTGGTATACAGTACAGTAACAAGTCCTGACTTACAGTGTAATATGCTAAAACAGTCACATGACCAGATACCTTACATTTACCTCAGAGCTGTTATTACTGTATCCACTGTTTAGAGCTAGCTGCTGCTCAGTTCACCTGAAATACACTTAGCCTTGCTGTTAGCTACCCTCGACTATTTCACTCTAAAACTGAACCTCTAAAGCCAGTTCATCTTTTATTAATCCGACCACAGACTGTCATTTATTTCATGTCAACACATCCAAAGTGATGTTTCCCAGCTCCAGTTCTACAGGTACACCTGTTCAGGTGTTTTTACTGATGCTTTGCAGGTGGCCTGGAGAAATAGTCAAATCCAGCGTAACCTGAGGTGCGTGTCCATTGGTCACTGGCTGGTGCTGAATGTCCTGTTCCACTAATGTTTGAAAATGCTTGTCATTATTGGCAGAAGATTGCATCTTCAAAACCGAGCTCAAGTCTCTCCTGCTAATGCTTCATTGATTGATTTGGGAACTGCCGTCTTATGTTTCCACTGAGGAGTGGGATTGTCATAGTGAAACCGCTTTCTGGTGCATTGGGTCAGAAACCTGTGTCCTCATTCTTATGCCAAACTCTGTGAAAACGGAGGGTATGTTCTGTTGCTTTGTGAAACAAAGGCTTAATAGACTAGTGACGTGAAAAGTAGGCATACAGGACTCTTTCTGAGTGTCCACTAGAGCCTCACACAGTTCTGAATGTCTTTTTGTTCCTGAAAGCCCCTGAGCTGCCATCTGTTGACCTTTATCCCACTGAAATGTGATCTGCCCTGCTGTTGTCAGCATTCAGCACTTGAGCGTATTGTAAAGTACGTGGGTATGATCATCAGCTGGTGCTACTGTTAGGTTAGAGCGAGCCTGGGCAGTGATGGAGACTATCTGCTATGAGGACGGATGGTTCGATAGGCCTGTGACGGAATCGAGCTTTAATGAGCAAAGCAGGCGTTTGTTGTAAAATAGGGCTGTGAATGTGCAAGAACCTGGCAGTGTGATACAGATGTATCATGATATAGGGGTTATGATTCAGTGTGTATTGCTACCACAGCGATTTATTTGAAATCTAATTTTAGGAAAACTGCTCTGATATAAAGCACACGACAACAGGCACAGGTTTGCTAATGCTAATGTTGGGCTGGCTTGATGGTACGGGTGGAGAAACGTTGATGCAGCATATTTATCTCCATATTTTCTGTAGCATACTGTTTCATGTGTTTATACTATTTATTGATAAATATTTATGTTTTAATATATGATTTGCAAATATATATTTGGGACACAATAATAAAACAATATATCGCAATGCAAGCTCACCAGACAAAAAAAAAGTCAACTTAAAGCATGTATTACCTCCAGAAGCACCAATAACAGCTGGGATTTAATTTTTGCATGGACTGGACAAGTTTCTGGATGTAGGCCACATCAATGTTCAGACATTCTCGCATCAGAGAATTGCAGTCACTCCTTTAAGCCAGTCAAGACCATCTTCTTTGGAGCCATTTTCCACACATGGAACGAGACATTCACTGCACTGTACCACCTCTTCTCAATCTTTGGATCCCGTCACTCACAGCCACAGGTATTTATAGCCTCATCATCCTTGTGCAGGAGCCTGAAGTTAATACCACCTAACAGAAAAGGTGGTCATAAAACGATAAAAGATGGATCTTAAATGCGACCCTAAAATAAGTCTCACAATGTACAGTTTATTGCTTGAGGCTTGAGCTGCACCCCGTGTAGTGGCCTATATCCAATGAGACATTCTGGACACAGCCTAGCCGTCTGATTCGTCCCTCATATGTCTGGTCTTGTTAGACTGACTGATGCGTCTCCAGCCTCAGTTTCCCTTGTGTGCAGCACGAAGCGGACATGGAGGATGGCTGCCACAAACCACCAAGTTTCAGCTTGGTTTTGGTCTATTTTATAATTTCCGCTGCATAGTTCATGCATCCTTCTTTCTCACTTTCTCTGTCTTGCTCTCTCTCTCGCTCTCTCTATCTTTCAAAGTAGTTATCATGTTTTTAGTATGAGTCATTAGCCAGGGGCCAGCTAATTAGAACTTTATTTGACCCATGTGGTTCTGACCCCTCCAACCACAGGATGGAAACACACATTCGCACATTGGTTTAATCATGAGTAGGCTCTTAAGGGGTTGACTTTGTTAAAACCGGCAATAAAATCATAAAATTTGATTTTATCATAACAGTTTAAGTAGGTTACCTTCTCGTTTCTTTGGAGGTCTAAACAGCAAACAGTCACAGCTACCAACATTTTTTAGTTCTTTCACACAATTAGTGTGTAACTGTGGTGTCTCTGTTCAGTACAACTGTTTAACACAACTAGAATAAGGACTGCCTTAAAATGTGCCTGAGGGTCCCACAGAATGTGTTTATTCAGTATTTTAAGTTGGTCCCTAATGTGTACATAAAAGGTATGTGACTTTCCATACACCTGCAGATTCAGCTTCCTTCACACTGTGGTCTTAAGCACCCCCAAATGCTCACTACAATAGATCTTTTTTGTCTTTGTAAATAGTGATTGTGTTTTGTGGGCGGAGCTTATCAGGTGGCAGAAAGGGAGAAGTTAGCATAGTGGTATCAGGTGTAGGCATACAGAAATACGGATCATCCGGCTGCCTTCTCCAGTTATTTTAATGGTTTGCCAGCAGAAGAAGCTTGTACGCTAACTCTTGCCAATGGGGTGAAGTTTCCTGACCCATACTTGCTGTCAGGTCAAGGATCTAACTGAATTTCCAAAGTTACAGTGTCTGCACACATTTATTCCGAGCGTCTGCATGGAAGGCAAACTCTAGGTGTACAAATCTCTGGGTTCTATGCACTTTTGTGCTTTGAAGTCACGTCCAGGGCCTTGAGTACTGAGATTTGTCAGATGGTGTTTGTGTGTTACGGACTGCATAACGCTACTGCCTAGCTAGCAACAAGGACATAAAACACAGCTATACAAGACGTGGGCTGTTGTAAACAAGCGAAAGAGCTATATACTGACGGCGAGCTGCACCTGCACGGCTGGGTTAGTATTAACTCTTTTCCATTGTTTAATGTATGTTAAAACGTTATAAATCACTAGAAGCACTGCTGTTATCTACTACTCCTATCTAGGTGTATGTAAACATGTTAGCTGTGTCAGTTAGCTGATGGGCTAATACAGTATGTCTATAAACGCATATGTTAATATTGTCTAGATATAGTTACATCATTTTGTTTACACCAAATTCATGCTCTAATATAGGCTAATCCTCCAAGTTTAAGGTTGTGCTGCAGCCACTTCTATTTAAGTCAACCATAAACATCTTTGTTTTCTCTCGTCTTCTACAATGGCATTCTACAGGAATGAGAGTCATTTGTTCTTGCGTTCCTATTTTTGCATCAAAGACATTTTTGTTATTATTCTATGGATCATGCCCATTTCCCTGCACCAGTTTCTCCTGTTTTTCTGTCAGCATAATGTGCATTCAAATGCCAGTGGTGAACCCGTGACGCCTACTCCAGGTTCTACACTCATCATAAAAGAATAGCTGCACCCAGAGGGAAGTGTGGAATTGCAGTGATTGTGCGGTGCAGGTGGAGTGACGCCAAGGACAGTCGTCGTAGCAGTCTTGTGTGCATGTGGTCCTGCATCGTCCGGCCGTTTGCCAATGGTGCTGGCAATAATGGGATGACTCATGGAGGGCATCACTGCTTGCTGAATGTCTGCAGTCGTGGCTGTTGGGTCATTCAAGTACAGCATAAGGCCTGTCCTCGCTTACGTCACACGTGTTGCCAAGTTTGAAATGTGAAACGTTTGCGTGCGTCTCTATGTTAAATCTACCCACCAAGTTTTATTCCTGTCGGTTGATTCCTTCTGGCTGCAGCTATTTGTCCACTTTTTTTTTGATGAGTGTATATGCATTGTATTGGTGCACTTCTAGTTCTAGCATGTCTAAATCTATAAGTTTGTGTCTGGCTTGTTTTTGAAGAGCTAACTGTGGCTGTAGACATGATGGTGATGGTGATGGTGATGGTGATGGTGATGATGATGGTGATGTGAATGTAACTTGAATTATTGATGAGCATTACTTTACTGAGTGCAAAAGCTTTAACCACCTATACGTCCAGCCTTTCATCACAGAGTTGTTTGAAGAGCAGAGATGGTATAATTCACATGAGTTAATAATTCATCAGGTTCTGTCCTCGTCGATACTGTGCAGGCTGATTGGTTATTACACCTCTGTTGCTCTATATTTGGCTATTTGTCCTTCTGGAGTTCATTTTATTGATAGCATGTAAGTACTGTATTACCTTCGTGACCTTGTCTGACCCCAGGAGAGCCCATTACCTTGTCTAGCCTCAACAATACCAGTGACCAAAGTGTATTCACCATTGCAGCCTTAAACACAAACAGATTCTTCTTGTGCTCCGTAATAAGCAATTCAGAAACAAGCATGCAGCTCTGTGGCAGGGGGAACTTTCAATACAGAGTGGGTGAAAGAGAGAAAGAAAGATGGGAAGGAGGAAAAAGCTTTTAAGCACTGAGAATTAAAGGGCGAGGTAAAGCATACTGTAGGTGTGAAGTGTATTAAAGTTTGAGGGGTGTTTAAACTAACAATGACAGGAAACCATTGTGGCCTGTGTGAATGGTTTCCAGACAGGATGCTGTGACACAGAGAAGTCCTGAGTGCGTATTGGCCAGCTGTTGGTTTAGCCAGTGAAAATGAACTGTTCGTTGTCATGGCTGCTTGTATAAACAGATGAAGTAAGGGTGGGGTGGGCGAGATCAGCGACTCCCCCTAACAACTATAATTGAGGAAGCAGACTCGTCACTTCTCGGAAGATGAAGCCTGATGGTGTTTTCACCCTCAAAACTTGGTATGTTACTAGCATGCCTTATAAACTAGCATACCCTCATCATTAAAAGAATAGCTGCATGCAGAAGGAGGTGTGGGATTGCAGTTCTTTAGGGAAAGAAGATGGCTACCAGAAACAATACATGATGATAAATTTAAACGGGTATGAGCAATATACAGAAGTAACCATTCATCTTGGCTCTGACCATGGTGCCTCCACACACGGATTCCATGGTTGTCTCAACCAAGACAAAAGCGGGCCTCATCACTGAACCGCTGCCATTCTGAGTCACTCCATGACGGTCTGGCACGACACCATTGCAGTCTTTGATGATGTTGACAGGGAATTAAGGGCAGGCATCCTAACACTCTGTGTACATGTAGTCCTGCGTTGTGCATCTATCTGCCAGTGGTGCTGGCACTAGCAGGTGACTCATGAAGGACATCACTGCTCACTGAATGTCCGCAATCGTGGCTGTTGGATCAATCAGGGACAGCAATAGGCCCATCCTTGCTCATGTCTTATTCACAGCTGAGCATGAAACTTGAGTCCTTAGCATGTCTCGCGATGTCCGACCTACCCACCAAGTTTCATTCCTGTGAGTTGATTCCGTTTGGGTGCAGCTTTTGTGCAGCTATTTTTTTTTTTTCGCTGAGTGTATTTTGTTCTTGCGAAAACTGAAACATTAGTATCAGCTTCTGTTTACACGAGTCTTCTCAGGAATTGTAGTCATGCAGGTAAACTGCTGTATCAATTGCACTGGAATTTTGGCCTGCATTCATATTTAAACAATAGAAAAATGCTTGAAACAGACTCTGTTAGTGAGCGCTTTTGGGACTCTGTTCCAGTGTGCTGGAACATTTAATCTCACAGCCTCACTGTTTCCTTTATGGCATCGCTGGTCCCGTTCTGTGCTCCGGTTCTCGCGGGAACAGCCCCATTTGGAACACTCTGCCAGCTTCCGTCAGCTGTTGGTGTCTGTGTTTTCGTTGGGGTGGGGGTGTAAAGGGTGAGGGCTGAGATTTCCCAGACTCCTCTGTGATTGCAGAATGCCGGAGCGCGCTGAAGCTGGGTCAGATTGGCATTAAAGTGCTGTCTTATCAGACACAGCTGGGACTGGCTGATAATGTGAAATATGCAAAGGCCTGCACTGTGGCCTCCGCTGTTGTCACAGAGAACATGGGGCCTTTTGAATATTCCAAGTATTAGGATTCTTGAACACTTGAAAGACTTCATAGCAGTCTGTTAAAGTTCCCTTCAGCCAGGAACCTGTTTTACGTAAGTCCTGAATGTAAATGTATGTATAGGTGGTCATATGTCAGGCGGAAACTCCCAGTGTAAGTTAATCGGACCTTGCTGATTAAAATAGCATTTGTGTCTGGAACTTGTGTCTCTGTCTGACTGTCAGTGTTCGCTTGAGGGTTTTCTAGGCCTCTAGCCCTCAGTTGGGTACAAGCAGTGTTCTTGTTATTATGTTCCTTTTGCCTTACAGCTTGAGAGGGTTAGGATGATAATGATGATGATGATTCCGAGGAAAGTCTGAATGTTAGCACCAGCTGTGTTGCATTAGAGTTGAGCTCAACTCTGCAGGGGAAAGGGATCTCCCTGAATAGCACAATAGACAATTTGTTCATTTCTGGCCTGTAGCATGTTGTATATCGAGGCATGGCCAAGCTATAGCACTGTAACGTTATTACATGACACAGTGTATTTACTGTTGCACGCTAAGTAGTAGTTATTTCAGAGTTCCATTCTGAGTAAAACAAATGTGGGGCAGCACCGTACATTAGAGCTTTAGTCTGGTCAGAACCCAAAGGAAGCCCAGGACGTCTCTGTCTGAGCCAACCACAGCATCACAAACCCAAACCAAGCACAATTAAACCTGGCAGGATGACTAGCATGGATGGACCCAACAGCCGGAATTGCGAATAATTAGCGAGCAGTCCCATGGGTCTTCCTTTAAGTACCAGACGACTGCATGCACACAGACCATTATGACAACTGCCCTTAACACCACGTCCGCATCGCCCAAAGATTGCAATGGTGTCGTGCTAGACTGTCATGAAGTGACTGCTAGACTGTCATCTTCAGGGACAAGTCCCGCTTTTGTCTTGGTGGCACCGTGGTCAGCACCAAGATGAACGATTTTGTTGCATGTCCAGAAAGCCTAGTGTCACTCCACCTCCACCCCTACCACAAAATCTGCAGGAACTGTGTGAGAATATTCAAGCTGCATGGGATGGATTATCACAGGACACCATTAGGAACCTCTGACGCCTGTATGTGTGTTTATGTGTATAATATAATATTATATGTGTCTGTGTGTGTGTGTGTGTGTGTGTGTGTGTGTGTGTGTGTGTGTGTGTCATCATGTTGCCATTTAAAAGAAATGTTTAAAACAACACACTGAAAGCCCTTATGCCCATCAGTAGCCAGTGGACATGCAGCTTGTTTTAAAGCCCACTGACTGACGTAACAAATGACCTCAGAGTGGTTTAGGTCAGGTGCATTCAGGTCTGGTCTTGGAGGGCTAGTCTACCACAGTTTGGTTGGTGATTCCTTGCTCAGACACGCCTACACCTAGCAATTAAATGGTGAGTTGAACCAGGTGTGTTTGAGTACACAGTTCCCCATACTGAACTTCAGCCCTTCAAGACCAGAATTAAATACCCCTGTTTTAGGGAGTGAATATCACCACAGGGACATGGTGTACCTTTATTTACATAAAACTATATAGAATATTTGTTGGGATATGGAAATGAAACTTTGGAAGTGATTCAAATGAGCCTGTCAGGATTCTTTAGGGGAGCAGGAAAACACTGTTGTGTTTGCTAGTACCTCTTGTCTATTTTTATAAACCTCTAGTGGCATAAATTGTAAAGCTATGTAAATATGGCTGATGGTTTGGAGTCAGAGAGTCTCTGGTCTATTTAACAGACAGCGTTGGAAAGTTTTTTGTGTGTGTGTCATGGCTGACTTATGGATTCACCACCATGCATTGGAGCGGAGTGGCTAAGTTACCCATAGCCCAAACTTGTTTGATTTTAGTGAAAGTGGTCAGTCCTTCTTTGGACATTTGCCACAAAGTAAAAAGAGAAGGATTCCTGGAATGGACCATGTATAAAAAAACTCTGGTCTAGGATGTTTTGGAAGGTTGCTTTGGGAATTGACCCGTCCATGATCCACACACCAGCACAGTCTTTTGTAGAAACTATTGCTAGGTTGGACAGTCTTTACTTTGGCAAAGATCCCATTTGATGTAATGAGAAACTGTCACATACAGCTTTTGTCATAGTTTGTTTTGGAAGTCCTGAGTGATTTTTGAGGGCACTTTAATCTCCCAAATTCAGCTGAATGTACATGTCATAACGCACAATCTTCTGATGTAACACTCAATAAAAAGCAGTCCTCTGCAGCTGAATAAAGACCCTGTTATGTTTACTGCCTGCTGTGTATTATACATGGAGTTTTAGAGGTTCCTAATGTCTTGTGAAGATCCATCCCATGCAGCTTGAATATTTTCACACAGTTCTACAGATTGTGCGGTAGGGGTGAAGGTAGAGGGACACCAGGCATTCTGGACATGTGATGGATGACAACAAACGTTTTATCTTGGCACTGACCACGGTGCCTCCACAGACTGATTCGTTGGTAGTCTCCACAAAGACAAAAGTGGGATTCGTCACTGAAGATGACCCACTGCCATTCTAAATCACTCCATGACAATCTGGCACAACACCATTGCAGTCTTGGGAAACGTTGATGTGGTGTTAAGATCAGTCAACGTAACGGTCTGAGTGCATGTAGTCCTTCGTCGTGCAGCCACCTCCGTCTGCCTCTAACAGGATGACTAATGGAGTGCATCACTGCTTGCTTTGTTGTGAGTGCATGTACAAACCAATGATAATGAGCTTATCTTCATATAAGTCCAGAGTGAGTCTTAGGTGAAGACTCAAGTGTGAAAACACCCTTTCGTAGAATTCATTTTTGATTGTGCTACAGCAAACTGAGCCACCCTTTCTCTACAGACTGGCTCTGACCAACCAACTTGTAACCAACGTGTGTGTGTGAGCATGCATTTGTGCCCTCGGTGGCTGACTGCTCAGGTCACGGTTGAGATGTGCCATGGAGAGAGCAATAGCGAAAGGTAGTCTGAGACTGTGTAATGTCTTAAATCGTGTTAATGCCAAGGCTTCTGTCTGGTTGGCTGAATGTGTTCGGGCTCAGCCTTGTGTGTCTGATGACTGTTTCAGACTGTGACTCTTGTCTCTGTCTGTCTTGAACAGAGTAGGGAATACACACTCCCACTATGGCAGTTACTGCTGTGGGATGAGCTTAAATTAGCCCATGAAAGGGGTCTCCCACTATATGCAGTAAAGCAGTTAAAAGTCGAAGGTGGGCTGTAAAAACCTGAGTGTGAAATTTGAACCTGAACACACTTGGGGAAACGATGAACCCGACCGAACTGACGTGAACTGTCAGGTAGTTCAGGCTTTGCATTAGAGAAATACATGTGAACCCAAAGTTTAAAAACAGCTTTCAACCTGCAGTGGAGGCTGAGGTTTAGTTCTAAGCAGTTTTGGAGCAATTCTATTGGTCCATCTGTCCATCATGAGTATGTGAACATGTGACGTAAGCATCTACTGTACCTCACTGGTGCAACAGCCAAGACTGCAGCTATTCTGTGGACAGTGATGCCCTCAATGAGTCATCCTGTTAGTGCAGCACCATCAACACACGACCGCACGACGCAGAATTACATGCACGCAAATCACTACGACCTCAGCACCACCAAAGACTGCAATGGTGTCGTGCCAGAATGTCATGGAGTGACTCAGAATAGCAGCAGGTCATCTTCAATGACGAGTCCCGCTTTTGTCTTCATTTTTGCAATCTGACACTTCCTTCTGGGTGCATGCATTTATTTGATGATGAGTGTATATTAGAGATGGAGGTATGGCAGAAATATATAATATTGTGATACATGCAAGCTGTGTGGTATATCAGGATATGTACTGTTTCAGACTCTCATCAGTTGGAGCGGTTAAGTGTAAGACTAGAATTTGTAAGATCACCAACAACATCCATTTAGTTGGGTGTGTCTAAACTTTTGACTGGTGCTGTGTATACTGATGTTACTGATATGAGGGGGTGTGGAGGGGAAGTGTAGAATGAGAATGAGTCATGATGCAAGGTGAAATTATAAAGCGTCTGGTTTTTGCCATGTCCTGCTAATGTGTGAATTTAATGTGAGGGGAGGAGCAACACACATACCCTGCAACAGCTAGTGAGAGTGTGATCCATATTACACCAGTAATGTGTCATAGCAACTGAAACACGCACATAAAAACACACTAGCACTTTGTGATGGACTTGCTGGCTTTATATGCTACATATGAGATTATCTTATTCCTGCTAGGATAACTACCATATTAGTAAGCCTCTGTGATTAAAGATCGACATGCATTTTGACTGAAATGGTTTATGTTTAATGAATAAATCATGGGTCTTTGTCTAAATCCCCACGTTTGAGCCAATTTACATATTTTGTCATCTGAAGAATCATTATAGTGAAAGCCAACATTGCAATGGCTATAAAACAGCATGCCCTTACAGGAGACCCACTAAAAAGCCTCTGTACGGGCATGGCTCAGTCGGATCAATAATGCACAAATATGGCTGTTCCTGGACATCAGATTTACTCACTGCGCCAGGAACCAAATACATCTGCAGCACTTCCAGTCTCACTAGTATCGTATCAAGTTACTTACTGTTATTAGCAGTTTTGTTTGCTGTTGATCTCAGTAGCAGGCACGCGTTCCCAAGGCTGGTAAACGTGTGTGTGTGTGTGTGTGTGTGTGTGGTTTTTTTGTTTGTTTTGTTTTTTTGTTTTGTTCAATATTTTGGTCAAAAAAACCCTTTGTCCAACGAGTACCATTATTATAATGCAGAGTAAGTAATGTTAGCTGGGTTGTAGGTTAGCAGACTGTCCCTTCAGTTGCTGCTGTGATGCTGACCAGTTGCCATGACAAACATTAGCAAACAAGACAAAACAATACTGGCCCACCTCTGTGACACAGCAGAAGTGAGTTAAGTGTTCCCCACCTGTCCAGCGAAAACAGGGCAACTTTCTTATCCCTATACATGCCTTCAAACTTGCGTTTAAGAAGGAACAAGAAAATTTGAGCAGGAAAGGGACAAAAGGGAGCATACCTTCGGGATCTCACCATTGTTCTAAGAACCTCCCTTTCAATCCTTGTTGTTCTCCTCTTTAGCTGCTTTTTGGTGATCTCTCATTCTTGTCAAAGTCCTGTGCAAAAGCGTGAACGCTCCTGTTGCTGATTAGCTGGAAGTGTGTACTGAAGCGCAAACTGCACCACTTTGTTTATTTCCCTCTTACAGATCCATTGGATATAAAACAAATTCTCCTATAATTAATAATATAATGTTAATAGACTATGTTGCTGGAATCATGTCCAGTTTCTAGGGGCTTATGAAAGGACTATAATGAAAAAGAACTGTGTGTATAATGAATGTTTTAGAAAATGTGTAGAAAATGGCTCCAAAGCAGATGTTAATGATTGGCTAAAAGCAGTGGCTGCATTTGGGCATGCCAAAGACCATAGTGTGAAGGACGTAGCTGAATCTCTGCATGTATGGAAGCGTACATTCATACAGGTGCACCACCAGTGGCTAAAATCCCAGTCTACAGGAAACTCTTTGTGCCAGGGAAGGCATCCACCAAATCTGTATCAACTGCACAATTCTTTGCTGCAAAAGTGTCTGAACATTGATGTGACCTTCATCCAGAAACTTCTCCAGTTCATGCCAAATCCAGTCACAGCTGTTACTTGTGCTTGTGGAGGTATTGCACGCTATTAGGTACATTTCAGTCACAGGTGACTCATTTTATGTCTATTGGGCTGATGTTTCAAAGTACCAACAAAGTGATCACCGATTGGCCTAGTAAGTTTTACTCTGATCAGCAAGGGATGATTATGTTAAGTGTTATTTCAGTTACTGCTAAACAGTCAACATTGGCATCGAATATCCAGTGTGTGAGAACTTGCTGTGAACTAATTGCAGCATTAAATTCTGGTTAAATTCTGAGAGATATGGTTGTGATTTGTCAGCAGGCAGGCTGGGGTTTTTCAGTGCAGCAGAGGTTCAGGAGACAGTGTAGCAGTCTGACCTCTCTCTCTGTGAATAAACTCGGGGCTGGTCCTGGGGCATCTGTTCTCTGATCGGGGTTTGAACAAAACATGTTTTTCATTGTGAGCACCGTTCAGTGGGAAAACCTGCAGAACAGACACAGCAGCTTCAGCAAGATGTGACCTCACCATTTGTCATGAGCATGTATGTTAAGTAGTAGCTGGAAGGTAAACCACAGCCAGCTCAGGCTCGCTGCTGGTGGACAGTTGAGAAATTGGTGCACGTAGGAAGCTGACTTCAACAAGTTGAACACAAGTTGGCTCATCTTGTCCTTTCATGGCTTTGTTCCTCTAGTCTGGAATGACTTTCCCAGGCTAAATAAAGGTCATAGGGTGGGAGATGGATTTCACAGGAAGTTATTTTACAGGACAGTAATGTATTAGTAATCTACACGGGGGAAACAGTCAGCAAAGTGATGCGGATGCAAAGCTGAGACTGACAGGAGTCTGATGAGCACTCTGTGTTGGGTTCATGGTTACCTTTTCCTGTTAGTGCTGTCTTTCTCTCTCATCCACCTGAGGTGGATGGGTTCCCTCCTTGAGCTTGGTTCCTCTCAAGGAAGTTTTTTTTCTTGACACTGTTGCCTCTGGCTTGCCCACGGGGGCCTTGGACCTGGATTTCTATTTCCTCTGTGTTTTCGTCGACTCTTTCTTTTCCTTTATATAAACTGCTTTTTCTGTAAAGTTGAGATGACATTAGTTGTGAAAAGCGCTATACAAATAAATATTGATTGATATAATATTGATTTGAGTTTTCATATGCCATCTAATTTGAGGCTTATGTATGCAGTAGAAAAGCGTTGTGCAACTGAAGCTGTATCAGCTCCTTTAGCTTAACCCTTGAGGCTGTACTGGGCCGTAGTAGTCTTTTCCAGTGTGCCTCCAATCAGTCATGCAGCTGCAGCCCTGACCATGGGGCTGCAGTATGACTATAGCAGCGCCACGTAATGCCTCCCAGGATTTGGATCCAGCATCATTGCACATGATGAGTAACATGATACAATTTGTATTTTAAGACAGTTCTCAACTAATAAAGCTCCAATAAAATGATCTTGCTCTAAAGTTTTCCACGGAAATGAAGAACAGAAAAAGTAAATGAACAGGCATACACGATGTATCTCTTATTTGTCCAAGCTGGGTTAGCTTATCTCTTATCCTGCCTTCTTCCCTTTTAGTAGAAGCCTTTCTGTAGCTATTGTTCTGCATCCAGAGTTATCTAAACACTTTATGGCTGACAGATATGTGGCTACCGCTAAGGATACACACGTGTCTGTGGCTGCAGCACCATGCTGGTACCGAACCATGTAAGTTGTGCAGTCAGTGGGAGCAGAATGATGGGTTTTGTCTGTGTTCTCTTGCTCCAAAACCGCCCCTGTATCACTCCATCCCATGAGCCAGACTGTCCTGTTTCACCCCAAACTGACTTTCTGCTTGTGCATGGCATGAGTGATGAGCGAGGGTCATTCATACAGAGTGCCTGTGCTGTGGAGCTGTTAGCAGACCTGTACACTGGAAATTCTCACAGATCACAGCAACATTGTAGACAGTCTCATGCCGTCCTTTCTGTCTAAGTGGACGATAAAGAAGGTGGTATTTAAAGCACATGCATTTGTTTACCCTCTGCGGTTTTGTAGTTTGTGTTGGGGCAGTCGGTTCAAGGTTATACCTTCTGAAAGGAAAGCCTGTTGCACAAAACGTTTATCTAGTTTTTGGTTCAATAACGGTCATAAATGATGCATTCGGAAGCGGACACGGAGCTGAGTCTCTGACGTGAGCAAGGAGCGAACACTGAGCAGGAAATGGAAAATCCGGAGAGGAGCTGGATCGGCGCAATTACAGAAATACTTTGAGTGAGGAGCTTAAATGTCTGCTGCTCCACTTCGCTCACATGCTCTGGTAGCTGCTGTTACATGATGTCGAAAAGAACATGTTGTTCCTGTAGGTGAATGATGGGATGAAGAAAGCAATGTTCCTGAACAAAACGTGTATGTACAAAGGAACATTGGTTCCTTCATCCCATCATTCCTTTATCTGTCACAGACATGGGTCCCTTATCCATTCATTTCGTTGTCCGTACACCAACATTGGTCCTTCATCCGTTTATTCCATCTTTCATAATGGTGTTAGTTCTGTATGAGGGACAGAGCAGGCTAGGAGTGTTGCACAGTGAGCTGTCAATCAAGCTGTTCATTATCCACATCCACACGGTTTTTAGAAAGCTCTGATCAGCAGCGGTGTTTTATCATGTTTATTTTTTCCGTCTTATTACACTCAGGAGTCATACACACATCCATTTTACTCTGTGTGTCTTCAGAACTATAACAAAGCTTCTTCTAACACAGTTTCTGACAAAAAAAACTTGTTTCTGTCCAGATCTGTGATGTTTCCCCTACCTGCCAGGTTGAAACAAGTTTCTGGAGAAAGGTGCCCAGAATATTAGTTTTAGGCACCTGCAGTAAATATTTACTGCTCCTTCTTACTGTAAACATGCCCTGAACACATACAGGTGGCATGTAGCAGGAGGAGTATCACAGTATCTGGCAGGAGAGAGAGAGTAGGTAAATCATTGTAAATAAAAAGGCAGGAGAAATGAAGACTGTTCAGATCCAGGTCTGCTGAGTTCATATGCAATGCTCTTTGCCCCTCTTTCCAGCTCTGGGCTTCCCCTCAGCAGGGGCCGAGGCCTGGTCTCCACAGCGACCCATGGCCAAGGTAAACAGTGGGAGCAGTGTTGGAGCTGAATCAGCCAGTGTTACTGCCCTGGAGCAAGGAGAGTGAGAGTTAACAGCACAGAGAGAAAGACGGAGGGAGCGAGAGAAATGGCGGGGAAATGAGAGAAAGCAGCCGAGGGAGAGTGGGGCGAGACAGGCGGCGATAGTGGCAGATAGAATAATACAGAAATAGCAGCAGAGCTAAGGGAGAATGAAAAGGAGATGGAGGTGCTGAGCGAGAAAGGGAATAGGAGGTATAGAGAAGAGGGCCCATTCATATCTAAGGCATTGAGAGGAGTGCTGAAAAGAACAGAGGTGCACATTATGCCCGTGTACAGAGAGCAATCTCCTGCATTCAGCACTCACACAGCCCATGGTAACACAGGAGGGAAATGGAGATTGCGTCTGAACCAGTGGGCTTGCTGGACAGATGCTGTTCTGTAGACAAATGCTAATTCATACACACAAAGGAAAATCTCGTATTATGGTGAATCATTGAAAACTTCGTCTCGCTGGCTCACAGAGAGGTTCTGTTCTCCACTGAAGTATGGAAGCATAGAAATGCAGGCGCTAAAGCTAAGTGCTAAGTGCCGTGTTTAGCTCGTTTTGGTACAGTAGTAGTGTGGTGGCTCACTGTTAGTACACAGCCAGTAGTCTCTTGTCCTTTCTTGCTCCTCTGAAGTAGCCAGAGTCTAGCATCGTGACAGATTTACATTTACATCTATGGCATTTACCAGACACTCTTATCCAGAGCATCTTCAACTGTGCTTACTGTTCTGTCAGAGAATTTTTCCTAGCTAGTACAAGGAGGTTAGAATCTAAAACTTGCCTTAAGGTCAGACGCTGCCCGAACAAGGTCCAGTTCTAATATCTAGAATGAAGACTATAGAGTTAAGCACAGCATATAAGCTCTGCATAGCAACCCCAAGCCAGTGCTCATACCTAGAGAGAAGAACAGGGTTCATACAGTCATGGAAAAACCTGGAAAAGTTGTGGAATTTTCAAAGTGGCAATTTCCAAGCCTGGATAAGTTTTGAAAAAACATTAATTAACCCAGAGCGTTTTGGAAAACCATCAAGGGACCGTTTCAAACACTCTGTCCCGAAACAAAGTCCTAACTGCAGAGGTTTGTGGGCACTAAAAGTGGCTAATGGTTAGTATTCCTACAGTCGTATGGCGACCATATTTTTGGGGCTGGAGTTATCAGGCCTTGTGTCTGTCTATAAACATTCGTCAGAGTTACTTAAATAAATGTTTATTTTTGTATCAAACCATATAGCTTGTCTTTAATTGTAGTATGATACATTTTGATGTGAATTTGTGTTGTATTTGTATTATTTCCCATATCTGCATGCCAATTAATCATATAGACAGTTCAGAGAATGAATGGTCATGAACATTTGCAGAAAAGTCATGAAAAAAAATGTAAATGTATTGATGATGATGATGTGTATGGACTCAGGAAGAAACTTTAAGCTGAGCATAAGTGCAAAATAAAGCCTTTCCGTACATACATTGAGATGGGTCTTTGGTCTGTTTGGGCAGCCAAAGTGGAAGTTCCATCATTCCACCATCTGGGAGCCAGGACAGAGAAGAGTCTTCCTTGCATTTTGAGGAATGACTGGTTAAGACAAGCTGTACTTAAAGCTGAAAGTGCTTGAGGTGCGGATCGACTCTTAACCATTGCTGTAAGGTAGGGAGGGGCTGGTCCATTCCTTGGCTTTACAGGCAAGCGTGACTGTTTTAAATCTGATGGAGGCAGCTACTGGTAGCCGGTAAAAGGGCGCAGCAGTGGAGCGACATGAGTGAACCTAAAAAGATTTGTTTACACAGCTGCCATCAGTGACGAAATAAAACACTGATTCCCCGTCATAACTTTTAGTATTACACATGAAGCCGATTTTGAGAAAGTAGAGTCAGCCACCAGGGACTGTGAGTTGAACTTTCCCTAAAGGTGACACAATACGTTTTGTGCCAGGATGAAAGGAAATGACTCATTTTGAATACCAGAAGTCTTTATTCATAATCTAATATAATACTGGAAAACCCAGTTAGGCCCTAAGACAGACTGGCCTTTGCCTTCTTTTGTGTCTCTTCTCATGCAGCGATTATCTAGGCTGAACAGCCAATCAGAACACTCTCTCAATTAAAACTGTGTATAATCAAATTGCCCACCCTGACAAGGGCCAGCCAGTGCTAAGGGATCCATCGCAGAACCTGTAGATGACAGACAGCCACGAATGCTCGTTGATGGCCTCATTGTATTAATGTTTGCCTCTTTCTCTTTGTAGCTGTTGGAGAAGCAGCGTGGGATGGAGAGCATGGTGGAGTTGCTGCAGCTGTATTTGGAGCAGGACGAAGCATATGGGGATCTGGTAGAGGCCACCACTGAGCTGTACCACTACCTTCTGCAGCCTTTCAGAGACATGAGGGAGCTCGCCATGCTGCGTAGACAACAGATAAAGGTCAGGGAAGCATATGCACGCAGACCAAACAAGTATTTACAAGCATGCACAAACCTGTTTGCAGATGCAAAAAAAACACAACTCATACATTTAGATAGCAGCACACTAGGTCTGTGTGATGTGGACAGAATACCATTACATTGCTGCGAGCATCTAACGGCATCTGACCTGATACATATTCATAAACAGCTCATGTACAGTGATCAGTACATTACATTATGAACCATCAGAGACAAAGGTGGGCCACTACGGTTTCTTTTTGGCCACAGCATTTTCCATTTATATCAAAGCATTGGGAATAGCTCTTATAAGAACAGAGGTACACACGATCCCCGAATACAAGGAGCCCTCCTCTGCATTCAGTGCTCACGCCGCCTGGAGAAATACAGGAGGGAAATGGAAGGAAAATTGCGACTGAGCACTTGCTGGACAGACGCTGTTCTGTAGGCAAATGCTAATTCGTACACACAAAGGGAAATTTCATATTGTGGTGAATCACTGAAAGCTTGGTCTCACTGGCTCACACAGAGGTTCCGTTCTCCCCTGAAGTAAGAAAGAATAGAAATGCAGGCGCCTAAGCGAAGTACTAAGCCTTGTGCAACTCATTGTGGTACAGTGGTAATGTGGTGGCTCACTGCTAGCACACTGCTGCATGCATCTAAGCAAATATTTAACATCAGGGTTCTGTTTCATAAAGATATGAAGATGGATAGGAAAAAAACATTCAGTAATTACACTTATTATCAAAAGAATAGCACCCAGAAGGAAGTGTGGTATTGCAGTGTTATTGGGAAGGAAGATTAGAGTTACCAGGAATAATAAATAATGATACATTTAGGCTGACATGGACCCTATTACTTGAGCTACACACAGAAGTAGTGACTCTTAGTATGCCTACTGTTAACGCAACATGCCAGATGTCTGGCACGACACCATTGCGGTCTTTGGTGATGTTAATGTGGTGTTAAGGGCAATCATCGAAACGGTCTGCCTGCATATAGTCCTGGGTCGTGCAGCTGTCTAACACAGGATGATTCATGAAGGCATCACTGCTTGCTGAATGTTCACAACCGTGTCTGTTGGGTCAGTCAGGTATAGCAATGTGGCCTGTCCTATGCTTATGAAACTTGAATCATTTGCATGTCTCATAATTTTAAAATATCTTCTGGGTGCAACTATTTGTGCACCTGTTCATTTGACGATGGTGTGTGTTTCTCCAGTAAGCCCTAGCACAGTGAGGACTGTGCTGCATCTTACTCTTAAAAAACAATGTGCTTTCAGTATTCTTTTAGCATGTTTACAGAGCGTGGTTTTTTTATCATTCTTTGAGAAATATGCTGCCAGACTTGTCCTCATGGTTTACAATCACTGTCATGTAATGTACTAGCCACAGGTGCGCTAGTGTGAGGCTTAGATGTAGTCCGTACCCTGTCTAATTTGTCTATTTAGAAGAGGCTTTGTAAGACAGGTGACCAAAGTTTTACATTTGGTGTGTGAACTCCCTCCTTCATGAGAACCCAGTCTGAGATTGGTCAGGATGCTCTTAGTACCTTAAAGTGCTCATTTGCATATTTGATCCACCTGTGCTATTGCTATTGAAATGACAGCTCGTCTATTGTGCTGCCCTAACTCAGCCTATGTACTCCTGCTGAGGAGCTGCACCTGTTAACGGACACCACCTCCAGACACATTCCTTTGAAAGGCCTGTAGATGGTTATCTCTAATTGGCCTTTCTGACTGGCTAGTGCCACATTCAAAACATGTGACATGTTTTTGTCGTTAAAGTTGAGTGATCATTACCTTCTGCCCCATCTGGGTGGGTTGTCATGGTGACCTCCGTAAGCCCCTGAGATAATGTTATTAAGGGCAGTCAGTGGCTGAAGTCTGGAGCAGGAGAAGGAGATGGAGGATAAAAGAGAGGAAGGAGGAGGAGGTGGGAATGGCGGTGCCCTAGAGGGCATGATAGAAAGATTACTGAGGAGTGGGCCTGATGATGAACTTCTGTGCTAGTGTTATTAGCCAGCTTAAGCAGCTCTAATATAGGTTTAACCCCCACCCTTAGATCTTACTAGCATTTCATCAGCTTAAGTGCCAAGTCAACTTGTACGGAGTGATTACCTAAGGCGTTGTTCATCACGTTATTGTTAGATTAACTACATACAGCATTTTACACAGTAAAGGGATTCATTCAGACAGATATGAATTCATATGTTAAACATGTGCAGCTGAAATGTTGCATGTTTCTCCCTCTGTATCATCTGAACAGTAAGGTGCTTTGGGGAAACTCATTTTTGTCTGGTGAGCTGATATAATAATCATGTTTGACAACTTGAGTAACTGTATAATGTCCGTATAGCATAAAGCAGTTCAAACAGAGCTGAACAGTGTCTGAGATAAAGCTGTGCAGCTTCTCTGCTTTGAGTTTCTTCAGCAGTTTCTTAGACTAGGCAAAACCAGAGTTCAGTGTTGTTTCACATCCAAATTTCTCAGGTCGTCTGTCTCATACCTGTGTTCACTTGCAATACATCTCTGAGCATCAGACTCTGCTGAAGTTTCAGTAAAAGCAACATTCAGTGTTTTTTTCTTCCTGGCTTGTTTGAAGCGAGGTATCATTTCTAATTATTTAGATTCCTGTATTTATATTTCGGTTAAAAACAGTGGTAAAAGACCTTCCTCTATTGCATCATTCAGAGAGCTATTTTCAGCCCAGACATTTCTGAGGAATTACAGTTCTGTTTGGTTTGGCGAAATAACCTGAATATTTAGCGGTAATTTTCGTGCCTGTGTGTATAGAGCCGCTTTCTTCCTCTGACTGTTTAGACCTTTCCTCAGTTGTTCTCTGGTGTTTCCAGCTCTAGTACTCTGCCTTTGTCTGAAAAGTGTGTTAGTGGTGCACTGGTTCATGTTGAAACTGCTGCTGTCCAGTTCCCATCATAACAGTATGCTCTGTGTTGGCAGGGAGGCTGTGAATCAGCTGGAGCTGCATCTCCTGGCTGTGTTTGAGGCCCGTGAGCAGTATTATGTTAAGTAAAGTTAATTATGGGAGTGGAACCTAGTTAGGTTTGTTTTACTGTAATGCTGGTGTACCACACTAACACACACACGCCTGCGTTGCAGAAGACACACACAGACACATGGTCCTCTGTAGGCCTGGTGTACTGTACATGGAGGTCGATGCGAGTTGTCATTGACTGGAGGCCAAACGCATTAACTGATTATGTGGATCCAGTTTCATTGTTGGAATGCGCTCGCTGTTTATCCCACTCCTATCTGTTTAGCCACTGTTTTGCATATAGGAGTTTAAATAGTTTAAAATTTTCCATTCGGTTTGAGGCTCTCTCTACAAACTGCAGTGGTGTTTTGCTGTGGATGTTAGTTTGTAGCTGGGGAACGAGAGGACATGTTGTCTTGTTCGGTTCAGTCTTATTCATGGTGATGTTGTGTTGCTTGTGTGTTATAATTGTTTAATTATCTGTTTTCTGCACATACACATCCAGCCAGGCTGTGGCCTGGCTTCTATTCTGGGTATAGCAGAGGCTGGAATGAGCATAAAACAGCCCCCGGATGAGTTAAACATCAGTTTGCACAGCTTCAACAAGCCTTAGAAACTCAGTAAAGGAACATTTTTCATGAGAACAGATGACTGCAGATGACTGCTGAGTGCCACGTGCAGTTTTCCCTTTTACTAATCAGTGTGGCTTTATAAAACAGCTTTCCATGGAAAAGCAATTTGAGTGCAGAGTATAAGAGACTGGCAAAACATTCACATTTGCAGGCTGTGTTGAGTTGCCAGTAGTTTCTTTAATCACTCTTTAGTTGAACTGTAATGGATCTAACAAGGCAGATCTAACTTTACCTTCTGTTTGAGAAAGGATGAGTCTGGTCTGTAAACTCGTTTCAGCCGGCAGGGTACAGTGGTAGACTTTGCCTATGTGGAAAACGGTGATGGGTAGTCAATTCCAAAAAGGCCTATAGTTCTGCTTCAGCATGTCGTCGACTCTTCAACAGTGTTTATTTACTGTAATCAGCTCGAGAGACATTTGAACGGAGACCAAGTGTAAAGCAGGACAGAGTCTGTGTTTGAATACTGAGAGTTTGTTTGATGACCAGGCTTAATATGTTAGTGTACTATAAGTAGCGTGTTGGTGTACAGTAACTCAGTAAGTGTAATGTGTTAGTGTACTGTAAGTAGCGTGTTGGTGTACAGTAACTCAGTAAGCTTGTTAACTAAGTAGTGTAGTACAGTAACTCAGTAAGTGTAATGTGTTAGTGTACTGTAAGTAGTGTGTTGGTGTACAGTAACTCAGTAAGTGTAATGTGTTAGTGTACTGTAAGTAGTGTGTTGGTGTACAGTAACTCAGTAAGTGTAATGTGTTAGTGTGTAAGTGTGTGTTGGTGTACAGTAACTAAGTAGTGTAATGTGTTTGGTGTACTGTAAGTGTTGGTGTACAACTCAGTAAGTGTAATGTGTTAGTGTACTGTAAGTAGCGTGTTGGTGTACAGTAACTCGGTGTTTTAATGTGTGTGTATATAAATGTTAACAGTAACTCAAATGTAATGTGTTAGTGTACTGTAATAGCAGGGGTGTACAGTAACAGTCACTTGGCTTAGTGAGTTTAAGTAGCGTGGTGTACAGTAACTCTGGAAGTATTGTTAGCTGAGAAATTGCTAGTGTTTACTTGCATATAAATGCATGGAGATGTCTCACCAATCAGGGCAAACACTGGCTTTGAGTTTGTGTATGTTCTAGACTAACAGGAGATGCCTGGTTTTGTATGTTAGACAGCCTGGCCTAGACATCTGCTGTTTTTCTTTCTATTCTCCTCTTATCTCCTTCTTTCTGTGAAGACAGGTCACTAGGCAAGGCTGATTTGACTGATCATTTTCCTCTGCTCTGCATCCTTCACCCAACGCACTGCCGATCCACTGCCGCTCTGCAAGAAGCAGGCCTTTCCCTTTAATTCTGCCTGTAGCACAGCACTGCAGCTCTGTGCTCACCTCATCTGCCTGACAGGCCTCCACAATCAAGCACAGTCATCCTAAAGGCGGGTGAATCTGGTATGGATTAACCATCCTGCCAGCAGCATGCTGCGCCATAAACCCGCTGCTGTTCTTTTATTTATTTATTTATTACTTAGTTTCTCTGTGATGGATTAATCAGCCTCTGAGCACATAGGCTAGTGAATCTGTTCTCGATCAGGATTCCTGCCAGCAGAGGAGGTTTTAGCCATGGCGTAAAGATCTGCACTCGCTCTGGTGGCATACAGCCAGAAACCTACGGCTAATGTGCTGGCTCTGCCCTCATTTATGCTCTGGCCTGCTCTCCAAAGCCCTTGCATTCTCCTTTAGCTGATTCTGCAGGCAGAGGAACTGCTTGCGTAGGACCTTCTTAACCATTCTCACATCAGAGACTATCTCACACCCTCACCCTGAGAGCCAAATTATCCTCCTGTGAAGTTCTGGTTCTGTATTTACCAGAGATTGTTAATTATTGTTTAAACACTGTGTTTTCAGGATTTCCACTGTGTATGTCTGTGGAGTGGGATGCCCTGTAAGTTCCCCTCTTCTAAGCACTCGCTGCTCCCAGACGTTTATTATGACTTTATTAATGATGGTTAGTGAATATTAACTGCTGAATTGATGTCTATTATTGAATAAATGTGGAATTTCCAGAGCCCGGACAACATTCTGCATTATCATGATCAATTGGACAAATTAAGTGCATGTTGTCAACACTTTGCTACATTACAAAGGTATCACAATTACTCCTGTTTAACTGGACTGTGGGTAGAAGTGGTAACTTCAGATATCTGGAGTAATCATTTTTGATGGTGTTTCTGAATGGGGCACTGCATTTACATTATACAACATTTAGCAGACACTTTTCTCCAGAGCGACTTGGAGTATGTATACTGGCTAGTACAAATAGGTCAGAGTCTAAACTCTCCCTGAGCTTGGACCCTCCCTGAACATGAACGAGTGCTAATACCTAGAAAGAAGAATACAGAGTTAAATACAGCAGAAGTAAACTACCTAGCAAACCCAAGCCAGCGCTCAGACCCAGAGAGATGATGAACTAAGCTCAGTGTCAGTGCAGTACAATGTGTTTCAGTATGTACTTTGATTATTGCTCACTTAAGTGCTTTACGTAGAGACCGCAGGAGAGTCTGCTACTCGGACAGCCAGTAGAAGTAGCAGCAATAAAATATAACAAAGCTAACCCAGTTCCCCCCAATCAATTTTTAAAATAAATAATACATTTAGTAAATAAATGTTAATAAATAAAAGAAAAGATTTATATTTATAACCTGTGCTTTGTTCATCCTGCTCTACACTCTTTTGGAACTAGATTCTACAGTCACGGGTCTTTATTGAAATGGAATTATTATTGCTTTATGGAAAGTTAGTATCTTTATCGTCACTAACTAATCAACTATTGAATAAGTTGCAGCTCATTTGGTAGTCTATTGTGGTCGATCAAGTTGTTTATTCATTGCACCCCTAGATTTGATTATTTTAACGGTTGACCGTTTTTATGGTCATGAAGACACATCAAAATCTCAATAGGCAAGTGCAAAAGAATGCATTTGCTATAAAAACCCAAGCCTCACTTCATTACACTGTGTGCTGTTCAATGGCAGTGACTTTCAGTCTAATCTAAAAGACGCATGACCTGCATTTTTCTTGTTCCAGTTCATTTTAAATGCGACAGGCTGTTTTTGTTACTGTGACTCTTAAGTCAGATACATGTGTAAATGAGCTCTGTATATCCTGTACTGTGCCTCAAATCCAGCACAAAATGGTCCTTCAGTGCGAGTGGGCGCAGCTAAGCTGGTGTAAGCTGGATGGGCGAATAAATGCAAATGCATTGTTTTTCGTTAAGTCACAAACAGTGAAACTCAACACAGGCCGTTTTATGGCAGTGCTTCCTTATATGTACTGCATGGAGGGGCGATAAATGCATTTCAGAACTTTCACGGAGTTTCATACTACATTAAACTTTTGGATTCCAAAATAGCAAGGACGGTTCAGTTTTCCGTGGTATGGGCCCTTTAAGAGTGTGTTTTTACAGTTTATGGAAATGAATTAGTTCTGGTGTACTCTAATAACCCCAACACACACACACACACACCATTGCATAGAATCCTGGCAGAGATGTATGCAAATAAGCCTTTTTTCAGTTTAGACGGTTGCTTCTTCCTTTAAAAATTGATGACTTGGCGTTGTGTAATGTAAATACAGTAGGTGTTTGTGTGCATGTGTGTGTGCTCATGTGTGCGCGTGTTTGTGTGTGTGTGAGAGAGAGAGAGAGACAGCAATATTTACATGTCTTTTCCATGCTGTCAATGAGAATAATAGTAGTAAAGAAATGAGCTCAAACACATGCAACACATGTATAGTACAGTGTGGGGCATGGTGTGCTGATCAGCACAGGATTGCTTGTCAATGCTTGAAAGCCATGTGCTCTTATGATTGTGTTCAATATGTTTGCACTAAGGAAATGCTATACACTATTGCACAAAAGTCTGAGACCGTTTATTTAATTTCCAATCAAAACTGCCATTAAATACTAATGAATCATTTTCATTATCAGGAATAAAAAAGCAGAGAAAAACAATTAAATTTTTTTTTGCTTTTTGCTGTAGCATCCTGGATGAATGCTGGGGGTTGTTCATGGTTTCTATAAAATTCCACCTGGGATCATCAATCCATGATCCAATTATACTCACATTCAGTGGTTTTGAGGTCTCGACTCTGGGGTAGGCAGTCCATTGTCCTGAGAACACCAGCAGCTTCTTGATTGGATGTCTTGTGCTTCAAAGATTTTCTCCTGCCTCCGGAAAGTTCACCTGCTAGACGAATGACTTGTACTTAGTGGCCGTTTTGGCTGGAAAGTAAATAAATCAAGGGTGGTCTCAGACTCTAGTGAAGCACTGTATATACGCAGGAACACACATTCTTTATTAACATGTTCTTTTGTGCACACTCGGCAGAACACTTGGGCCACAAGCACAGACATGATTACAGATAACCCTTCCCCCCCCACAACCCCAACTTCCATGTATACAATACACACACACACACACACACACACACTGATAAACACCACACTGTGACCACCTGCTCTTTGTGGTTGGATAGCCATTTCACCAGCAGCAGTTCAGTAACATTTAGGCTTTGTTAGGTCAGAATCTGAGCCAATTGTCAATGCTTCTTTTCAGAGCTGTATTTATGGACATATCATTACTTTGGTCATTCAGCCAATCACCAAAGACTTCCTAAAATAAGTCACGTCTTGATTTTTTTAAGCCTTTTGTGTATTATATTAAGGGGGTTATTTTTAAGCACGGGGAGGAAGGAGTCAATAGTTGTTATGTAGCCAGAGGGTTTAAATTTAACTGACATGTTGAAAATTGTTTTTACACACAAAGATGTGGGCTGTTTGGAATAGAAGCAGGAAGCGTGAGCTGAGTGAAAGGCAGGATATCTGTAGCATTCCCAGCATGCTGTTAGTGGGTGCTGTGCTTTTGTATTAAGCACTTTGAAGGAACCACATGTCCCCATGATGTGTAAACTTAATGAAAACTACCGAAATGTAGCTTTTAATCAGAAGTGAAAAGCGTTATGTTTTGTTATTGAGGTTCAGGTTAGGATATGGTCAGGATTCAGATTACCTAGACCACCTAGCCATATGGTCTTCTCTAAGAAGGGTCTGTTGGGACAAAAGGTCCTAGTATGAATTTTAACGTGTGTAATATATACTCCTTTAAGCACATCTGTAGTTCGTCTTTATTAGCAGTTCTTCTGGCACCACAAAACACAACAATTACTACTCACCGGACAAAAGAGTCGCGTTCAGCGTTTAAGGTGGAAGTATCTTCAGGTTCCTGCAGATGACGCTGCACGAGGATGATCGGGCTATAAATCAATGCGTGGCCTACATCCTGAAACCTGCCCAATACATGTCAAATCCAGTCACAGCTGTGGTGATCACGGAGGTATCACACACTGGCACATTTGGTCACAAGGGACAGAAATAATCAACAAAGGTAGGGTTGCCACCCGTCCCGTAAAATACGGAATCGTCCTTTATATGACAATTAAATGTTGCGTCCCATATTAAACAAATACGGATGAATGATGTGTGATATCTCTCTCCTCTCTCTCTCTCTCTCTCTCTCTCTCTCTCTCTCTCTCTCTCTCTCTCTCTCTCTCTCTCTCTCTCTCTCTCATATTTCATATTTCATATTTCCATAAATGTCATTGATCACAATCTCCCACCAACCACAGCCCCCCGGACTGTCTATCACTCACACATGAACCCCCCCCCCTTTATTTTCATTTCTGAAAAGTGCCAACCATACACATAGAGCTAACTTAACTATCTGTTGGCCTAAATTAGAATAATAGTGCAGGTAGTTACGGCTTAATTACGGCTATGCTGTGCCATGGTTCATCTCGCATCCAGATCTTTATCACAACATAAGCCCCAGGCTAAGCTGATTTTATATGGCTTCCACAGCCATGGGATCTCAGGTGGGTAAAGCAGTTTGTTCATTGGGAATATTTATTTACAAGTGCGCAGGATAAGAGAATAGTGGTCAGGATTTAGTGATAACCTGTAAATATGTGACAGGATATAAAGTTGCTCTACTGGCTGGTATCTTTAGACCCCTATTATATGATCTGTAGGGTGAGGTACGTTAGCTAAGTTTGCCGTCTTTTGTTAAGCTGCAGATGATCTAGGCATCTAGCTTCTGTTCGTCTGTCATTCTTTTGTGAAGACAATCGCCGTGAAGCTGTAGCACAAACATGTGGCATCTGAACTGCCTTCAACTCAATGCATGAATGGATGAAAGAAAGAAAACTCTTTGAAGGGATGAATGGGTGATGAAACCAGTGGCTGTCGGACACATGAAGCCCCACATGGCCATAAATGAATGAGGCATTATGGGGTGGCCATATCAGGTGACCTATAAGAAGTGCATTGTGGTTATCGTATTTCCTACAGGTCCCAAAGACGTACATGAATAAGAGATGTGCTGGTTTGGATGTACCAGAGCAAAGAGCGCACACAGACACACTTACTGAACTCAGGATTATGGGGCATTGTCAGAGCAGTCTCTCAGTCATTTACGCACACCAAATGTCAGAGCTTGTTTTATGCTTTTACGTACATGGGGTAGTCTATATACAGTTGACTCATGTAGATGCTATTTTTGGGTGGACCACAGACTGTGAGCCTGGGATAGATAACCCAGGAACTGGCATTTCATTGCCGTGTGGCAGAAAGTTGTAACTGATCTTTTTTTACCATGTCCAGACTTTAAGCAGCTCTGTGGCTCCTGTGTGGAGTTTGGCCAAATTTAAAGCATAGTAATTTCTGCATGATTATATAATTAAGCTGGAAACAGTTATTCTGAGCGGTTGATGCGAAATGCTCAGTTTTAGAGCACAATTGTTAATGACATTGGTAGTGATGGAAACCACAACTCTAAGGAGATTTAATGCCTCTTAAAGCTCTCTCAGGGGAGACTATGGCTACAAATACATTACTTAATGCCTGAGACACTTTTCAACTGTGTGACGATATTGAAGCTGTATGGGATGGATTATCACAGGACACCATTAGGAACCTCCACAACTCCATGCAGAGACGTCTGGCATGTTATTAGCAAACATAGCGGCTCCACGCCGTACCGAGAGACACTACTTCTGTATGTGTAGCTCAATAAAAATTCTCCATCAGTCTACATGTATCATCATGTATTGTTCCAGGTAACCTTTATCTTCCTTCCCAATAGCACTGCAATTCCACACTTCCTTCTGGGTGCAGCTATTCTTTTGAAGATGAGTGTATCTGAAGTTTCTAATTTTGAAAATGCTGTAGGCGTGTTTTAATTAAAAAAAAAAAAAAAGCTAATTTATATACGAGTTACATATGTCCTTGTTTTAAAGTGTTATTTTGGTGATTCGTTTTGTTTCATTGTCATTTCTTGACAAATATTATATTCTTACATAGTTGTAGTCAATATTTAGACTGGATTTAAGAATTTCACTTGCCGAGATATTAGTTCTTACAGTGTCCAGCATCTGAGCCAAAGCAGAGGATTGGATAGCCGGTCTTTAGCCAGCAGTATGAAAGGAGAGCTCAGGGAGAAGGGAGCAGCCTAGTCTGCTGCCTGTACACTTTCTGTGCCCACACACCCACATGACCCATCATCCTTTTTCATTCCTCCGATGCTCTTTGCCAGGTAATAGTTAGGCAGAAATGATGAACACATGTGTGGCTCTTACTCTTGGTCATATATAATTCAGTCTGTGAGGTTCATCTGGTGGCTAGTGTTGCATGTCTGTGACCACAGACAGGTGTTAGCTCTTAAAGGGGAGTGGCCAGGAACTGAGGAAGGCTATGATTACCATACAGAGACCAACCATGAGGTATTATCACATCATCCCCCACACTGCAGGGGCACCTGGCACTCCTTGATGATGTCACACTTCTAACTTACCATCTGGTTTTCGCAAAACGAGCTTACATACTTTTATGGGTGATGAAACTACTTTTGTCTGGCATCACAACCGCTATTAGCCTCTTTTTTAATATCTCAGATTAATTTATTTTACTCTCTTCTTTAAAATGGTGGTGATAGGAACCACTACAATGCACCTTTTATTTCTTGCTACCAGTGGACATGCATGTGACTGCAGAGTTTTGTATTTTACATGTTTATAACGGAAATATAGTGGTAAACATGAAAAATCTAGATATTCTTTGGGGATTATTTTGCCTTAGTACACCCATAATGTACCCTCCTATCATTACTGTTAAATTATTATTAAAATATTATTAGAAATTACATTTTATACAAAAAAAAAAGTTCTCAATCATTAATCAAAGTCTCAGACATCCAGCAGCTTTTAGAGACATTAAACTTTTCAGATGTCTGGTTCCCATCACCACAACTGGGGACAAATAGGATTTCCCTGTTTTCATGATTATTTGTAACAGTTTTAACGTTTTTGTGAAATGCATGCTTGTATAATAAGAAAACATTGGCGCACTCGCATCTACAGAGCACAGAATCCTGTCTGTTTCCAAATACAGCCACATACAGCAATAGTCATCATGTAATGGCTTCACATTCTTTAGTTATTCTGTGAATTTTTCAAAATTATTTGAAAATAATTGGTATAAAATGGATATTTACTCTTTTATTTGAATGTTATGTATTATGGCAGCTTTAACAACCTGTGCACCTTCACGTGAGCCCTCTCACATCTTGATGCAGCATTATTTAGAACTAGAGTATTTATACAATTACATGTTCTATTATTAGGTGCCAATAAGGTAATGCTGGTGAATATTATGTCACTATTAAGATTTTGATATAAAAATGTTTTTCTCTTTTCGTTAAAGGCAGGCGTGCGATGGGTAGCGCTGTCACCTCACAGTAAACTTTGGGTCCTGGGTTCAGTTCCTGGCAGGGGCATCTGGGGTCCTTTCTACATGGAGTTTGCATGTTGACCCCATGCTGTCAGGTGAATTGGAGGTGCTAAATGGTCCCTAGGTGTGAGTGTGTTTGAATGCAAGTCGTGTAGTTTATTTATGATATAATGGTGATGAATGCTGTTGGAGGCCCCCAAGTGAACTTCGGCCTAGGATTCCGGCAGATTTTGCAATACCACTGATCATCCTCATCATCTAACGAAAACATGTACCTCCAAAACACTGCCTTTACACGAGAAGGCAAAACACTACCTCACCTTTAATGTAAGTTAATATAGAGAGGTTTTAATCCACATGTTTAAATTCTGTCTCAAAATAAAGGTTGACAAAAACTGGAGATTTTTTAGGGGTGGGGCTAATTTTTGACAGCCATAATATGTCTGTAGCTCTGTGCGCATGCCCTCCATTTGAAATAAGAGATACCTGAGCTATGAGGTCGTGTCTAATTCAGAGGATTTGATGGAGACCCACTTTCTCGCTCCTGCTTTTCTTTCTGTTCTCTCTCGTCCTTAGCTTTCCTGTCTGGCCCTTGTTCCGCCCAGACTGGATCTGTGACTCCACTAAGCCTTTGAACATATCCTTAAAATCTTAAAAACTCTCTTGGGAGTGGGAATTTTCCTGTGCTGCTGGATCGCTGCAGTAATAAGAGCTGTGCGTCTGTGGGTATGCCTGCTCACGTGATCTACTGTAAGCCGCAGCAGCATCTGTTTTACATTACAATATTTTTAACTGTGTGGATGCTGCATGAGGGTCTCTACGGACTCTTCTGTACATTCTGTTCTTGGATGCTCACTTGGAAGACACATGCCCACTGCTGTTTGTACACCTGTTTCAGTACAGAGGGCTTTTCGAGGAGATGAAAGAAGATCCATGTTTACGTGGTGCTCAGTCTGGGTGAGAGCTGTGTCTTGGCCCGTCTGGCCTACTGCTCCACTGTTTCTTTAAACTACACTGGAAGCTTCTGGCACCAGTGGTGATATAGTGCACGTTAGCTGGCAGCCTTGTTCATACCAAGCTTTAATTATACCCGGTGCCATGGCCTTTGGAAAGGAGTTCATATCAGCAGGTCCCCACACTCTTTGTTTTGGGTCTGGCGCTGTTTCTCAGCAGCAAACACAAAATCTAGTAGGGGAAAGCAAAAATGTGCAGTGCGTGGGGAATCCACAATCAGGGTTTGGAGATGCTGGACTTACCAAAACAAAAGAATGTGAGACCTGCGGGTGTGCTCAGCTGGATAAGTCCATTACCTTCAAAAATGCTATTTGGAAACAACAAAAGTATGTACAATTGGGGCCAAACCAGTACAAACATTCTGTGCTCCCTTGACTGATTTTAGGGCGCTGAAGATTAAACAACCGATAATATTGGCCAACATAACCCGGTAGGTTCGGTTAAAGAGTGCTTTATGGACTTGTATGATTCTCAGCTAATTTCTCATATCTTGGCTCATCTCATATCGAACAAAAATCAGGTGTGTGTGTGTTTGTGTGTGTTTAAGGTTGCAGTAACTTCAGGCTCTGCAGATGGCGCTATGCGAGGACAATGTGGCTATAAATACCTGTGGGGTGTGAGTGATGGGATTCATAGATTGAGGTGATACAGTGCAGAGAATGTCTGGTCCATGTGTGGAAAATGGCTCCAAAGTAGATGTTAATGATTGGCTAAAGGGGGTAATTGTATTAGGGCATGCCAAAGGCCATAGTGTGAAGGACGTAGCTAAATTTGCAGGTGTATGGAAGCGTACAGTCATACGGATCAATCAGCAGTGACTAAAATCCCAGTCTACAGGGAATTCTCCTCAGAATTGTGCCAAGAAAGGCATCCACCAAATCTGGCCCAACTCCTCAGTTCTTTGATGCAGGAGTGTCTGAACATTGATGTGGCCTACATTTAAAACTTGACCGGTACATCCAATCAGATCTGTTATTGGTGCTCATGGAGAGTACTTTATTAACTAGTATGATGGTCAGATAATAATGTCATATATTAACCTCAAATTAACAGCAGAGACTCACGTTAATACATTGTAGTGCTGTTTTCTGTTCTCCTCTTTTTTGTGTTATGCCATCTTGTTCTCCTGCTGTCATTTAGGTTTTGATGCATTTTGCTGGTCACCACCATGCTGATGTGTTGTATTCAGATTGACCAGTTTAACCTGTACTGCTGTCATGTAGCCTAGTTAGATGGTGTAGGTCTTCTATTTAGCTGTTCAGGGGCACAGCAGTCTAAAATTTTGTCTGAACACGGAAGGTTGAATCCTGCCGGTGCTGTTCACGATCTGTGGTATTATTGACTGATATTGTTGCTACTATTGGCTGATAAAGAACAGACTCCTGTCAACATCAAAGGCTTTACCTCTCTAAGTGCTGGTGGTTTTGTCACTTTTTGCACATCACGTCTGTATTAATGTACAAATTCAGTACTCCCATTAAGTGGAAACAGTAGAAGATGGTGCAGTCATCAGTTATTAGGTCCATTATTAATTTTTTTGTTCAGGGGATCATGATAATTGAATCGTCATGGGCTGGAGGTTAGGGAACCAGCCTTGTGACCAGAGGGATGCCGGCCAGTCCGGTAGTAAATAAGGTGCCATTGAGCAAGGCACCTAACCCCTGCACCAACTGCTCCCTGGATGCCACAGCTGCACATCGCTCTGGGCCCATAGTCTGTGTGTATGTGGGCGTTTTACTTCACGGATGGGTTAAATGCGGAAGACAAATTCCTCTGTGTCAAAACACCAATGGCACAAAATGGCCCTAAACCTCTCTACTCAGAGAATGATTGGCCTCACTCAGAGAATTGTAAACCCTGTATTGTAAATCAAATCGTGGGCCGAGTGTATAATTTCACCCCAGGACATTTCTTTATCGTACAATAATTGACATTATTGTTGTTGGGCTTCTTGGCTTACGGTTTCTTTTAGACAGCCTCTCAGTACCACAACACTTTCAGGACTTCCATCCTGCTTTTCCTGTCTGCTGCAGTTTTGTCCAGCATTGATCTATAGGCAGCCGCTTGTTGCCCAGTTGTGTTGGCATGTGTCAGGTGCACGTTTTCTACAAGCTGGATCTCGTCTGGCTCATCTGCATATGTGACTTTAGGGATAAAAAAAACAAGGTTATACTGAGGTTTCTGAGGGCAAAAGCAACCTGTGGTTTTCACACCTCAGTCTGAATTTGCATGTTCTGAAATCTTTCCCGGTGTTTAAGGTCTGTGTGTATCTTCTGTGCAGATTTCGCTGGAGACGGAGTACCTGGGTCCACGACGAGTTGAGGCACTGAGGAGGGAGGATGAGGACTGGCAGAGGAAGGCTCACACAGCTGTGCTGTCTATCCAGGACCTCACTGTGAAGTACTTTGAGACCACAGCACGGGCACAGAAAGGTATGGCACACTTGCATCCTCTTCCTCTACACTTTTATACACTTGCTTCAGACCACACTTCACCAACATATGCATTACTTTATAGTAGCTGTTGCGATGCTGAACAAGCTTTACACAATTTTGTAATGATGCACCGAAACCAGACTACAAGACATTATCAGCAGGAAACCAAACCAAGAAGGCAGAGTTCATTTATATGTAATTTGCGCTCTGAATTAATCATGCTGTTGATGCTGCAAAAGCCATAATGGCCATGTTGAGAAGAGAGTGTGTGGAGGAAAAAGCTTAAGGACTAATTTAATTTAAAAGCTTAATTATATAAAGTATTAGAAATTGCAAGGTCATCTAAAACTGAACTCCAAGGCACCTCTACTGTATAAGTGGAAAGCATCTTGTTTTTCATATATAATGCACATAGACCCATTTAGCAGTCTGATATGTGTCCTGCAGGGGGTGCTGTTAACACAAGTCACTATCTTACTTATCATGCCTTCACCTTCGAAACTGTATATCCACCTGGCAGTTACTGAAACCCAGGAAAGCAGGAAACACCCTGTAGAGGTTGCCAGTCCATTACAGACATACTCATTTTCTCTCTCACATTCTTACACACACATTCTTACACACACACACACACACACACACACACACACACACACACACACACACACACATATGCACTTACACCTAGTGCTCCAGCGCTTCTCACTGTCTATGACATGTCTATGTAGGAAATCAGAGCACCTGGTGTGAAAGCCTCACAGAAAGGACCCTGATCACCCGGCCACGAAATCAAACCCAGGCCCTTCTTGCTGTGGTGCAACACCACGTCCCCCTAGTGGTTGTCTTTTTATATAATTTTATATAATAATAGTAATAATAATAATCCTCACACTTTTTTGCAGTAACAACATTTAAAACAGGAGTAAAGAAGTTATTTGCAAAAAGAGTCTTTCGTTAATGAATTAATTTATAACATTGGAATTTATATATAGTGTTGGTATGTTATTGGAGGCCTGTTTAATCTTTTGCAGTTTTCTTCAAAATGTCTTTAAGTTGTTTTGTCTGTGCATCAATAGAACATTGCCAAACATCCCATTCATCCTAAAAGAAATTGCAGCATATATTTATTTTCTGACAAACACTGCCTGTATTTAGAGTATGCTATTAATTTAACATGCGTGTTTATTTATACTGCAGAAATTCATTGTTCGTATGTGGCAGGGGTGTTTTGTGTTTGTTTTTTTTTTCTTTATTTATTTAATATTTAAAAAGTGATTACGTGGTCCAGCTCAGTAGCGTAGCATTTAGTTAGCTAGAACTTTATTGTGAATGATTTCTGTGTTTTGCAGTTTCTCATTTGGTTGAAAATAGTTTGAATGGCAACGCTATGTAAAGCTTGTCCAACCTTGCAGCAGAAACTGTGAAAGTATGCCTTTGTGACAAACATAGACCTGATCAGCTGAAGCAGGTGTCTATAAGCCAGCGGAACCACGTGACTGTGGAGTACATGGGCTTCTGTTCCATCACAGTCTGTGCATATGCTTAGGCAGTTGTGTACAGTGGCGTGAGCTTGTGTGTTTGTGTTTCAGTGATGTATGAGCGCATGCGTGCAGATCAGAGGAAGTTTGGGAAAGCTGCGTGGGGAGCCGCAGTGGAGCGCATGGAGAAATTGCAGTATGCTGTTTCCAAGGAAACACTGCAACTAATGCGCGCAAAGGAGATCTGTCTTGAACAGAGGAAGCATGGACTGAGGGAGGAGGTACAGAATATACTCACATGCATACATTTATATACAAGCCCTGACAACCCATCAAATTTTGCTAATCTGTCACATTTGGATATTTCAGGTCATCTAACTAATTTTAGGGCAAGATAAAGCAACATAAAATGCAGCTTTGAAATATTTCTTTTTATTGAAGATTTATTACCACGTGATGTCTGTGGAAGGTTTTCCAGCATGAACTGCCTGTTTAAGGTCCTGCCACAGCATCTTAATGGAGTTCGCAACAGGACTGTGGCTCGGCCACTCCAAACTTTTGTTTTTTGGAGCTGTTCAGAATAGACTCGCTTGTGTGCCTTGGATCAGTGTCCTGCTGCATAAGCCATCTGGACATAATGTGTAGAACAGATATTCACCTTCAGGATTATTTCATGGAGAGCAGAATTCATGGTTCCATCAATTATCACAAGTCATCCAGGTCCTACAGAAGTAAACCAACCAAAACCATCACACCACACCACTATGTTTCACTGCTGCTGTGATGTTCTTATGGTGGTGTTAGTGTTATGCATGATGTATAATCGGATCCATGTCTACTAAAAAGTTCCATCTTTGCCTCATCAGGAATTTTAAGAATTCTATTATTCCAGAAGCCTTGGGGGTCATCTAGATGTTTCATTTGATTGATGTTTTTTTTGTGATAACGTATCGTAACTAAGGCAAATGAGGCCTACAGGTGCTTGAGATATTCATTTATATCAGATTTATATCTGATATTCAGGGTTTTTTTTTTGGAATCTCCTTGATGATCTCCTGGGTGTGTCTTCAATGAGTTCTCCAGCCACTCCTGGAAAGGTTCATCACTGTTCGAAGTTTCCTCTATTTGTAGATAACTGCTCTCATTATGGCACACTGGAGCACCTCAGCACCTTAGCAGTGGCTTTGCACTTTGGTAGATTTCAATGGCTTCATTGAGCATGAGTATTTAAATCTCTTTAGAATATTATCACATGCTTGACTTGCTTTATGTTGGCAGACAAGTCCCCCCCCCAATAAAAACAGCAACTGATCTTTAAATGAGAGGAGATTTAATACACAGTATAAATGCTTCAGAATTATATACATTAAAGTTAAACAGAATCTCAAGATCTTTAAAAGTAGTTTCCATGGCTGGATTTAGTTATTTAGGCTATTTAATGTCATACGTATTAGTGATTGCATAAACCAGGAGCCGAAACTGGTTTCACAGTCTGCATTTAAAGACCTCTAATCCTGTGGTTCTCCAACTGGTCCTCAGGACCTGAACTCCCAACCCACAAAACGTAGGGGTGGGGCTGGGATGGACTGAACTGGCCTGAGACCAAACACTCTAACCACAGTTTCTCTCTTTTTCTCTCTCAGATGCAGGGTCTGCAGGGTGGAGAGGATGCAATGGCACGTTTGGACCAGTTGGAGGCGCTGTACTATGAGCTTCAGCTGCAGCTGTATGAGATCCAGTTTGAGATCCTGAAGTATGAAGAGCTGTTACTGACTGCGCAGCTGCAGAGCCTCCGAAGACAGATGACCGGTCAGTCTGAGCTGCTCATGTGCTACATGCGAGAGAGGAGCACTCCAAGCATCTTTAATATCTGGATAGTAGTCCTTAAAGCACTGCTTATACACGGCTAATGTATTTTTATCCAAAAGACTTATGTTAACCTACCACCACCTAATGTGCTAAGGACGGTGGCCTACAGTATAGGGAAGGTTCAATGTAAAAACTGTTAAAGGAGCGTGTAAGATTTAGAGTGAGTCTATTAGCAGACACTGGATATAATGAACAAAGCTGTTTTCCTTCAACTATAATTAACTGTAACTACAAATCTTTGGGTTTTCGTTATCTCAGAATCAACCCTTATGTACATAGGGACATGTTGTCGAACATGTGGAGCCACAGTGTTTCGGTAGTAGCCCAGAACCAAGAAACTAAAGTCTAAAGAGTGCTTTTCATATTTTGTGCTTTATTTAAATACATAGAGCAAAGAATCCTTGTCGAAATATCTCAGCATGTATGTTTATCATTAGCTCCGCACATTAAACACTAGGTGGGATAATTATAATTATTATATATATATAAATATTTGTTGTCATGATTAACACTTATTCTTATTAGCCAGCTTCTTGTTTGCATTTTCATGTTCCACCTCAAATGGTACAGCATTTATATTCTGGGCTTGGCATTCAGCTTCTTCTTTGCCAACTTTTTGTTTGAGTTTTCCAGCTCCACCTTTAAATGATGTAGCAGTAATTGTAACTCCACAGACCAAAAAACTTTAATAGTGCAGCATTTATATTCTGGACGTGGCATTTACATTTTTATTCACAAGCTTCTTGTTTGGATCCAGCTTTCTTGTTTCTTGTTCCAGCTTAAATGCTGCAGCACTTTTATTTTAAAGATAAATAGTTTTTATATTGCATATCTATGTGTTGCCTGGTTCACAGAGAAGCAGGATGAGGTGGTGTACTATGACACATATGAGAGTCCTGATGCCATGCAGGCCACTGATGACCCCTCACTCACCCTCCCAACTCTAAGAGACGAGGTCACCCAGCTGCAGCAGAGAACGCGGCAGCTGGAGGCTAGGAGGGGCCGCATTACCGCCAAGAAAGCCTACCTCAAAAACAAAAAGGTACTGACCAGTCACTGAAGGATCTCTCAGTGTACACAAATAGGATCTGTAAAGTTTGCACTCAAGCTGCCCGCAGTACTCCATGGTATATTCTCATCCTACAACAAAATGGTCTTGATCAGGTTGCTTGAAAATGGTTGAACTCTGCTACAGTATGTGCTGAATGGAGCATTTCTTCTTTAGGAAATCTGCATTGTCAATCACACCCAGAAACTGCAGCAACGGCAGAGCGGCCAGGGCTTCGACTCCCAGCAAGCTTTGCAGAAGGTGCGTATTTTGGGATGACTTTGATTGCTGCATCTCCCATTTGCCATGTGTTAGTGAGCGCAAAATTGGCCAGTAGATCTCTTATTATTACCAGATTTTTAAGTTTCACTAACCTACCAGTTTGTGAAAGGTCACTTCTCGCAACATGTGGCTTGTTGCCCAGCAGGATGAAGAAGAGGAGGAGGAAGCAAGGATTTCCCGCGTCAGCCAAGAGAGACAGAAAACACTCGACAGACTGCGCAGCTTTAAACAGGTTGAATATTTCTCCTCACTTTCCTGCATTTCATTCAACCCAGCTAGTTCACATTCAAGCAATTATAAAACTTTGATCTTTAAGTAAGGTCCAGAGGAGAGACAGATCATACGAGATGTTGACCATTTTGTCCACTTGTCTCCTCAACGTAGCGCTACCCAGGCCAAGTCACACTGAAGTCCACACGGCTTCGACTAGCATACGCTAGGAAGAAAAATGGTTCAGCCCAACCTCCTACCACTGTGAAAGTGGACCAGCCTCAGACGCAGGTGGCCAGCGTGCAGACAGAAGATGCCCCAGCTCCTCTAGAACATTCCATAGCCGTCCCTGAGCTTCAACGACCGGAGGGCTTCTTGTCTTTACACCCAGCCGCCGCCCCCATCCCAGAGACCCTGGGGCCCGCCTCTCTCCCCCTGGCTCGAGAGCTTACCTTGCTGGACTCTTCCACTTCTCCCATCTCTCCCCCGCCTCCTCCTCCACCCCCACCTCCCCCGCCTCCTCCTCCTTCACTGGAAGACATACCTGCTGAGGGCCAGGGGCAGGCAGGCAGCCCAATGCACCAACCCAAAGCGGAGAGCCCTCTTGGCCCGTTCTCCGCCCGCTTCTTTGACAGCAGCCAGTTGGTGAACGCCCGGAAAAAACTGAGGAAGACCGCATCGCTGGAGTCGTCCCAGTGGAGGAGAGGTGAGGCGAGGGGATAAGGGATTCAGGGGTGTGCTGCTCTCTGTCCTCTAAACAAACCCAAAACATCTTAAGGCAATCTCAGTATGATTTATTTGTAATCCATTGATTTGGGCATTGTGAAAACAGTTCACTTTACATATCAAATTATGGTAAAGTCCTTAAAGTATGGTAACAGTCTTCCAGCAGTTTAGCAAATAAAAATAGACCACCATGATCCCATGGCAAGATGCAGCGGTGACTTACTAAAGCAATACTAGTTTCACACCTAATGTTAAATAAATGACTGAAAATCCCCCGCTGCTGTTTCAAACGTATTATTTTAACTGGGGTGTGCGGTACAGAAGCAGACTTTTGCTGTGTGAAGCTCGGCAATAAACAGAGTGTGCTGCGGCTTATGTCATTTTTCGTGTGGCCTATATGGCAGCAGTAGGCATGTCTGGTAGTTCCTGTTGCCAGTGAGCCGCGTCCACTGTTGCCACTGGAGTGCCGTCAAAAGAGTTTAGGTTCTGAAGGAGTTGTGGTCCGAAGAAAAACAAGTCTAAGGTCTCAAGTGCTAAAATAAGGAACAGCAAGAGAAGCATGTCCCCTTTGAAGTTTGCTTGGGATCATTTGCTGCGACATTTGTGACTCGTATACTGTAGGAGTGCAATGGCTTCTAATATAGCTAAGACATTTAAACTGTTAGCATTCAGAATAATGTACTTAATGCACTGAAATTTAAAGCCATCAATACAGCCTTCAGTCTTTATTTTATTTTTTGTCCATGGTCCAAACTAGCCGTCTGAGTGAGGCCTATCAGAGTAAGGTGTATGGACTCCAAAAAAGGTTGTTAACTGAACCAAATTTGGTTCTGTTACAGAGAACCTCAATAGGGACCTTTTTTTATGCGGCCTTTCCTGCCTTGGACTCAAGTCCAACATTTTGCAAATCTCACACCCGCAGTCCACACACCTTACTCTGATAGGCTGCACCCAGATGGCTAGTTTTAACCATGGACAAGGGTAAATGATAGACGTTCAGAAGAGAGTGAATGCAGCATTATTGGCTTTAAATTTAATGCATTAAGTGCATTATTTTGAATGCTAATAGTTTAAATGCCTTAACTATATTATAAGCTATTACACTCCTACAGTAAACGAGTCACACTGTTTGATGTGGCCTTTCCTGCATCAAGTGCTCATGTAGAGGCACAAAACACACACTTACAGGTGTTTAAGCTCGACGTCTTCAAATTGTGTTTACACCTTTATTGTTTTCTCTATAGCGAGCTCTCCCATGGACGAGGTTCTGGCCAGCCTGAAGCGAGGAAGCTTCCACCTGCGTAAGGCCGAGCTCCGTGTCCTGGCACCCGATCCAGACGAGGATGACGGGAACAATATCCTGGCTCAGATCAGGAAGGGCGTGAAACTGAGGAAAGTGCGGCGACAGGAGCAGCGAGGGGGGAAGGGCATGCTGTCGGACTCCAGCGACCCGCTCACTCGGAGCATCCACGAAGCCCTGCGCCGCATCAAAGAAGCCTCGCCTGAATCCGAGTCTGAGGACGAGGGGCTTCCCTGCACAGACTGGGAGAGCTAGGTTACTCTATCATGAACATCTGCACACAGAATATGTATCCATCTATACCTACACCAAGCACACGTGTAAGATAACCAGTTCACAAAGAGATCCTGAAACCCTGCGTAGTTTACTCTGCATTTGCGTTACAGCGAAGCGAGACGAGTCTTTGTCCTGCCTCTCAAGGCCTGAAACTTTTAGCTCACATTTTAGCTGATTGCCATATGAATAATTGCAGGTTGTTTTTATTTGAAAGACGGTTCAATTTTACTACAGTCTAAAGTAGCATACAGGCTATCTCTCTTAATTAGCAACTTGTTGATACCGACACAAACAGCTGAGCTGTTCAGATGAACAAACGTCACTCGCTGCCTTCTAAAGGAGGTTTTAACTGTGGAGGTGTTAGTGTTGGGAAATATGCACAGATTCTCAACTTCATTCAAAAGGGACATGGGGCAAATTGACATGCTGTGGTATGCCATACGCCACATACAGATTCAAACTACATGCTGAAATTACATATAGTCACTGTCCAAAGAAAAACAAGTATCTCCCAAACGGTGACTTTACAGGAGAGGCCAAAAACCTAATGTCATTTTACTGTTAGTCAATGGAGCCAGACGTCTTTCCAAGCAAATTTGGGCCATTTCTATTGATCCATTCTTCGTGGAATTTCCACACAGCAGCTGCATTCAAATAATCTAAAAGTAAAACTCTAAACATATGGAGATCTCTCTTTCTTTGGACAGCAACAATATGTGAAGCGGATATTAGGTCTTTTTCTCAACTGCATTGGGGCACCGAGTTTAGCTATTAGCTCTGTTAGCCAACATTTTAGCATCAGGAATGTTCACGAGCTAAACGCTTCACTTCGCTGCAGCGTGAATGCACCTTCCCCACACAGTTCACTCAGCTTTTGAAGGGCATTTGTTTTGTGAATGAACTACCGATCCTATACATTTGTTTTGAAGCTGTTTACGTAGGATATCAGGTGTGTCTTTACCTCAACGTGAAGCTCCAGGTGTGTTTGCGTTCTTCACAAAACACCCAGACTTACTCAGAACACTGACCACACAGAGTGAGCAGAATTCCTTCATATGTATCTCTCTCTCTCTCTTTCTCTCTTTCCCTCTCTCCCTCAGAGTGTCAGTCCAGCCACTGGTTATGAAACGTGCTTTTCATTGTTCTTCCCAAACGTCCTTTCCATCATTTTTGTGGTGTTTCCTTAACCACTAAAAAAAATGACACATTTCCAATTTTACAGTTTCAATAACACTAAGGCATTTAAAGTTCTGCACAACAATCAGCTGTTATGGTCTTGACCAGTTCAGGACTTATCAAATCCTTCATGGATGCTTTTTGTAAGGTCATTAACAGACATATATGATGCTTCATGGTTAAAATTCCTGACGTCCGTAGTAGCCCGTGCTCCAGAATCCGCAGCCTCCCTGAAACCTGTGTTTAAGGGTTCCGTTTTGGAGGCAGTAGTGTTCCCTGTGTGCGCACCTTTTATATTTCTCCTGGTTATGATTCAAATTGAAGGGAAGGTGCTACAACTGTCAGCGGAGGGCTTTTGTTTTTAGTTTCCCGTCTTATTTACTGACCTCTCTCCTGCATGTAGCTCATCGGTTATGATTTTAGAAACGGGGCCCGTTTAAATGCCCTTCCTTTCATTTGTAGTGATGCACTGGTGCCACCTGCAGTCGTCATCTTTACTTACACCGTTCACGAGTGCCGCGTCATCATTTAAATTCTTTTGTTTTTTGTTTTTGAGAATTTTTTAAAGCTTGATTTTGATCTGTTTCTCGACTTATCTGGCTAAATATATATGAAATAGTCTTTTCATTTAGCTTGGTGTGTTTGTTTTTGTTCTCCAGCCAGTTTTGTCTGATCTGTTTGACATGTGTATGTGTAAAAGTTCACCAAGTTTAACCACAGCCTGTAAGTTAAGCTCATACAGAGCTAGCTTTCCCACAGGTTTATGGCTTTTCTCTCATGAGCGGTCCACTTCCGAATCTGATGTTCGGACCAGTAATGTTCCAGGTTTGCGCAGCCAACTGTCATTTTGCCTCTGGGAATGCTGACGCAAAATCCCAGAGCTTTTTTTTGTTTAATCAATACATCAGATTTCCAGACCCTTCCACTAGTTACTCCTGTTTAAGGACAAGCCTAGGTAGACCTTTTGTTTTGTGTTGAAGGGGAATTCCACCAAAAACTTCTGTGCATAATTCAGTGGTTAAGATGGAAACAGTCATTCTGAGCAGGCTAGGTGTGAAGTAGTTGACTGTCGAGACTTGGATGTTCTTTATAGTGGTGGTGGTGATGGGAACCAGCGGTCACCATGTCTACAGCACACATATAGACACACCAAATCCACCAGTGTACCTACATGTATTTTGAGTTTTGTTTGCAGCCATTTGATTTTTTTAGTACTCTTTAGTCAGTATTATGTAGTCCTCCATAGGGAGGTGGGGTCAGGGATGACCATGCTGTTTATGACTCATTCGCACTGGGTAAGAAATTCTTGTATACCCTGCAGTGGTTTCTGTGGCATTGAAGAACGTTGTAGGTTCGGGATGCAGCTGTGCACCGTCCATAAATACGACATGCTGCATTCGGGATAAGACTAAAACACTTATCCCACCTTCCCATGGAATTCTGTTTAAACAGTGCTTTTGCCGCACGACAGCCTCTCCACTATAAGACTGAAAACCAAATACGTTTTAGCATATTCATAACGGTTTCATGTAATAACTCTCTGAGAGGAAGCCTTTAGAGGCTCTGAATTCTATATAGTTGTCTGGTTCCCATCGGCATCATTGTGACTTAGGAATGCCGGATTTCCCATCAGTCCTCTGAATGACTTAAAAATCCGTATCATTCAAATTTAAGAAAAGCGGGTGGAATTCCCCTTTAAGGTGCACTTGAAGGTTAGAGGTCAATATGAAACACTTGTAGTTGTGGCTGTGTGTGGAAGCTGTTTATGTGAGCGTTTACTCCTCCATCCGCCTCTTCAGCTGTCCAATGCGATGCAAGTTGCTAACGGATTGTGCGGTGAACCACTGCGATTTCGTCCAGCGGCATCTTGTGGTGCTCCCATTCTCTTCGTCGATGTGAAATGTGGTACAACTCCTCACTTAAGATGCCTCTTACTGTATGTCACTAGCGAGTAGCTAGCTTCCGCACTGTTCCACGCTGACCTTGCACAATTCGTTGCCCATATATCCGCCAACTGAGTGCTCCGAGAGGTTAGTATTAAGTTCTGCTTTTACGGTAGGATCTTCAGCTTTGTGTGTGATGTGGTTTGCACACTGTGCAGCGCACCACACGCGTAACACCTGCACTGTCTGGTGTTGAAGGAACGTTCCTCCAAGAGTCGACCTGAGGTCAACTTATGCCTTTTAGGTAAGAGTAGTATTCTTCTGAAGGCTGGCCTTGGACCACCTCACCAGGGGGCGCTGTGTATTCTCTTAGGTGATGATGTTGTAGCTGGAGGGAGTGAGTGGGGTCACCCAACCATCTCTTGGCTGCACTTTTATTTAAAACAAGTTTCCATCATTTGTACTGTATTTAGCATTTTTTATGATTTATTAATAATAATAATAATAATACATTTTCCACTTCTTTTAATCATGTTATTCATAGTATACATTCTATACATTGCTGTCTAGTGTCTTTTTTTTTTTTTTTTTTTTTGTGCCCCCAGCCTGTCATATTTCTTCTGCCTTTGTATTGCAACCAACACTACAATTCCAACCTGTCACCCTCCAGCTTTAGGAACTAAAGCATCAAGAGTTATGTATATGTGACTGGCGTGGAATCCGAACAAGCCAGTCACTAGAAATGTGCAATATTATAATAGGAAGTGAGGTGTCAGGTGTATTATAATGTAATAATGTAATGAAACCGAGGAGACCTGACATTAGTTGCATGATTGATAAAAGTACATGTATTTATTGAGTAAAACTTAATATTTAAAAATGTATAGCAATACCATGAAGGTGAAATGATTGATTTTTCTTTTTTTTCCCCTTTTTTTGCATTTACTCTGCTTTTCCAACCATTGTATTCCTAATACTTGTTTGGTAATTTCAAAGTGCATTTTCCCCTTTAAATAAATAAAAGACAAGTATTAAATTCTCCCTGTGTCTTTTTGTGTCAGAGTTTAGGCTACGTTTACCAATTTCTTAACATTTTATTTTATTATTTATTTATTTATTTAGGAGTTTATATTGCCTAATTTGAGTTTTGAGTTGAGCAGCTGGGGACTCCTTTACATTGGTTGAATTACACATCCTCTACAGAGAACTCACTTAAATATGGCATTTTCACAAAGTTCAGTACAACAATGAATATACATTTAATGTAAGTCAATGAAACCAGACTTTTTACGCAAGTACGTTTGGGTCATTTCTTAAGGGTTATCTGTTAAGAAATTTTGGACACTTTTAAATTTTGTGAAAATATGTTGGATAAAAATAATTAAAAAATAAATAAAAGCAAGAAATCAGTATCAGTATTCAGCAAAGCACTGATCATGATCTGACCAGATCTGACACGTTTGCTTATGACTGTATCTACGTACTGTACAGATTCTTACTACACATTTCTGCACTAAAAATCAAGTAATCAAGTTTTTATTATAAGAAGTTGGAGAACATATTTCAGTGTGCAGCCTTCTACACCCAGCGCTGAAGAAGAGTTGGTGGCTGGCTTCTATGACTTCCTCTTTTCGCAGTGTTAATTTCTGAACAGTAGACAAGTTGTATTTTTTCCATCCTTTATTTTACTATAAATTACTCAATTACAATTGTGTTTAAGCATGTGGTATAATCAACATTTAAAATTATTACTTCAAACAATCCCCCCTTCCAAAGTATGGTGTAACGGCTCATAGTTTCAACATGATAAAACCAACCCAAGTTCCCATTGAAGCGTCCTGTAAAGTACTAGAACCAACAACAAGCCCTTTAAGAGTGTTCTTCAGGTACACACGTACTGTTGAATTGATCTGTCGTTATACATCGTCACAGATTTTTGGCAATAGTAAACCCCACAAAAGTACCTTAGCTACCGTTGATGCATTTTTGTACCAAAGGCAACTTGAGCAAGTTCGTCTGTACAGGAAAACATGTTTGGCAAAGGAAAAAAAAAACATAACAAAACAAACAACAAAATCTCTCTGCTTCCAACAAGTGACCATGTTACCATTTCCCTTTTACATAGTTAAATAGTTTAAAAATATTGCCAGTTTTTTTTCCCACATAGAAAAACAGCCATAATATCATTTTACCACACACAATAATAATAATAATTATTATTATTATAAAAAAAAACAACAAAAAACCCCGCAAAATTCTTCTGAGGTCAATGAAAATAATGTGTGAATGAAAAAAAAAAAATTAAATAACAGTTTAATGCAATATCTGTAAGTAGAATTTACTTTTACAATAAATAACCAGAAATCAGTGTCAAGTGTCGTTCATTGCACCTCAAAAAGAAAGAAAAAAAAATCTTAAAATTCACCCAAATCTCATATTTCATTTTCACAAGTGCACTATAAATCTGTAATATTTATATATTAGAAAAAATGTGTAGAAACAAGGGCTGCAACATAGTCACTGCAAACTCAAACTGTCCGCCGCAGCGTGTGTAAATGTTTCACTTGTTTATGTCTTTGCGTATATCGCTCACCGAAAAGGGAAGTAAAATACCTGATAGTGAGCCTCTCCGCATATGTATGTATGTATGTGTGTATGTGTATATATTTCCTTTTTGTATTGCTCAGAAAGAGGAAGGATGGTTTCCGCAGTTGTGTCCCCACTTTGCAGGTCCTCCAGGTGACCAAACAGGGACTACAATTAAATACCCTCAAAAAAATTGAAATAAATAACTAAACCAACAAACAAACAAGTTTGCAAGTGATGGCAGCTTCATAGAAAAAGACACTGAGTCAAAGATCAGTGGGCTTGTGTATATATGTGTGTGTGTGTGTGTTCAGGAAGTGGCCTGGGAGGATAGTATAGGATCCGCTGTCGTAGTCCAAAACATGTCCCCGCAGAAACGATCCATCCAGGTGGCCTGGACTCCAAAGATGGCTTTGGGAATCTTATCAGTCGCTATCATGGAGAGTGTCCTCTTCCCCTCCTCCCCCCATTCCATCTCTTATGCCCTAAAAAATGTAACCATGGCCAGACTGGGCAGCGATAATATACGTCCTCATAGTATATGTCTATAGACCTGATTAAGCAGGATATTCATCTGTAGATATTCGGCACAGTCTTCAGTGTTGGCTGGGATGCTGGAACAATCCATGAAACGAAAGAAAAGCACTTTTTTCCCCTTTTTTTGTCTTTTACTCACCACTGTAATAGAAGAATACCACACAATGACAGTCCTTTCCATCTGAAACACTTATCAGACCATAAACTCAGTTTTGTGTGCGAAGTACTGTGGAAAAGTCAGAGACCACCATCTATATAACTCGTCTGCACTGACGTCCCTTTCCATTGGAATTCCTTACCTCAGTTGAGCGGCGTAAACTTTGTTTATGGCATTTAGCTGACACTCTTATGCAGAGTGACTTACAGTGTTAATCGTATTACAGGTAGGCCAATGTAGTGTAAAGAATCTTGCCCAAGGACTCTTATTGGTGTAGCCTGCTTCCAGGGAAGGCATCCACCAAATCTGGCCCAACTGCACAATTCTTTAATGCAAGAGTGTCTGAATATTGATGCAGCAACATCCAGAAACTTGTCCAGTACATGCCAAATCCAGTCACAGCTGATATTGGTGCTCGTGGAGGTATTACACTATTAGGTACAGGTTCAGTTGATGGAAGGTTCTGAATCCATCAGACACAGTCACCATGTATCTCCATATTTGTTGTTTTTTATTTTTATCCATCGGTGGAACACAGCAGCTGCTGTTTACACTGTGTGAACATTTCATGAGGAACGCAGCAACAGATATGGCCCAAAACTGCTTGGAAAGACGTCGGGTTCCATTGACTAATATTTAAAATCAATGAGGTTTTTAGCCTCTCCTGTGAAGTTGGCATTTTGGAGACCCTTGCCTTTCTTTGAACAGCAATGCTCAGTATTTTAGTTTCTGGGTTCCATGTTCCTTTTCATCGACTCCTGCTAAATGAATAACAGAGTTTGCTTAAGGATTATTGCAAATGCAGGACTTGGCAGGACATGATTCTAATTGGATGATGCCGGGAATGCCTTTCTTTAAGCCCACATGTGGCCGACTGAGGAGTGGGAGTGCATTCACATCCAATAATGTGCCGGGCCAGGGTAAATGCAGCATGAGGCACTAGGACGTTACGTCTGCACCAAATTTTCAAACAAGTAGCTTTGAGCTTTGTGTGATCCTTTGGCTTTTCTTCTCTTCATCTTTCAGTGTAAAGATTGCAACCTCTTCCTGCTGAATCGCTTTGTGCAGCCAATCACACAACATGTCCTTCCCCCTGCAGCTGCTAGTGACCATAATGACTACTGTGACAACACATGCATTTCCAGTCAGTTATAATACAACTTATTATTTCCCGTTCTTTATGAAATTGGGTTATATCTAAGCTTCTGTCTGAGCTCCTCAGAAGCGTCACCTGAGGAATTAATAGTGTTTGCCTCTCAACTATGAAATGCCGGGTGGTCTCTGACTTCCATGCAGCACTGTTATGTGGGAACTGTCAAGAAGTGAAAAAAGGCAGCTAGGCCAGAGTTATGTAGCGTGGTTGCATTTGTCTGTAAACCCCTCTGTATGTGTGCAGGCACCTGTTTGTGAAAGTGCACCTGTGAAGTAATGGTGTTAAGAGCATGTGTCCGCTCTGATCCCACGCCCAAAAGCAGCGGTCTCCGCGTCACAGGAGTGACTGTCCGTCCATTTGCATGCATGTGTAAATGAACATGTGCTCCGTGCTCCTGTACACTGTGCTGGCATGTGTGTGTGTGTGTGTGTGTGTGTGTGTACATGTGTGTATGAGTGTATATTTAAGGTAAGTGTTTCTCCACCAGGGGGCGCTGATGTGCTGTAGGATCTAGCTGCTCCCACCCTCGATCAGTTTGGCCAGGCTGTCTCGAAGCTCGGTCAGCTCAAAGATCTTTCCGTCCAGCAGCTCAAGCAGCGAGCGCAGACTCTTTCGGAACGACTCCTGCTCCACCTGATTGCTCTCCAAGCGCTGCTCCAGCTCGGCAAGTTGGGCTTCCAGCTCTGTGTTCCGCGTTTCTGTTTCCTTTAAAAAGACACACGCACAATTATGTATAATCAATATTTCATGTTTCATTTCTCTGTATACAGGACCCCCAGAGGACCACCACAGAGCAGGTATTATGTGGGTTGTGGCACTGCAGTGACACTGGCGTGGTGGTGGTGTGTTAATGTGTGCTGTGCTGGTGTGAGTGGATCAGACACAGCAGTGCTGTAGGAGTGGTTAAACACTGTCCACTCACTGTCCACTCTATTAGACACTCCTTCCTTGCTGGTCCACCTTGTAGATGTACAGGAAGATACGATAGCTCATCTGCTGCTGCACAGTGCAGTGTTGGTCATCCTATAGATCTTAATCAGTGGTCACAGGATGCTGCCCATAGGATGCTGTCCACAGTGCGCTGTTGGCTGGATAGTTTTGTTTGGTGGACGATTCTCAGCACTGCAGTGACAGTGGCATTGTGCTAGTGTGAGTGGATCAGACACAGCAGTGCTACCGAACACCTCAGTGTCACTGCTGGACTGAGGGCCCACCCTTTTATCAGCTCCACTGACCATTGAAGAACAGGGTAATACAGTACACAGAGAAACAGATGGACTACAATCTGTAACTGTAGAACTACAGAGTGCTCCTATATGGTCAGTGGAGCTGATAAAATGTGCAGTGAGTGCAGATACTAAGAGGTGATTTTAATGTTATGGCTAATCAGGTGCATGTTTGCGTCTCGGCCTCCTTAGCTGACTGTGGGTGGAAAACAGCCTGGCCCGTTTACCTGCAGCTTCTGTGTGACTGTGTCTTTCTGTGATTGCAGCTGGTGGGCATTTTCGACTTCCGCTTTTAGTTGCTCCAGCTCCTGCAAGAAAGAGAGCATACAGTTACTGCATGCACTTACAGTACGTGTTCAGAAATGGATGTCATCCCGGTAGGATATAATGGAATGCGTTCCTTCGTGCCCCGCCCCCCCACACCCCCCCCACACACATTACAATACTACTGTCTCTCTGCGGTTTGTATGAAACAAGTCAATAAATGAACTAAGCTTTTTAAACTGGCGCTAAATGAGTTTTGGTGGGCTGTTACCATGGAAACTCGGTTAACCATCACCGGTGGTAGGCCCACGCTCTGAAATTAGAGTATAGTGCACCATTTAAATATAGCCATGGAGCTTCTGGATGCATACATACATATTTTGCGTTCAAAGGTTTGTAAGCACCTTGGAAAGGTATTAACAAGGTGCTTGTTCCCTCTTTTGCTGCAGTAACAGTCTCTACTCTTCTGGAAAGGCTTTATACTAGGTGTTGGAACATTGCTGTGAGGATCTGATTGCATGCAGCATTAACAAGAGCATTAGTGAGGTCAGATATGAATGTTGGATGATCAGTTCCTGATCATTCCTGCTCATCCAAAAGGTACTGGATGTAGCTCCATCACTCCACATTCCAGTGCTGGGAGACTTTATACCCCTCCAGCCAGCACACTGTGAGCTTAGGTTTGTGTGCGTGTGCTCCAGACCATCACATTCTATTGCTCAGTGCTTTTCTATGTGGGTTATACATGTTAAAGTAGCTGTATTCACTCATTAGAAGAGCTGTCTGAACATGTTCGGACACTCCTTTAAAATACAGTACTTCTGGGTGGGTTTCAGAGAAGGAACAGGAGCCACTGCACCTCCTCCTTGGCCTTGAGCGCTGCCTCCAGCTCCTCTATCGTCTGGTTCAGTTCTGTTTTCTGGGTTTTAATGCCTGTTGTCTGCCCACTCACACACTCTAACTCCGTCACCTGCAACACACAAACACAACAATCGTCACCCGAGGCAGGATTACAGGAGTCTAGCATTTCCCCTCTGAACGTTTTCCCCATGTAACAGTTTTGGTTGGTGTCTTTTGTGAATTGCACACTTGTAAAGCAAGACACAGCATAAGAATCACATTCCATATGCTTCCATAGGATCAGAGCTACTCCTTTTTCATTACCTGAGCAGCTAAACCCTGTTCTTCCGATATTAGGATCGGAAATCGGTTCCGATAGTAATTAGCTGGATCAGGATTGGCAATGTGTGCTTTGCCATTTAATACCACATTTGCAGGGTGCCTGTAGATGTAATGGGGAACTGTTGCACCTCAGCGAGGCTCGAACCGCGATCGCTGTGATCACAGACCAGCACGCTATGAAGTAAGCTACCAGTCCCCCAGCAGAGTGGACTCGGTGTGCAGAGGTTAAACTTACAAACGGGAACAAACAAAGGCTGGTGGGAGGAAAAACTGGTGTGCTCAACGGAGCAAAACCAAATTATTTCCTAAAACGAAAAGAAACCTCACAAAGAGCGAGCGAGTAAAGTTCCGCCCTGGTTCACGTCTACATAATAGAGAAGGGTAACAACGTCATGAGTTACAACCGAATCTGACTGAACACCGAACATGTTTTTTTTTCAGGTTGGACTTTTTTCAGCCAAATAATTTTAGTTGATGAACATTTGGTGCATCTCTACTGTCTATACTAGCACTGTATACTATATATACTTGATCCTAAATTTTTTACTATGTACTATAGCTCTATACCAGGGTTTTGTATAACTCTATACCAGGGTTTTGTATAATAACTCTATACCAGGGTTTTGTATAATAACTCTATACCAGGGTTTTGTACTATAACTCTATACCAGGGTTTTGTATAATAACTCTATACCAGGGTTTTGTATAATAACTCTATACCAGGGTTTTGTATAATAACTCTATACCAGGGTTTTGTATAATAACTCTATACCAGGGTTTTGTACTATAACTCTATACCAGGGTTTTGTACTATAACTCTATACCAGGGTTTTGTACTATAACTCTATACCAGGGTTTTGTATAATAACTCTATACCAGGGTTTTGTACTATAACTCTATACCAGGGTTTTGTACTATAACTCTATACCAGGGTTTTGTACTATAACTCTATACCAGGGTTTTGTATAATAACTCTATACCAGGGTTTTGTACTATAACTCTATACCAGGGTTTTGTATAATAACTCTATACCAGGGTTTTGCACTATAACTCTATACCAGGGTTTTGTACTATAACTCTATACCAGGGTTTTGTATAATAACTCTATACCAGGGTTTTGTACTATAACTCTATACCAGGGTTTTGTATAATAACTCTATACCAGGGTTTTGTACTATAACTCTATACCAGGGTTTTGTATAATAACTCTATACCAGGGTTTTGTATAATAACTCTATACCAGGGTTTTGTACTATAACTCTATACCAGGGTTTTGTACTATAACTCTATACCAGGGTTTTGTACTATAACTCTATACCAGGGTTTTGCACTATAACTCTATACCAGGGTTTTGTACTATAACTCTATACCAGGGTTTTGTACTATAACTCTATACCAGGGTTTTGTACTATAACTCTATACTACTATAACTCTATACCAGGGTTTTGTACTATAACTCTATACCAGGGTTTTGTATAATAACTCTATACCAGGGTTTTGTATAATAACTCTATACCAGGGTTTTGTATAATAACTCTATACCAGGGTTTGCACTATAACTCTATACCAGGGTTTTGCACTATAACTCTATACCAGGGTTTTGTATAATAACTCTATACCAGGGTTTTGTACTATAACTCTATACCAGGGTTTTGTACTATAACTCCATACCAGGGTTTTGTATAATAACTCTATACTAGGGTTTTGTATAATAACTCTATACCAGGGTTTTGTATAATAACTCTATACCAGGGTTTGCACTATAACTCTATACCAGGGTTTTGCACTATAACTCTATACCAGGGTTTTGTACTATAACTCTATACCAGGGTTTTGTACTATAACTCTATACCAGGGTTTTGTACTATAACTCTATACCAGGGTTTTGTACTATAACTCTATACCAGGGTTTTGTATAATAACTCTATACCAGGGTTTTGCACTATAACTCTATACCAGGGTTTTGTATAATAACTCTATACCAGGGTTTTGTATAATAACTCTATACCAGGGTTTTGTATAATAACTCTATACCAGGGTTTTGTACTATAACTCTATACCAGGGTTTTGCACTATAACTCTATACCAGGGTTTTGTATAATAACTCTATACCAGGGTTTTGTACTATAACTCTATACCAGGGTTTTGTACTATAACTCTATACCAGGGTTTTGTACTATAACTCTATACCAGGGTTTTGTATAATAACTCTATACCAGGGTTTTGTATAATAACTCTATACCAGGGTTTTGTATAATAACTCTATACCAGGGTTTTGTACTATAACTCTATACCAGGGTTTTGTACTATAACTCTATACCAGGGTTTTGTACTATAACTCTATACCAGGGTTTTGTATAATAACTCTATACCAGGGTTTTGTATAATAACTCTATACCAGGGTTTTGTACTATAACTCTATACCAGGGTTTTGCACTATAACTCTATACCAGGGTTTTGTACTATAACTCTATACCAGGGTTTTGTACTATAACTCTATACCAGGGTTTTGTATAATAACTCTATACCAGGGTTTTGCACTATAACTCTATACCAGGGTTTTGTACTATAACTCTATACCAGGGTTTTGTACTATAACTCTATACCAGGGTTTTGTACTATAACTCTATACCAGGGTTTTGTATAATAACTTTATACCAGGGTTTTGCACTATAACTCTATACCAGGGTTTGCACTATAACTCTATACCAGGGTTTTGTATTATAACTTTATACCAGGGTTTTGTATAATAACTCTATACACTACTGTTTCATAATATATACTATAACTCTATATCGAGTACCCATGTGTAGAGTTAAAGTTCCCCTAACCAATCAGACTTGATTTAATTCATTTCTGTTGTGGGATACTGCTTTTCTAAGTGACGTCAAACATGGATTAAGTGCTTAATTAACTGAATAACTTCACAGCAGTTCTGTATCACATGCCCCAGTAATCTGCAGACTCACATTAATGCCAGGTGTAACAGCATTAAACTTTGCCCCTTCTCACCCGTTTGTGTAGTCTCTCTGCCTCATCTTGATACGCGGCTAGCTGCTGCTTCCACTGCTTGACGTTAGCCGTAGACTCCAGCAGTGCTGCTGTTAGCTTAGCGTTGTTGCCCTTCAGGGCAGCCAGTTCAGCCTCCCAGTGCTTACTGATGGTAGTTGAGCTGTTCAAGGAAGAACAGAGACACTGAGACTCAGAGACCTGCGAAACTACTTCAGTACCAAACTGTTAATGTGAAATGAGTGAAGTGGCAAAAACACAGACTGGGAACTTTCTCACGACCTCCGATCACGCACTCCTAAACACTCCGAAGCACAAAGGGTTTGAAGTGCTGCCATGAAACAAGGCTTTCCACAGTGTGGCCTTTGGGCCAAAGTCAGTGCAGGAGGACGCTTGTTATTATGATCCCTCTGATCGCTAGACAACCTGGTTTCCAAAAAAGTTAAGCTGCTGTGCAAAGTGTAAATAAAAACAGAATGCAATAATGTGCAAATCATTTAAACCCACAATTTGAATTTGATGCCAGCAACACCAGCAAATTCAATATGATATTAAATATTATGTTTATTATACACTCATTATCAAAAGAATACTTGCACCCAGAAGGAAGTGTGGGATTGCAGTGCTATTGGGGAGGAAAATAAAAGTTACCAGGAACAATAAATGATGATACATTTAGACTGACATGGACAATACTTACACTACATTAAACACAATTAAACACTACACATACAGAAGTAGTGTTTTTCAGTTTGGTGTTGGTTCGCTGTGTTTGCTAACCCGGCATGCCAGACGTCTCGGCATGGAGTTGTAGAGGTTCCTAATGGTGTCCTGTGATAATAGGACAGCTTGAAAATTCTCACACAGTTCCTGCAGCTGTTGCGGTAGGGGTGGAGTGACACCCGGCTTCCTGGTGTGTGACGCATGACAACAAATCGTTCATCTTGGCGCTGATCACGGTGCCTCCACATACAGACTCGTAGGTCATCTTCACCAAGACAAAAAGCAGAACTTGTCACTGAAGATGAGCTGCTGCCATTCTGAGTCACTCCATGACAGTCTGGCACGACACCCTTGCAGCCTTTGGTGACGCTTGACACAGTGTTAGGGGAAAGTCATTGTAAGGGTCTGTGTGCATGTAGCCCTACGTGGTGCAGCCATCTGCCAGTTGTGGTGGCACTAACAGGATGACTCATGGAGGGCATCACTGTTCGCTGAATGTCTGCAATTGTGGATGTTGGGTCAGTCAGATACAGAGATAAGACGTGTCCTTACTTATGCCACATGCGCAACTGACCCACCAAGTTTCATTCCTGTTGGTTGATTTCCTCAGGGTGCAACTTTTTTTTTGTGATACCTAAATCTGGGGCTACTGCAACACCCCCAGCACCCCACATCTGATGCCGCTGTGCAAAAGTGTACTGTGTGTTGAATGCACTCTGACAGTAGCGTGCTAAAGTGTTCAGAGTTTGAAAGAACGAGTTACACATCAGTCACACCGCTCTGTATGTGTGAGGCTGTGGAATAAAAGCTTCTGCAAAGCTTTCCAATAAAACTAGCACGAATGAAACTGCCAGAGCAGGCAGTTCAATCATAAGCTGCTGCCATAGAATTCTTTTTAAATTATTAAAGTCAAAATGAAAGATGCTGTGCTGTAATCTGACACAGTAATAATATAACTCTGTGTATGCGCTCATAATACTGACACTGGAACAGCTTTCACTACCTCTACTCGTAATAATAATAATAGTACTATTAAAAAACGAAATTAATTATTAATCACTCTCATCGTCAAAACAATCGCTGTATCCAGAAGTAATGAACCAACAGGAATGAGTCTTGGTGGGGAGGTTTGACAGTGGGGGACATGAGAATAATTCAAGTTTTATACTCAGCCACACATGTGACGCAAGTAAGGAAGGACCTTATCACTGTACCTGACTGACAACGTTCACAACTGCAGACAATTAGCAAGCAGTGATGTCCTCCATGAGTCATCCTGTTAGTGCCAGCACCACTGGCAGATGCTGCGCGACACAGGAGTACATGCACACAGACCGTCACGACGATTGTCTTTAACACCACATCAACCCCGGTTTGTTGTCACACGTCCAGAAGGCCTGGCGTCGCACCACACCTACTGCAACATCTACAGGAACTGTGTAAGAATATTCAAGCTGCATGGGATGGATTTTCACAAACACCAGAACCTCTACATCTCCATGCCGAGATGTCGAGCATGTTGCATTTACAAACATGGCGGCCCAGTACCATACTGAGAAACAGTATTCAGTATGTGTAGCTCAATAAATATTCCCCAAATCAGTCTACATTTAACATCATGTATTGTTCCTGGTCACCTTCATCTTCATTCACAATAGCACCGCAATCCCACAACCCCCTCTGGGTGCTTCTTTTGATGATGAGTGTATAGTTAAGGCATGCACTGATACGCTAGCTGTGTGCCAATGCTGATGTCAGATGTGTTTCATGTGTATATGCGCTGAAGCCAAAACGTAACTAAGTATAAAATGTAGCACTTTATAGAAATAAAGCACCTCTCTCTGTTCCTGAACGGAACTTCACCCTTTACACTGAAAAAAACGTCAGAAGCGTCTTATTTAACTAAGTGTCTAACCAAGTGCTTTCCATGAAAAAGAACGTAAGCACATTTTCATCCATATTTAACGCCCGTCTAACACAGGGTTTTAATTGAATGCCTCAGTGTTGTCCGGGGATGCTGGGAGCAGGTAAATAATATATGATGGCATGAATTGACACATGATGGCCGGCCCTGCCTGTGCCAATTTCATTTTAAATCAGCGCGGTTATGAGGCTACAGCACTGCTGGCACAGCTGCTGCAAAGAGGCAGAGATGATATACTTTCTGAATCAGTAATGATAATTATATGATAATATAATAATCTGTAGATTATGATCAGATTCTGAGTGGCTTCTGTGTGGATTCCACATACTGTCCTGGAATCAGCATTACCTTTAATGTATTTATTACATTACTAATACTCCTACAGTGGAATATGAAGCTGCATGAGTAGAAAAAATAGTATACGCTCTACCAAGCTTTTGATCTATATACTATAACTCTATATACATTTTTAATATTTTACCTGTTTTGACTGTTGATTACATCATGTAAAGATTTAATCAGGGATGGACCATAAGAAATAGTCAAAAATTATAAAATGTAATTTTGTTACACTGAAGTCATAATTTAAAATTAAGAATCCTTTCTGTTTATCTGTGAAGTTATAGTTTTGACAATGCATGCCTTTGTTTTGACAGCAACCATATATGCAAAGGACTGAACGACCCATCAAATGGCATATTTTGTTAAATATATGTGTGTAAATAAGTTAAACCATCCCCTACAAAGAAAACCCAGATATATAATTATTCTGAAAATTTGAATTCACTATTTCTATTGGAAGAAAAAGTGTGTAGGATGTGTAGAAGATATATATATATATATATATATATATATATATATATATATATATATATATATATATATATATATATATATATATATATATACACTCCAGAGATGGTCACCTGTGAGGGAAGGGCACTGCGTTGGGTTCTGCCCGTGGTTCTGAGTTCTGAGAGACGTCAGGTGTAACTCGTTCATCATCCGTTCCGTTGATGCTCTCAGGGGTCAGAGGTGACTGCAGGTCACCCGTGGCCGATTCCTGTCAGAACAGAAGAAATGAGGTAATCAGGTTTATTGCTCAAACTGCCCAATCCATTTCACTCGCACACTTGATGATCTGAAGTGACTGGGATTAACGATATGATTGAATTGAACTGAACTGCTGTCAACAGCAGCATGGGGTTATGGGAGGTTCGGACCACACCCTGATTCACCAGGAGGTAGAGGAACAAAGGGCTTAGCCACAGAAATAGTCTGGCAATGGTTCAGCATTAATAACACAATGATCCGGTGGCCCATAAAATGCATGACGATTAATGAGGGGTGTTTTTTTTTTCAGGGGGGCGGAGGTTTGGTATGCAGGCACATATGTGTGTGGTAAGGTGATGCATAATGTATTACCAGCTCCTGTCAGTCAGTCTTCAAGACCCGCGTTGTATTACTTACTTATTCATTTAGAGTATTATTCAATCACTGTGATGTGGACAGTGCCATTCAGAGAGGGTTTGGTGTGAAATGGTTCAGATGTTCTTTACAATGATGGTGATGGGAACCAGGGGTCTCCGTGTCTACAAGACAAATATAGACATTTTATTTGCCATCAATCCCACCAGGGAACCTACCAGGTCTTCTGAGTTTCTGTATGGAATGGTGATGATGGGATAACAGTGATCAGTAAGAACGTGTCTTTGAGCATTCTTAGGACTCGCCACACCCTCCATGCATCTTCTGTGCCATGAATGGATTTTTTTACCAAAATATTCCCTTTGAACTATCATTTGACAGCATATTCATGAGCACTGCATGTAGTAACTCTCTGTGAGGGAGCTTTTAGAGGTGGGCGTCTGGTTCCATTCACCACCACTGTGGATAATTCTGTAATTATAATTTTCTCTACAGCAGAGCGTTTCACACCAAACCCACTCTGAAAGACACTGGTTATCATTTCTGCGTTGTGCAGAAATTTAAAACATGGTGGAATTCCCCTATAAATGGCATTACACTTCCTCAACAAGCAGTTTAAAGAAATATTCCAGAGGGTTTTTAACCTGATCTCTATCAGCCACATCTGTCCAACCATGCGGTACATCCGGCAACATTGGCTGTAGTTGGCTCTTATCTGCACTGCTTTGACTGACCAATGACCATAGGCAGTGGTCAACAGTAAGAGATAGATGATAATCAGCATTCAAGTAGCAAACAGCAGGGGGCAGAGAGCGAGAGCCGCCTCCGTTTTATTACTGTCTACTGCCATTTCAACTCATTTGTACAAATATATATCTATATCTTAAACAAATAACATCTGAATACTGCATTAATATACATATATAATATATAATATTACCAATTTTAATATATAATATTAACCTAATATAAGAATATACACGGATGCCTAAGAGGTCTGGTAATACACTGAGAATCGTCCACCAACCAGAACTATCCAGCCAGCAGTGTCCTGTGAGCAGTGTCCTGTGAGCAGTGTCCTGTGAACACCAATGAAGGACTAGAAGATGACTAACACTGCACTGTGAGGCACATGAGCTATCATCTCTGACTGTACATCTACAAGGTGGACCAGCAAGGTAGGAGTGTCTAATAGAGTGGACAGTGAGTGGACACAGTGTTTAAAGATTGTTGTGTCTGATCCACTCACACCAGCACAACGTCAGTGTCACTGCAGTGCTGAGAATGACTGCAGAATGACTGTCACTGCACTGCCTTACTTAAATGTAGACGTGTGCGGCAGTTGTCTTCTGTTTGAGTGCAAATTGTGAGAGGAGACGAGAGTAGATGATGAGCGTTCATCAGTCAGCCTTAGTTAGTGATGATGCTTCCCGTTCAGTTTCAATTGTAAGTGTGTTTTGCCAAGTGGTGTAAAGAACGTGTTGACTTGCGCTCCAGATGTGGCTGATAGAGATTATAACGCTGGTGAATTCCTTTCATTTCTGTTTGGAACAAGTTTCAAAGGAAAGTCTGCGGGGATTTTACACTGTTTGGCTGCAATTTGTTTTTCTTACTACAGAGACTACATAAATAGAGGACTTTGGATGGTAGTATTGGCAGGAAATGTCTGAAATGGGGCCCAGCAAAAAGTGCTCCACAAAGACATCATCTGCTTTCTTGGGCAGAGTTCTGTAACTGTGCACAAATAAGAGTCACACTAGCATGATAAAGGGATTCAAATGACATGAGGAGAAAGCAGTACTAGTAAGCTCACCAGACAAAAATGAGTCTTCTGAGTCTGAAACGTACCCAATGGTGTGTAATATCAGCATGAGCCTGAATAACAGCTGTGACTGGATTTGGCATGGACTGGACAAGTTTCTGGATGTAGGCCACATCAATGTTCAGACACTCTTGAATCAAAGAACTGTGCAGTTGGGCCAGATTTGGTGGATGCCTTCCCTGGCACAATTCCGAGGAGAATTCCCTGTAGACTCGGATTTTTGCCACTGCTGGTAGATCCGTACAACCATCCGTTTCCACGCACCCGTGCTTACTTCCTTCATATTATGGTCTTTGGTACGCCCAAATGCAGTCACTCCTTTTAGCCAATCATTGACGTCTGCTTTGGAGCCATTTTCCACACATGGAACGAGACATTCCCTGCACTGTACCGCCTCTTCTCAATCTATGGATCTCCTCACTCACACCCTACAGGTATTTACAGCCACACCCTCTGCATCTGCAGGAGCCTACCTGTTAAGTTACTAACACCTTAAACATGCAAGGTGATTCATTTTTTTGTCAGGTGAGCTTAGAATTACGTGTGGTCTGTGCTTGGTTAGACTGTATGGAGACACGGATCGGGATCTATTATATACAAACACATTTAGTTGTTTGGAAGGGGGTGGGGTCAAAGGTCTTGTTTAATGCAAGAGAATTTGTTAAAGGAGCAACAAGTTGCATTTTCCCATTTTTCCCATCAGCTGTAAAGTAAAAGTAGTAAAAGTATTTTATGCAATCCTGAATACTATTCACAGATTTCCACCATTCATTATTCCACAGTTAGGACTCTTTAGCTTTTCTTATCATATGGATTTCAGAGGAAATGCCACTTGTTTACTTCTTCACCTCTATTTGGGGGTCATCCTTACCTTTTTAGCAGCCAAGTCCTGTTTGTGCTTCGGTGCGGGGATTACAGGGAAATGGTTAAGAGTGATGGAAACATATTAATTAAGTATAACATATTTAAAGAGGAATTCCACTGATCCTTCTGAAATGCTTAAATGGCTAAGATACCCGCAAAGCCATTCAAAGTGGTTTGGTGTGAAAAGCTCTATTCTAGAGTCAGAATTGTGCACGGTGGTGGTGACGGGAACTAGGCGTCCACCTCTAAAAGCGCCAGCACAGAAAGCTATCAGACAAAATGTTTATGAATATGCTGCCTGATGCTTGTTATTTTCTTGTCTTCTCTTATAATTTGTAAGCCCCTGGAAAAAAGTTTGCCGTCCCAGAACAGAATATGTATTTTACGACACTGAGGCATTCACAACAGTAGTTGAGTCTCCGGGAACACTTACTCAACAAGGGTATAAAGGTCCATCTCTGCATTCTGGAACCCAAGCTCGATAAACTAAGATCTTATCAGAGTGGTGTCCTCTCTTCAATGGACACCAAAAGAAGAAATAACAGCCAGTTATTGAGAGGAGATTTTGGCCAGTGGAAGGATACATGTGGGGTGTCATACAGCAAAATAGGCCCTGAAGAAACCTTATTCTTTCAGAATTATCAATATTTTAATATCAGCATTCCTTATAAGCACCCAGAAGTCATATGCAGGTTAGCTGGTGGGTTTGATAGTAAATAGAACAAGACATGGAGACCCCTGGTTCCCATCAGCACCACTGTAAAGAATCCTAACTCTGTTAAGCTTCTCTAACGTGAACCATTTCAGGTCAAACCACTCAGAATTACTTTGTTTGCATCTCAGCTAATGGGTTATCCGGAAACTGAAAGCTCTGTGGAATTTTGATCTTTTACATTTTAAGACTGTTCTAATAGGACTCCATTAGGGGTCATGCGCCGTCTCAGGTCCAAGTCATGTGAGACGGGGCATATTTTCCTGTTTAGGACACTTCACCCTGGATGACCAGTAAGGTTGATTTAACGATGCTGGGTTGGGATGGAAGTGGGTACGGTTTAGTGAGAACATTTTCACTGGTGTTAAGCAGGGAAGGAGGGTTTAGTTCGGTTTTAATGGTTTGGGTGGATGTTGCAGGTCATCATGTAAGGAGGACGCCCAAAACGGGACTGGAGGAGGATGTTCTGAGTGGGCTGATGGAGGTAGTGGGTCTGGTATAAATGTTTCGGGTGGGTTACTGTAGGGGTTGAAGAGGTGTTGGGCACGTTTTGCCAAGGCCATCCTTACCTTTGAAGTAGCCAAAGCCTGTTTGCGCTTGGAAGGAGTGCATGATGTTGTTAGAGGGTGTTTTAAAGGTAAAAGAGTACATTCAGAGTAAACAAGCAGTTCCAAAGCAAAGAGTGTTTTACGAGATATTACGAGAGCTGGGTTTAAGTATGGGGTCTGGAGTTTTACCTGTGAAGGAGTGCTGGTCAGCTCCATCTTCTCCTGGGATTTCTCTTTCGCTAATCGTGCAGCCTCCTTAAATTCCGCAAACTTTTCCGCAAACTGACAAAACACATGGAAGGAGCAGAAAAATGGGAATAAAAGTTTCATCAGGTCACTCAAATGATATCCACTCATTGTCAAAAGAACAGTTGCACAAATAGCTGTACCCAGAAGTACCCATGCAAATGATTTAAGTTTCACGCTCTGATGCATGTGACTTAATCAAAGACGGACCTTGTCTCTACCTGACTGACCAAACAGCCACGTTTGCATACATTCAGCGAGCAGTGATGCCCTCCATGAGTCATCCTGTGCATGTAGGCTGCACGATGCAGGGCGGACCGTTATGACGACTGCCCTTAACACAATGTCAGCATCACCAAAGACTGCAGTGGTGTTGTGCCAGACTGTCATGGAGTGACTCAGAATGGCAGAGGGTCATCTTCAGCGACGAGTCCCGCTTTTGTCTTGGTGAAGACGACCAAAAAATCTGTGTGTGGAGGCACCGTGGTCAGCACCAAGATGAACAATTTGTTGTCACATGTCACACATCCAGAAGACCTGGTGTCACACCACCTCCACCCCTTGTGTTAGCAAACCATACTGAGAGACACTACTTCTGTTTGCTGTTCCTGGTGACCTTTATCTTCCTTCCCAAAAGCCCTGCAACTTCCTTCTGGGTGCAACTATTCTTTTGATGATGAGTGTCCATACACAAAGATAGAGCAAAGATAGCAGTGAGGGAAAAAACTGCATGAACTGATGAACTGATGGTGGACTCATACGGTGCCTCCGCCCTCCGGGCCTTTAAAGACAGATTTGTGATTTCTAGAACCTGCTGTGATAACCCCATATGTATTAGTGTGTTATTGAGTTTTACACTATTAGTGTTTAAAATGAACACTAGTTGTGTTAAAAAATGTGGGAAAAAAAACATATGCAATTATATTAAAATGCTCTATGAGATTATGCATGTTACTATAACTATTAAGCATATACACAAGCTCATGTTCGGCATTATTAGGCATAATATATACCACATAACACCAATTTTCCAATATTTCCAATTTTTGTTACTTTAAAATGCACTTAAGGAGCTATTCTGTAATTGTAATAGGAGTGCTTCACCTAAGATAAACATCTATAAGTATTACCTAATAAGTTTTACTGTTATCGTGTTGTTACCGGTTGAGCACACTGTATGGCATTATTGCCCACAGTGGTGCTACACTCAGGATAGCCTTCTTACAAAATCTGCTATGATCTGTTCTTTTTCTCCCTTTAACTTTCTTGATATTGGCCCAATATCAAATGTTTTCTGCTGATTTCGGTCCAAATCTGCTGACACCAGCCAGCACCCAGAACCCTATCTACACCGTCTCTGATTATAAGGAAATGACTGCAGATTATTCTCAGTTTCTCACTTTGCTTAGATGACCTTCAGATGAGAAGCCGAGGCCGTAGACTGTGTTCGCCCGGCTATCCGCCCACTGGCCGAACTTCTGTGAGGTCTTGGTGAACGTCATGTTTGGTGTGATTGTACTGTTAATAATGGCCTGAAAAAGAAGAGCAACATGAGCACATATTTACATGCTGGTGAAGTTGATTCCTTCTTTCTTGCACCTAAGGGAGAGCCAGGAGACTAAGATCAAGGAGTTGCAGAGTCTTAGCTCTAAAACAGTAGCTGGGTCGCTTTACCCCCATTAAAGATTATACACAAGGTGTGTTGTTTTACCAGAGGGTCAACTGTCCTAACCAATAATTAGCCTAAAGGTATTTGACCTTTGGAGGTATATGGTCTTATAGATTACAGTAGCATGTGTGTGGGGGTATATGGTCTTATAGATTACAGTAGCATGTGTGTGGGGGTATATGGTCTTATAGACTTCAGTAGCATGTGTGTGGGGGTATATGGTCTTATAGATTACAGTTGCATGTGTGTGGGGGTATATGGTCTTATAGACTACAGTAGCATGTGTGTGGAGGTATATGGTCTTATAGACTACAGTAGCATGTGTGTGGGGGTATATGGTCTTATAGACTTCAGTAGCATGTGTGTGGGGGTATATGGTCTTATAGACTACAGTAGCATGTGTGTGGGGGTATATGGTCTTATAGATTACAGTAGCATGTGTGTGGGGGTATATGGTCTTATAGACTTCAGTAGCATGTGTGTGGGGGTATATGGTCTTATAGACTTCAGTAGCATGTGTGTGGGGGTATATGGTCTTATAGACTTCAGTAGCATGTGTGTGGGGGTATATGGTCTTATAGACTTCAGTAGCACGTGTGTGGGGGGTATATGGTCTTATAGACTTCAGTAGCATGTGTGTGGAGGTATATGGTCTTATAGACTACAGTAGCATGTGTGTGGGGGTATATGGTCTTATAGACTACAGTAGCATGTGTGTGGGGGTATATGGTCTTATAGACTACAGTAGCATGTGTGTGGGGGTATATGGTCTCATAGGCTTCAGTAGCATGTGTGTGGGGGTATATGGTCTTATAGACTACAGTAGCATGTGTGTGGGGGTATATGGTCTCATAGGCTTCAGTAGCATGTGTGTGGGGGTATATGGTCTTATAGACTACAGTAGCATGTGTGTGGGGGTATATGGTCTTATAGACTACAGTAGCATGTGTGTGGGGGTATATGGTCTTATAGACTACAGTAGCATGTGTGTGGGGGTATATGGTCTTATAGATTACAGTAGCATGTGTGTGGGGGTATATGGTCTTATAGACTACAGTAGCATGTGTGTGGGGGTATATGGTCTTATAGACTACAGTAGCATGTGTGTGGGGGTATATGGTCTCATAGGCTTCAGTAGCACGTGTGTGGGGGGTATATGGTCTTATAGACTTCAGTAGCATGTGTGTGGGGTACATGGTCCTCATATACCCTCATATACCCCACACCTCATATCAGCCCTATGCTAGTGAACCTCTCAGTTCATTGAAATCGGTTCTCAAAAGGCTGATTGTGTTGCTAATGAAGGCGGACGCTGCAGCGTTCCTCTGATTAATCACACGAGTGAGAGGATCAAAGGAAGCTACAGTTTACAGTCTAAAGCGGGCCTGTGAAAGTCAGGCCGGTTGCTAAGGGAAACGGGTCTATGATGAATGCGTGTGTGCTTATAGGGCGAAGGCTGCGGTTACATCCCTATTGATCAGAGGGCAGGAAGCAGTCGATGAAGCGAGGGCCACTATGGGGCGATTGACTCTGCTGCCATTGATCAGCTTAACGCTGATATGGCCATTTATGGCATGCTGTGTTGTGACCAGACAGGTGCGTGATGCAGACACATTAGTCCTGCGTTTACACTGTGCAGAAAGCATGCTTCATTTCATTCATTCCACTCGTTCTTCTGTCAAACATACATACATTCGTTCATTCATATTCTAAGTTTTTATTTCTGGGTTACAGGGTTGCTGGAGTCTATCCCGGGGCTCAGTGGGCAGAAGGCAGGAAGTACCCTGGACAGGCCACTAGTCCATCACAGGCCAGACACTGGCACAGGATATACACAATCTCACCTAGTGGGGCAATTTGGTATCTCCAGTTCACCGGACACCATGTACTTGCACCGTGGGAGTAAACTGGAACCCCCCGGGGGAACTCCACAGACACAGGGAGAAAATGCAAGCTCCACACTGTAAGGACCCCTGGACACCCAGTGGGGGGACTGAACCCAGGCCCTTCTTGCTGTTAGGCAACAGGGCTACCCAGTCTTGCTCAAGGACTCTTATTGGGATGTACATGCATTTTCACCCAGACCGGTCTAATTTGCTTACCTTCCAATGAAGCACACAGGTGGTCAGTATTCGCGATATCACTGCTATCAGAATACAAACGACCAAATGACCCTAAATGAAAGAAGTCTGGTAAGCCTGACTCACATTAGAATTCAGATATGTTTTTTTCTTTTACTGTATATTGTTTTAGAGATACTAGGTTTTGTTCTGAGAGCACTGAAAATATCATATTCCTCACCCCTACGGTACATACATATTACATAACTACAATAAATCACAGCTATTAGTGTGTCTGGTAAACCATTTCCAAAACACTCCTTAAGGACGCACAGTTTTATTTTACTATTGGGCACGCACGGAAAATGATGGTTTTTCAAGGGTTCTTCAGCCAAGAAAATGGTTCTATATAGAACCAGGAGGGGCGCATGATGGTACATTGAATATACAGCATGTTCCCTCACAGCGAGCAAGATCTGGGTTCGATTCCTGGGCAGGTGTCCGAGGATCTTTCTGTGTGGAGTCTGCATATTCTCCCTGTGCCTGTGTGGGTTTCCTCCCGGTGCTCCGGTTTCCTCTCACAGTTTAAAGACATGCAGTCAGCTGAACTAGAGATGCTAAATTGCCCCCCTGCAAATGTGTATATGTGTCTGTCTACCCTGTGATAGACTGGTGGCACCTCCAGGACCCTCTGCAACCAATAAGGATAAGTAGCTTGGAAAATGAATAAATAAAATTAATAGAACCAGAAACACCAGAAAAAGGGTTTCTGGCATCATTGAAGTGTTCTTCATATGCATGGAGAATGTGATGTAGTTCTTTTTGAAATATACATATATATATATATATACACACACATGTAAACATAGTTTGGTTCTAGATTGCTTATATACATTATATATATATATATATAATAATCTAGAACCAAACTTTGTTTTCCAGACTATCTAAGATGTTAGCTTACATATAAATTGCTCGTTGCCATAATAATGGACTTTAACTTCCTGGAAAAAAGCTGGTTTAGAAGCCGGGAGAAGGTCATGGTTGCTGGGGTCCTGGGTTCAGGGGAGCCGTGTTGTGTATCTGTTTGTGTATATGTGTGTTTAGTTACGCAACCATGCTGTCTAAAATATCTCCCCCTCTTAACCCAACCCAGAGTCCTAAATAACCACCACACCACCCCCACAGAAACGCTCAGATATGTGTTTGTGTCTGCATGACAGAGAGAGCGGAAAGGAAAAGCACAGAAACATCAACTGCCTGCTTCAGAAGCAGTTTAAGGCCCTCGTCCACTTAAGGACCGCCTTAAGGGCTGTTCCATTACTGTATTAGCCCTAAAAGAGACGTGGGATGGAGTAAGCATACAGGGCTATAAAGCTGTAGGAGTGAAGCATCAGATGTATGAAGCTATTCGTCTTCTCCACAAATTAAAAGTGCAGTAATTACAACCAAAACTGGCTAATTAAATTTTCATTAAAGACATTTCCGGCTGTGAAGGTAGAATCATAAATATTCATGACTAAATTCAGTGCATTGTTTCGTTGTGACAGGACAAATCTGCAGCTGAACTTCTATTGCATAACACGGGCAGTTTGTTTAGCATGGCGTCTATATTTTTGGCGTGGGGTGGTGTGGAATGGCACGCTGCCCTGACCTTGGATCCATCCAGGCTGATGATGCGATAGACGTTGCGGGTGCTGTCATAAAAGTAGGACACGGTGACGGCATGCTTGCTGGTGGGGACCCAGTTCTTTTTGGTGTTGGGGTCAATCTGGAAGACATGGGCTCTGGTGCTGAAGATAGGCTGCTCTCTAAAGAGAAGGAAAGAGAGGAAAATCTGAATAAGGGAGCTTTGGGATAAACAAGATAAACAGACATTTATTATGTAAATACCTCCTTCTGTCTACACTTATTGTCCACTTTACCATCTCCACTCACCAAATATGAGCACTGTAGTTGTACAGTTACAGACTGTAGTCCATCTGTTTCTCTGTATACTTTATTACCCTGTTCTTCAATGGTCAAGACCCCCACAGTACCCCCACATAACACCCACAGAGCGGGTATTATGTGGGTGGTGGATCATTCTCAGCACTGCAGTGACATGGTGGTGGTGTGTTAGTGTGTGTTGTTCTGGTGTGAGTGAATCAGACATAGCAGTGCTGCTGGACACCTCAGTGTCAATGCTGCACTGAGAACCGCCCACTATTCAAAACCATCCAGCCAACAGCGTCCTGTGAGCAGCGTCCTGTGACCACTGATGAAGGACTAGAGGATGACCAATACTGCATTGTGCAGCAGCAGATGAGCTATCGTCTCTGACTGTACATTCACAAGGTGGACCAGCAAGGTAGGAGTGTCTAATAGAGTGGACAGTGAGTGGATACACTGTTTAAATTATCCAGCATAAGGAGAATATGCTGAAATTTCATGTGTCTATATTAGTGGACCAATTGTGGTAAGAAGGTTGCAGACCAACAATGTAGCTGGGTCAGATTTGGGCCACACCCATTAGTTTCACATACACAGTGTGTAGGCCGATACAAGGATGTGGGAAATGGGATAGCACTGCTGGGGGTGTCGCTGTGAGCTTGCTCAGGCCAAAATAGGGAGCTGCAAGTGTCAGAAGAAAACCCTTAAAGTATGTAATACCAGGGAAGCCTGCAAACGGAGTTTATTTCTTTCTCTTAAAAACATTGTCTCTCATAACAGTAATCATAAATGCAGTCTATTAATATACTGTACTTGTTCCTGTGGTTGGCGGTTAAAGGTGTGTGGTAGTGATAAAGTGGGTCTGTTTGTGTATGTGGTTTTATTCCTGCAGTAAAGCCAGGAGCAGGAGCAGTATCATCACTGTTACAGAACAGCTATCCACAGCACTGGCTGCAAATACAACTACTCAGTGTCCTCATACAGAAGGTATCTCTGAGACCAGGCCTAACACCGGCCTGTCTCACTCAATGACGTCTAAAACACCCAGAATCACATGCAAACAAGTTTTCTGTGGCAGTTTAGTTGTTAGCTAACTGACGTAAGTTCCAACGACTGATTGGTTGGAACAGAGAATAAGAGAACCAGAAGTGCAAGGTTTAAAAAAACAAAAAAATTGTAATTACAACTACTTTTTTTCAATATCTGGCAAAAACAAACGAGTTGCACTAAATCCTGGAATAATTTGGCTCACTTTATAATAAAACAAAGCCAATCGTATTCTGCAACATAACATAAGCTCACCAGACAAAAATGTATTCACCTTGCGCTAAGGTGGTAGTAACTCCAGGCTCCTTCAGATGGCGCTGCACGAGGATGATGGGGCTATAAATACCTCAATCCATAGATTGAGAAGAGGTGGTACAGTGCAGTGAACGTCTTGTTCCATGTGTGGAAAATGGCTCCAAAGCAGATGTTAATTGACTAAAAGGAGCGACTACATTTGGACATCAAAGGCCATAGTGTGAAGGACGTAGTTGAATCTGCAGGTGTATGGAAGCATACGGTCATACGGGTCTACCAGCGGTGACAAAAATACCAAGCTACAGGGTTTTCCCTTAGGAATCGTGGCAGGGGGAACATCCACCAAATGTGGCCCATTCTTTGATGTAACAGAGTCTGAACATTGATGTGGCCTACGTCCAGAAGGCATCCAGTAAGAGAGGGTACAGCATGTTGAGCTAGTCAACAGCAGATGTACAGCCGATGTACATATTATGGTGTACAGTGCAGGTAGTGAGCATAGCAGCTCAGTGTTCAGGCAAACAGCTAAAACAGCCATACAGCTTATAGTAGAGATGGTCAGCATATAGAATACACAGCTCCGATGTCTACAGTCCTGTCGGCTAGTGGAGCCTAGTCTGTAGCTAGATCGGCGGCCGTTTCTAGTGTTGTAGTCATGTTCTGGTAGGTGCTGCCAGTATGACCAGTCTGACAGCTCTTGGGTGAAAACTGCTTCTGAACCTAGTGGTTCTGCCCCGGGTGTTCCAGTACCTCTTTCCGGATGGGAGAGGTTGGGACAGGGGATGACTGGAGTGTGTAGGGTCACAGGATATGTTTCAAGAGGTTTGCCAGAGTGTTGAACAATCCGAGGTATTTGTGCCATGCACGACGAAACTAAATGCCTCCTGGAGCGCCTCAATGTATGAGACTAACCACAGAAAGAACTCCTTGTCCATTGGATAAGGCTATTTACATGCATGTCCAATGACAAACAAGTATCTCCAAAATAGTAACTTTACAGGAGGCCAAAAAACTTAAGATAATGGAACCAGATTTTTGGGGCCATTTCTGTTGGTCCATATATCATGAAATGTTCACACAGTGTAAACAGCAGCTGCTATGTTCAAATGATGCATAAATCAAAATATCACACAAATATGGAATAAAAAGGGATGCATTTTGTTGAGATGACTGTATAGAAAGTATAGGGCTGTGCCAGAGCTCGACCAACAGGCGGTGTTGACTGAGGGGTATGTGTGTGTTTTCAAGCCAAGAGTCCAACCGTGTATACACCTGTGGTACAACCACCCCACCACCTCTTATGTTTTAGATGAGAGAAGAACGATCATGGCTCATTAGGCATATCAATCTTTATCTGCTATATAATAAAACCCGGGTAATGAAATATAAATCGCTTAATATTCAGGATAATTAAACTAATTTATGATGCTCATTACAGCATCGCAAAGAAATGATGATTTTCACGCTGTAAGAAGGTCTACTCACAGAAGAGAGCTGAAAGGTGCATGATAGAAGGCACATGGCTGGATGCATGTGTGTCAGAGTGAGAGTGCTCTTTGCGTATAGCACACTACTATACTGCGTACTGCACACTGCATACTGTATACGCCCCTGTGTGTGGTATACAGTACAGTAACAAGTTCAGACCTACAGTGTAGTATACTAATATAGTCACATGACCAGTTACCTCACATTTACCTCAGAGCTGTTATTACTGTATCCACTGTTTAGAGCTAGCTGCTGCTAACGCGCTCAGTTCACCTGAAATACATTTAGCCTATCTGTTAGTGATAAGCTGCTATCTTAGGCCGCACGTAATCTTTGCGACACCTTCCTAACTGGTCATGACCGAAGCTGGTTGGAAGACCAATGACCAAAAAGTCCTCCATCTGGTTAGGTAGGGGGTGTAATGGTAATAAAGCATATGGTTTTATCCAAGATATGACAAACGATGTCAATATGAAATTACACTCATCGTCAAATGAATAGCTGCACAAATAGCTGCACCCAGAAGGAATCAACCGACAGGAATGAAACTTGGTGGGTAGGTTTGGCATTGTGAGACATGAGAGTGTTTAAAGTTGTATGTTTGGCCGCACATCTGTCAACAACTGTCCTTAGACTGCAATGGTGTTGTGCCAGACTGTTATGGAGAAGGCCTGGTGTCACTCCACCTCTGCCCCTATTGCAAAATCTGCAGGAACTGTGTGAGAATATTTAAGATGCATGGGATGGATTTTCATAGGACAGGACACGTCAACTTTATGTTGAGATGAAACTTATCCCAGACAGGGATAAATATTAATGCATCCTCTCCCCCCAAAAAACATTCTAATTCAGACAGTACAACAACAGGTACTATGCATTTTGGGAAATCTCTGCATATGACAGAGAGTCAAAGCACCAGACACTTTATTATTCTACTTTCGCCAAACCAGTTGATTTTGTTTTTCTCAGTGCAAAAAAATTAAGAGTGGGAACGCAATATGCAAGTATTATGCTACTGATATTAAAATGCCCTCACTTGCTCTCAACCAAGTTACTGCTCTAATGCAGGCTGCTATCATCAACTTCCCATCTAAGTTATGTAAAATCATCCAGGTAGTGATACAAGGGCTTCAGTAAATGCATTTAGGGATCCAATGCCCTATTAACCTCCTCACTAAAGGCCTAAATGGGACTGCCCCGCCTGCTTTGCCAGCACATACACGAATGTGACCCACTGTGGACAGTTAATCAACAGTTAATCAAATCTCTCTCCAGTTCACTGTTACTTTAGTGCTAATGGTAATTCAGAGATAGATATTATGATGATGAAATTCTTGCTGTTGTTAAATGTCTGTAGGTGGCAACGGCAAAAGCACTCATTTAATTACTTTAACAAACTGCTACATTAAAAATGATTGGTTTAAATTAATTACAGTGTGATTAATTAATAAGCACTGAGTGCGGATAATAGGCTTGGGCTCTAGAAGGGAGAGAACCAGCCTAGCACAGGCTCTAACATCAGTTGAGGAGAGCAATATAATAGTACTAATCATCAGAAGGAATCAACTGACAGGAATGAAACTTGGTGGGTAGGTTTGACACCGTAAGACATGCGAATGATTCACGATTCATGCTCGGCCGTGCATGTGACATAAGCAAGGATTGGCCTCATCACTGTGCCTGACTGACTATATAAGGTCACCCTGCACAGAGTGATGCAACAACCACGATTGCAGACGTTCAGCGAGCAGTTATGACAACTGCCCTTAACATCACCTCAGCGTGCCAAAGGCTGCAATGGTGTCTCAGAATGGCAGTGAGTCATCTTCAGTGACGAGTCCCGCTTTTGTCTTGGTGGAGACGACCAATGAATCTGTGTGTGGAGGCACCGTGGTCAGCACCAAGATGAACGGTTTGTTGTCACACGTCCAGCCAGCCTGGTGTCCCTCCAACTAACCACTTATCAGTCATGCTGAAGGTGCTGCTCCTGTTTAGATCATGTAAAACCAGGTAGCCAATGAAATGGATCAGTAAACACAAAAATGGCTGAAGCTCTTGGCAAGCAGCCACCGCCATTGCCTGCTCTCGGTAAGAAACCGTGTATTCTCAGTAGAGAATGTGTAACTTTGTACACTTTCACACACAACTCAATAAAACCATGATATTTGACCAGAAGAGCCCAAGTTTTGCTAATGCCTCTTCTCCCTGTATGGCCCACCTGTTCCATATTGTCACCGCTGCATGCAGACAGTGCTGTGGTCAGAGAGCAGCTGCAGTTGGGTTAAAGGATTATTCTCTAAGCATATCGAACAGGCAGCAGGCACGCTGACTGACTCCCGTTTACAATAGGGGTACAGACAATGTGCTGTGGTTGTGTGTGCATGGTTTATGGACTTGTAGGCCTCAGAGTGGTGCTGTGCTAGTCCACTCCGTCTCATGTGTCTGCCCTTTCTGTGATAAATCGTGCTAATGTGCTGCTAATAAGCTATAATGGAGACGTTGCACCAGCAGAGCTTTTGTCTTTTGAATGACAGCGGCAGCTATTGTAATCCAGAGGCACTGTGCAGAGATGCGAGTGGTACAGAGGGTGGTAACCTCGGACATGGTTACAGCCCTTGACTTTCTGCAGGTGTCTGTGCAACAAAACAATCCAACATTAAAAAATGGGAATTTCTGATGTCATTTGTGGTTCAACCAAGTTATTACTGCAGCCATGCATATTAACCCCTATGCTTGTTTTACACAACGACACTTTCACATGATGTTTGTTGCTGCGTGAAATTAAACTGCACTTTATCTGTGTTATGTAAAGCTTCCCACAACGCAAATGTTTTGTTCTGACTGCAGTGATAGCGACCACAGAAACACATATCTGCACACAGCAACACCTTAGGAACCCCCTGGGCGTACTGAAGCAACACCCTAGTAACAGCTTAGGAACTTCCTGGGGTAGCATAGCAACACCATAACAACACTTTTGGAACCTTAGGAGGTACTGTAGCAACATCCTAGCAACAGTTTAAGAACCCCCTGGGGGTACTGTAGTAAGACCCTAGCAACACCTTAGGAACCCACTTGTGGTACGGTACCAACACCCTAGCAAAACCATAGTACCCTGGGGGTACTGTAGCAACACTTTTAAAACAGCTTAGAAACTACCCGGGGTAGGATTGCAACACTTTGGGAACCCCCTTGGGGTACCCTAGCAACACTCTGGCAACAGCTTAGAAACCTCTTTGAGACCATGCCAACAGCCTAGCAACAGCTTAGCAACCACTTGGGATACGGTAACAAAAGCCTAGTACCGTCCTAGCAGCCTTTATGAGACCATAAAAACAGCCTAGCAAAAGAATAGCAACCAGCTGGGATACCATAACAACAGCCCAGCAACAGCTTAGCAACCACTGGGGTTACTTTAGCAAAACCAATACATTAGCAACCAGCTGGTATACCATAATAACAGTCTAGCAACAGCTTAGCAACCACTTAGGATACCATAACATCACCCCAGCAACAGTCATCAATTACCTGGAATACCATAACAACAGCAAAGCAAAAGCATAGCTGGGTTTACAATAGCAAAGGCAACACATTGGCAAAGACACGGGATACCATAATGACCGACTAAAAGCAACTTAGCAACCACTTGGGATACCATAACAACAGCCCAGCATCAGCTTAGCAATCACTTGGGTTACTATAGCAAAACCAAGACATTAGCAACTAGCTGGGATTCCATAACAACAGCCTACAAAAGCTTAGCAACCACTAGGAATACCATAACAACAGCATAGCAACAGCATAGCAACAACTGGAGTTACTGTAGCAAAAGCAACAGATTAGCATCCACCTCGGATATCATAGCAACAGCTCTGTCAAACCAGATTGACACTAAATAACTCAGGAGTTCTGAGGGCTGATCAACAGACACTCTTAAGAAACACATACACCAACTTCCCAAAGTCTCGCTTCACATTCTTCACACCCGTCTACCATTCAGGCTTAATTTCAAAGGTTACACAACGTCTGATGCTCGCGTAAACTGAATATTTGGATGAGCCAGTATATTAAAACAGCCAATAGCCAGCTCAGCTGATGGAACGATTAATCCTGAAAAACACTGAGCGTCTGCCAAAAATACCCCGTATTACAAAGCCCACCAGCTAATTGGTCTACATGTAGGTTAGACTGACGGAGGAAACGCAGCTCTGAAATGTGATTACAGTGCTAAGCACAGGACTGTGACTCTGATAAAAATAATTTTACTGCACGCGCTCAAGGGCCTCAAATTCCTGCCTGCGCCTGCCATTTATTACACATTTCAATTAGCAATTTTGTTGTCATGACACGACAGAGGAATAACGACTCCAAACACAAGATATAATCTAAACTCCAGAGCAGGCCTTTCTAGCTGCTGTCGGGTTGACGCGCCTCATTTTGCCCCCTAATTTGCTGCTATACTGGGATAAAAGGAAGATTACAACACAGACGCCTCTTGACAACAAAGCCACAAGGCTTCGGACGCCTCTTCCAACATGCAAAGCAAAGAAACCTGTTCCTGCTTCCTCCTGTAAAGCACAGAAGGTTTGGGAGTGTATGCGGTTCTCAACCTCATCTTCACCTCAAAAATGAGCAACACTGTAACTGGATACTGGATATCAGATATTGGACTGACAAGTAACCCGATGACAATTCTTAAAAGGCAGCTGATCAAGAACTAGAGAGGATCACGTTACCGATAGATAGTGATGAGAAGAATCAATACTTCGACACATCTAGAGTCGGGCTCGGGGTCAGGTCTTGGCCATTGACTCTAATACGGGCCTCACACCAAACGACTCCAATTACACTGTCGCAGACTAATCTCCAATGCCGGCAAAAAGTTGTAGTGGGCTCCCGTCATCTCGATGATTTGGTGTAAGGTGGTCAGGATAGCTAATATCCAGAATAACTGCTGTGTGCAGCACAGACAGCAGCCAGACACGTTGGGAGTACCTCAGTAAGCTCCTGGTAGATTGTCACACGTATCTGGAGTCATCCTGACTGCAGTGCATTCCACAGCAGCTGGAGGGTGCTTGGGGAGGATCCATAGAGCGAACACCGTGTGATCGAGGTGGTCCCACGGGTACTCACTTGGATTCAGGTCTGGCGAATTTGGCGGCCAGGGTAGTACCTGGACGTCATGGTAATGCTCTTCCAACCAATGTCAGACATTTCTAGCTGTGTGACATGCCGCATTGTCTTGCTAGAAGATCCCATCCGCCCCAGGGAACACAGTATGTATGGGTGTTCGTGATCTGCAAGGATGGATTCATACCTGAATCGATTGAGTGTGCCTAGCACATGGATGAGTGGGCCCAGAGAACGTGATGTAATGTGACTTCCTTCATGAGCTTTGCTAGTCATAATAATGTGACTCAACTGTGTATCATCACAAGTCTTAAGTCCCGGCTCATGCAAACAGTGACCCCTGTGATACAAGGACTCGAAGCAGGACGAATAAAAGTACAAAGCAGGATGCACATGGAGTAAACTAACAGGGTGACTCATGGAGGGCCTTACTGCTCGCTAAAGGTCCAGAGTCGTAGCTGTTGGGTCAGTCAGGTACAGTGATAAGGCCCGTCCTTGCTTACATCACGTATGACCTGAATCACTCGCATGTCTCACAAATGTCAAACCTACCCACTAAGTTTCATTCCTGTTGTTTGACTACTTCTGGGTGCAGTTATTATTGCAACTACACTTTTAAAATATTTATATATAACATTAAACATGGTCATAAATTTCTTAGTAACAGCTTTTAAATATATTCTCAAAACTCTACTGAATACTATTCTGCCATCTAAGTGAGCAGCACTCATCCACCTCAACTTTAAGAGTTCTCCTGCGGTGCTTGCACGTGAAATGAGGTGCCCAAGGTTTGTACTGACCCCTGACTGGCATGCTGAAGTATGACTTGTAGGTCTAAGCAGATGCTTTCACTGAGTACTTTTTCACTCTGGTCTTGATAAATTGACCACAGACATATCAGAAGGTGTCTGCCGGATGCTGCAGCGTCTTGATGTCCTCTAAAGTAACTGTAGCCCTGTATCCACTAGGTAATGAGAGGATACAGGGCTCATTACCTGTACTCACTCAGCTGGAGCATCAACTCACTCAGCTGGAGCATCAACTAAACCGGCTGTTTAACACACCTGTATTTACACTGCTGTGTAGACTACCGGACAGTCCCAGAGAACAGCTCTAGAAAGTTCTAAAAAAGTTTTAGAAAATTCCTGACAGTTCTGTAAACTTCTGGAGAGGAAAACATCATTGTCCTGACCACAAAAGCAGTTAATGGAGACATTTTCCGTTCATTTTAGGCCTAAGGAATTAGGAAAACATGCTTAGTGCAATAGTTATTGTTCCTGGAAATAACATATCGGTCAGCCCCTAAACAGAGCTTTTCATGTATCCCGATCTTGTATCTTTCTTAGTTCAGTAATGGTGACTCATGTCATATGCATAGTGCCAATTGGTGGCTATTGGTTTCCATTCATTTTTAGCAATATTAGCATTTTTGGCTTAACCATCACTTCAACCTGAACACAGTTATAGCGTCCCAGCTTCGGCAAGAAAACCCTCAAAAACATTAAACAGACACTTAAAACCTAAAATGCCTGATGTTTCACTCTGCATCGGCCAAGAGATAAATCTGCACCGAGCTCCTTCAGCTCCAGAGGTATGAGACCTGAGAACAGAGAGCGAGAGAGGAGAGCGAGAGAGGTGTAATTGGCTGACTCAGACCTCATTAAGAGCCAGTGAGGGCTTTTTTTTCTGGGACAAAGCCATTGTAGAGCGCTTAGGGACCTTTCCCTCTTGCTCTCTCTCTTTTTCCTGCACTCCCACCCTCTCCTTCTCTTTCTCTAGGGGAAGAGTACTCCGTCCCTCTGTGTTAATTAAGTTAGCAGAATGGGGAATTGCCAGATGTTACTTAACACTGGGAATCCATCCATCAGACACTGGCCTGGTGCTTCCTTTCCCACTAACCAAACATGACCGCACTATTAATTAGCATAGAAAAAAGACTGAGATTATATCAGACAGGAAAGTATTTGCTTTTTAACGGTTCATAGAGGAAGCAGAGATCAGCATCCAGCAGTAAGCCACAACTGCATCTGGCATCGCTATGACTGTGGAAAATCCCTGGGAGGGAGGTGATATTGGATCAGCATTTTCAGAATAGACCCAAGCCTCATGCAAACAGGGCTATGGGAGGTCTGAGCGACATCTAAAAATACTAAGCTCAATTGTTATTATTTTCTATTTCTATTACATACTCAATCCTATAGTACTACCTTTGAGGCCCTACAGGAGCACTGAATCCTTATTGAAGTAATGAACATCTTTTATGAAAATCACATATTAAACTAGAAAAGTGCAAACGGGGGATGGTTGCGCATCTTGCTATAGAAGGAACGAGGGATAAATAAACGACACATAGAGAGCACAGGTCACTATGTCTGTGGATTAGAGTCTGAGGTTCTACCCTTAGTGTAAACACGCAATTTGGTGGCCGTCAGTTAAAAACAGTGTTTGTTTGGGGTAAAAATAAATGAGAGTCTATGATCAGAACGAGGGAAGTGTAAACGACACAGAGGAGTGCAGGTCAGTATGCCTGTGGATTAGTGTTTGGGGTTCTACCTATACTGAGAACATGCAGTTTGGAGGCTTTCAGGACACAATAGTGTTAATTTGAGGCAAAAATGAATGGGAGTCTATGGTAAGAACGAGGGATGAGTAGATGACATATAGAGAAGTGTGGGTTTGTGGATAAGAGTTTGGGGATCTGCCTTTAATGACTATGTGCAGTTTGGTGACTCTCAAGCAAGAGAAGCATTAGGGTTTGGGTAGAGACAAAAATGACTAGATGTCTATGGGACGGATTGGAAAAGAAAGACAAACACGAATGCGGGTCAAACCAACATTGAATTCCTGCTTAGGGGCCTACCCTGGGATAGTGTTTCTGAAATGTTTGAAATGGTGCCTCTCAGTCCAGCAGAAATACAATAGATGGGCGTGCACTTTTCCATTGTATTTATTCTCTATGGAAAAAATCCTGAAAAAACTGTTCCTACATGTATACCAGCCCGTATCGCTCAATCAGACCGGGAAGCATCTGCAAACAAGCCACTGAACAGCTCACTCATATATAAACTATCCTGAAGTGCCATATATGTATATAGCTGTAATGGCAACCAATCTGCTCTCAGTAGTAGTAATTGGATTGAGGGCACACAGTCCAACTGACCCAACAAGGATCTGCCCTACACACATAAAGTCCTTTACTGGTCATGGAAACCAACATCACATCATATATTACTACTACTAGTGAACATTCCTGCTTTTATTCTCTGTTGAGAACTATGTCAGTTGCCTACATCAACCACGTATCGCTTAATCACACCGCTGCTTAACCATAGAAATAAAATATTGGCTCAACATATATTATATGATATTATATAATAAATACTGGTTAAAACACGATCAGATTCCGAATCAGGCTGTTTTTGCCCACTATGTTCACACATACATGGAATTTGTTTTTGGAATTTTGTCTCATGGAATTAGCTCACAGTGCACAGAGAGTGACACACCCACACATTACATATCTGTAAACCTTATATTGTGTGGAGCTGTATATGTATATGAAAGTACTGAGTGCAGCAGTCTGCATGTAGAGGAAGATTATGGCTTAATAAACTGCAGTACAGAAACACCAGTCTGAGACAGTCAGTGCAGAGGACGGGGTGTGGTGTGAAACTGTAACTAAAATATGTCCAAAGTATAATTTATTTTTTTCTCTTCTTCTATATTTATACTTATGTCTGCACTGTGTTACTAGTGTGTCTCGTTTGTTTGCCCTATGTTTATATTGTCACATTGGAGTGAGAAGAACGTCTCTTTCAGGTATGCACTCCTGTTGTAAAGTCTGAATGAACAATAAAGTTCACTTTGACTTTTGGCCTTGCGTAAATAAGATAAATTAAAAATGTAGTACATGGAAGTGATAAAGTGTCTGAATATGGAGTGTAATGTGCATTGTAATGTTCAGCTGTTCATGAGTGTGATGGCATGTGGGAAGAAGCTTCCCTGTAGCCTGGTTGTCTTGATCCTCATTTGGCTAAAGCGCCAGCCTGAGGGAAGATGCTGGAACAGGTGATGGCCATGGTGTGATGGGTCAGTGATAATCTTCTCTGCACGCTTCCTGGTTCTGGAAGTGTCCAGATCCAGCAGTGTGGGTAGTTTAACTCCAGTGGTCTTCTTTGCAGACCTAAAGATGTGCTGCAGTCTGTGAGTATCATGTTTGGTGGCTGAGCTGCCCCACACTGTGCTGCTGGGACAGGTTGAACTTCCTCAGCTGACGGAAGTACATCCTCTGTTGGGCTTTCTTGATGATGGAGCTGATGGTGCAGTCCCACTTCAGGATCTTGGTGATTGTCGTACCCAAAAACTCCACAGCTCATCACAGTTCTATCCAGGGTGGTGCGTGCTAAAAGGGCTGGGGGGCTTCTCCTGAAGTCCACTGTCATTTCCACTGTTTTTGCTGTGTTCAGCTCCAGTTTGTTCTGGCTGCTCCAAGCAGACTTGTCAACATCCTGGATGAAAACAATGACTTGATGAATGTCGTATCGTCTGCAAACTTCCAATGAAAAGAGTCATGGGGACAAAACACAACCTTGAGGAGCTCCTGTGCTGGCTGTCTTGGTTCCTGAGATAATTTTCCCCAACCTCACTTGCTGCTCTCTGCCAGTGAGGAGGTTTGTGATCCACTGGCAGGTGGAGGCTGGCACATTGAGTTGGGTCAGTTTGCTGTGTAGCTGTCCTGGAATGATGGTGTTGAAGGCTGAGCTGAGGTCCAAGAATAGAATTCCTGCATAAGTGTTGGGATGGTCGAGGCGCTGAAGGATGTGATGAAGTCCCATATTCACTGTGTTGTCCACCGACTTGGTGGCCAGATATGCAAACTTCAGGTGGTCCAGCAGGGGTTTACTGATGTCCTTCAAGTGGTCCTTCAGTTCCTCAGGTAGGAGGGTGATACTCCATCTGGGATTGGTGCTTTCTTCACTTGTTGTTTTTTGAACAGTCAGTGCACGTCCTCTTTGCAGATCTTCAGGGAAGACTTAATGGGTGGCTGAGTGTTATAGGAGTGTAAATAGTAGCTGTACAGCTGTGTGGTGCTGGGCTTTTCAAACCTGCAGTAGAATGTGTTAAGATCGTCACTGTCTGGTGAGGTGTTCTTTTGTAGCCAGTAAATTACCATACTTTTTAAAGCTGTAACTCCAGACACACACATTCATACTGGGGTGAGTTTCTTTCTTATCAATGATGCACATAAAAGCAAGTTCCATGCTATAGCACCCCCTTGTGGAAAACTTGCCCTGCCAAACATGCAAGAGTGAAAAAGTGTGTTCCAAAGCCACATCCACCTGGTTTCCATTTAAAGTCAGAGGCCTTTGAAATATTACCATGAACTACAAAGAAGCCCGATTCAGATTCAGTTTGTTTACCATGGGGGTGTCTGTAATAACGTTTTAACAATTTGCTTGTATAAACTACCATAAAACCTGTAGTATTGGGTTCCACAAACCCAGATGTTTGCATCACACATGGTCACGTGATCACGGAAAAAGAAAGTTTGATGATACAGTAAATATAAAGTAATGCTTTATACCTGTAATCATCAATATCTCCCCTTTAATCAGCCACTGGGACCCTGCTTTCCCCTAGTTACTTTATATTCTGTATCCATCTCTGCAAATAGACACTTCTTTAAAATTAGATTCAGAAACCTGACCATGGACAAATCCAGAGCACCTAAGGAGGGGGAGGGATGAAGCAACAACCAGCAAAGAGAATCCACTGCAAAACAACAACAACAAATTAATGAGCAAAATGGAATGCAAATCCTACATAATTCCAGGCAGAGAACAAGAATAAGAATACAGAAAAGGCTACCACTGAAATTTGTTTTACTGACTAACTGACACACGTTAGCTCATTACCAGGACAGTTGGCCTGGAGCGACAACATTTGCCTTTCTCGAGGGGACAGTGGCAGCAGCCAACAGTTGGCAGTCAACCCATAATGACACCTTGAACAACGGCCAAGATTCCTGGCCACTAAAGCTACCAACACCACAAGAGGAGTATGATAAACACACTGAACCAAAATAGGGCCCTGTTTCAAATCTACTGCATCGTTTGGGAATAAAATGTACTTCGTCAACACAGTTGTTGTCCTTAAGGGGGAATTCCACTGGCTTTCGCATACTTAATTGATTAAGATGTAAACAAAGTCATTCAGAGTGGCCTGAAGTGACAGTGTCCTTTGATGGAGAACATTCAGTGTGGTGAAATAGTGAAATATGAGTGTGGCTGGTTATATGTGTATATGCTGCCTGTCAATGCATAAAACCACAAAAACAGTCAGTTAAAACAGAAGGCTTTCATCTTCTCAGAAAGTTATTCCTAGATCTAACCTCATATATTTGATCGTGAAGTGCATCAGATTCATGCTTTTAACTTAGCTGGGATTCTGTTGCACCATAGTCTCAACAAAATCCCAGCTAAGTTATGAATCAGATGGCTAATCAGCACTTGGCAGCAGTAATGCTAACCTTCAGCTCTCAGTAGCAGTAATGCTAACCAATAGGCTCTTAGTAGCAGTAATGCTAACCAATCTGCACTTAGTAGCAGTAATGTTAATCTCCAGCTCTCAGTAGCAGTAATGCTAACCAATTGGCTCTTAGTAGCAGTAATGCTAACCTTCAGCTCTCAGTAGCAGTAATGCTAACCAATAGGCTCTTAGTAGCAGTAATGCCAGCTAATCAGCACTCAGCAGAAGTAATGCTAACTAATGGGCTCTTAGTAGCAGTAATGCTAACATTCAGCTCTTAGTAGCAGTAATGCTAACCAATCGGCTTTTAGTAGCAGTAATGCTAACCGTCAGCTCTCAGTAGCAGTAATGCTAACCAATAGGCTCTTAGTAGCAGTAATGTTAGCTAATCAGCACTCAGCAGCAGTAATGCTAACTAATCGGCTCTTAGTAGCAGTAATGCTAGCCAATCAGCACTTAGTAACAGTAATGCTAGCCAATTAGCACTCAGTAGCAGTAATGCTAACCAGTCTGCACTTAGTAGCAGTAATGCTAGCCAATTAGCACTCAGTAGCAGTAATGCTAACCCAACGCCTCTTAGTAGCAGAAATGCTAACGAATCAGCTCTTTGTAGCAGTACTGCTAGCCAATCACAACTCAGCAGCAGTAATGCTAAACAATCAGCTCTTAGTAGCTGGAGACTTCTACTGTTCCAAGCTGTCCCCCTGTCCCTTTAGGATGTCCTCTACTTGGGGGTGGGATGTCCTCCTTTTTGAGGTTATGAAAGTGGCCACCCTAATGAAGGCGGGGCTTACTTATACAGAGGCTAATTTTATTTAGTCGGTGTCCTCATGTTGCTTTTGTGCCAATCAGAGCAGAACTCTTCCAAATATTCATGAGCGCAGCCAAAAAAGGAAAACACGGTGTAAACAGTGTATTAAAGCATCATATACCTTATTAAACAGTCACAAACCCTCTATGTGGAATATCAGGGGACAGTTTATAATACCAAATAAATATGGTCTATTGCACCTTTAAACTAATTCTGGTTTAACCGCTTTTAACTCAGGATGCCCAGAGCACTCTATGCAGAGAACTGCGTATCTTCCTCGATGCAGGCAACTGACACAGTTCACAACAGAGAATAAAAGCAGGAATGTTCACTGTAACCAAATACAGCAGTAATATATGATGAAATCTTGATTTGCATGACCGGTAAAAGACTTCTATGTGTGTAGGGCTGATCCTCGTTGGGCCGACTCACAGTGCGCACTCTGAATGCCGGAGCACTGAATGTAGTCAGTAATCTCTCACACAATCGGCAGTTCGTAGCATGAACACAGACTGATGAAAGGTCCTGAGTCACTTTGCAAAAGAAATTGGCTCGTTCTCTTATCGCATCAGCAGTTTTCACTGTCTCTCATTTTCTCTCTCGGTAATACGCCGCCTTTGCCTGCTCTGCGTTTGCATAAAACAGTCCGGCGAGGGGAAAGTAGTTCTGCTCTGCTCACAGCTGAACCCTTTATTAGCATGTGGTTGGCCAGCACTTAAATGGCCACTGTTCCACTCCACTTCACTGAAGTTAGCAAGTGCCCTTTCGGCACTAATCCAGGACAAGCACTCACTGCCATAAACCCAACTGAAACAATTCGACAGCGAGTCTCAGAACTGGTTTAGTAACTACATGTCTACTAGTCTGTAATTGTAACTTTTTCTGATGAGTTCATGAATACGTAGATGAGCTCTGCTCTAATTGGCTGGTTTACAGTGAGACACAACATGTGGACATAGACTATATAAAATGAGCCTCTGTATAAATAAGCTAACGTTAAAGTTGTTTCTCACTTTAGACCTCTCAGTTTAAGATGATCTGTTTCAACCGGCAGACACAGATACAATCACACAGCATGGCTGCTACTTACTGGCTGCTGTTGGGGTTGTGATGCTAGTAAAGGTGGAGATGCTCCTCGTTTTACTGAGCTAAACTGCTCCATATTGTCCAGGAGATTGAGAAACTCTCCAGAGTGGAATGTGCAAAGTAAACTACTAAATCAAAGTTTTCCAGGATCCTGTTAAAGATGTGGAAGCTGAGGTGGTCCTATTTAGGGTCTTGTTTTGTGAATTTGCAGTTCAATACTGGTGCTTGTACAAGCTGTAGCATTTAAGGTGGAACAGAACATTTGATTATGAAGTTGTTGAATCAATTGTCAACTTCAGCCTCGTTTAAAGATGAACATCCCAGCTAGGAGGGAACATTCCTAGAACTTTGGCTAATGTTGCCTACAAGTTCTAACGAAGTTGCAAGGAACATGTTTAGTCTAATGTTTAAAGAACGTTTTAAAGATGTTTATCATTTCAGATAATGTTCCTATTAGTTTATGACGTAACATTCTAACTCCAGCATTTAAAGACATTTTGAGGATGTGGTCAGGGCCACCGATTATGTTACATCATAAGAGAAGAAAAACATTCTCAGAGCAACATTTGGAAAATGTTTTATGGGTGTTACTGAGACCTGAGATGACAGAACGCTTTTAGAGGATGTTCTCCTACCTTCAGAAAAAACATTCTGCGAATCAAAACATTAATGGAACACTGCATCTCAGAGAATTTTAGGTACATAGCATTTCTAGCTGTAATCAACCATGTACCACTAAAAGTTCGGTTTCTTGTAAAGGGTATGAAAAGGGCTGACATCCCGTTGCTGTTGCTCCACTGTCATGTAAACATTTTGAGAGACAAGATATTAAAAAATAAGACATGACTGTTAACACCAAATTGGTTATTAAACACTGGGAGGTGTAACTCAGTAACACCTAGAATATCAACAACAACACGTCATCTGACCATGGGCTACATTTAGATCCATTCCCACCAGCACAACACACTAACACACCACCAACACATCAGTGTCACTGCAGTGATGAGAATGAACCACCACACACATAATACCTGCTCTGTGGGGGTCCTGTGGGGATCCTGCTCATTGAAGAACAGATTAATAAAGTATACAAAGAAACAGATGGACTACAGTACAGAGTGTCCTATATGGTCAGTGGAGCTACAAGGAGGTGAGGAGAGAGAAAGAAAGAGAGGGAGGGACAAAGAGAGAGATGTTACTGTACACTATCCAGTACACTCTCCATTTATGCTATATAGTACCCCCTAAATACTACGCAGTAAATCAGAATCGAACCAAACAACTCAAATAGAATGAAATCAGGGTGAGCTGATTCACCCAGCTCACTAAATCCCTTCTTAAGAATCCTAATCAAACCTGATATCTGTGAGCTTGAAGATTTCCAGATCTGCCACTTACTGTCGAAGCCTATATGGTAATGCAGCTGTTAGTAAACACCGTTTAAAGCAAATCAGATTCAAATTTGTCATTCAAATCATGTTCCAGTTAAAGCCTTCAGCGTAATTTGAATGTTTAAAACAGCGAAAAGCCCAAAGGCTAAATGGTCACTGTTGCTTGACTGGACGGACATCTCTTTAACAGACAAGGAAGCCAAAAAAAACGTAGCTGCACGATTTCCATGGCAACCGTCACATGACCGCTGATGTGTCTGAGTGACAAGTACTCTGTCTAATCATGTCTTTTTCCCTCCCCCTTCCATCAGCTAATCTGAACACAGTCACCAGCCAATCAGCAAACAGGACTTTTCCAGCAGTCACCCTTAGACAAGCAGTACTGCCAAAAGCCCCAGTTCCAAGTGACTACTACCCACAGAAGCACACAGTGCTGTACAGAGGTCTAACCAATGCACAGTGCTGTAATCTCATGTAATGTAATCTCAGCAGGAAGCATGTTTGTGCCTGCAAAACACTGAAAATCATTAAAGTAAATGCAAATAAACACAAATGCATCAAAACCTAACAACAGTTTTTGGCTTTCAGAAACTAGACAGTGATAGTTATAAGAAGTTCTAACTGCTCCTGAGTCCAGGGGTGACATTTTCACACCCCTACAGCCAATACAAGGCATTGCGCATTGTACACATCTTTGGCTTGTGTGCAGCTGCTTGGCCCTGGAATCTCATTTGGTCAAGCTTCTGAAGCTTCTGTTTTCACACTGATGTTGCTTCCAGCTTAGAACTCTGTAGGGAGTGATGCAACAGGGGATAGACTTGAATTTGACTGTTCTACTGCTTTATTGCTGAGCTGGTGTTGCTTCTAGATGCCACTCACAGTTAACTGGGGAAGCTTCAGGTTTCTCAACTGATTTTACACACCTGCAACTTAGCAACAGGTGAGTCACATGTCCACATAATAAAAAAAAAAAAAATAAAAAAAAAAAAAAAATATATATATATATATATATACAATATTAACAGTAATAATTATTGTAAAGGAAACCTAAATATATATGTAAATTACTGGATATTTTTAAATGTATAGCTTGTAACATATATATACATACTCATCCACTATAGTGTTCTTAAGTCTACTACAAACAATGGTCTAGATTTAGAACAAAAGGACTCGGATCGCCTTTCTGTCCAGTCATCTACCGCACATTCCGGACCTTTTCCACCACTATCAGACTTTCTCTCATACAAAACCACATACAGACGGCAGGTAACGGGGGGCTACACCGTCTCTGCAGTCCCTTTTCAACTCTTGATCTCTTTTAAAGCTGGTGAACTATTGACAGCTCGAGGTCTCTGGACACACCAACACCCGTATACATGTCCAGATTCTCAGTGCACTAGCAGGCAACAGATTGACAGAGGGTAAGTCACTCTCTCTCTCTCTCGTTCTAAAACACACACACACAAACACACACACTCTGCTGTGTTAAATACCACACACAGGCTGAGGGTGAGAGAGCGTCCATCTGCTCACAGTGCAGGCACAATCCGACCAATCAAATCCCTCTCCAGCTCCTCTTTCATTACGCTTCCTGAGCTACACCCCCCCATAGCCTATAGACCACACAGCTCTTCTGTATACAAGAGCTGGACTTTAATCCCCATCACCAGCACTAACACCACAACGCCAAGTTACTGTCCCTCAGTGTCCAGCTGCTGCTAGCACACAGGAGAACTTCATCAGCAACACAGGAACTCAAATGAGGTGCTGTGTCGGTTCTGTTCTGGCTTTGCAGGTGAAGTAGAGAAAAGCAGGCCTAACCTAAAGAACCCACAAAATCCGCTTGAGGTTGTAAAGAGCTTTTCACAAAAGCTCCAGGTGTCTCCATCGTTTAAAGCCAAGAATAAGAGTTAGGATAAGAACCAGGCTTATGTACTTAGATAGAGATGAAAATCTGAGACCACTGGTGAAAATCTTGCATTAATTTATAATTTAACATAAAAGTTTGTGAGTAAAACTTTCAGAATTTCTGTATTTGGTGGTGGGTCCCCTGCTAGGCTTAATGACTGCATGCACTAAAGCTGACATGAACTCAGCAAGTGTGTGCACAGCCTCTTAAGAACAGATCAGATGCACATGATAGTCGAACGCAAGGCTCAATGAAAGAGATCAGACTATAATAATCTGACCTTTTCATGGTTAATGTCATATATTTGATTGAAGTTCATTAGTGAAAGAAAAATTAGTTTGTTTTAACATTTTCAAGACACTAAAACTGGGTTCTGGGTTTAAATAAAAAAAAATAACACCAGATTTTCAACATGGTCTCAAGATTTCTGGACTTTTGGATAGTTGTAAATACCTATCAGATATATTATTATTATTACATGTAGGTACTTACAAATTGCATGTGGGGATATTAGAACATGCAAGTGTTTACATATACAATTTACATATACAATTTACGGTTTTTGATGAAATTTGAAAGTACAGTTTGTTAAATAGACGAAAGGAAAAATTATTTGGTAAGACGTCCGGTTCCACTTACTTACATTGAAAGCATGATTTGTTTTCTCCTATGAAGTTGAAACATGTGACATATAGGTAGTCAGTTTGGTTTGTAATTTAAAGTATTATATCAAAGTGTTTCAATTTGTATTGTAACATATCCTGTCTTTTTGTACCATAACTAACATGTTAGCTAGTGTTTATTAAATTTGGGCTAACACATTAGCTTTTAGCTCAGAGCTTGAATCTGCTTCAGAATTACTGGAAGAAAAAAATGCTGCTAATATATTTTATCCATATTTTGTTTTTTTAATAATTTATTATTTAATTTAATACTTATTATTATCATTATTATGATTATTATTATTGTTGTTGTTGTTTTCTCTTTAAGTTTTGTTAAATTATAATAATAACTTTTCAATAATAACAACTTTTTAATGTTTACTACTGCAACACTGAAGTGGCTGCCAGGCCATTAACAGAACACAACAGTGCTGTACAGTAAACGTTGTAGTTCATTTTCATCTTTTATTTGGCCGTAAAACAGTCATTACTCTAGTTTTTGTTTAATTTGTCAGAAGCTGTGATTTGATGTTCAACGTAACATAGAAGCAGCTTTTTGTGCAGTCGTGTTTAACCAGCTTAGCTTAACAGCCGTGTTTCGACAACAACCTCATCTGAGTTCGGTACAATAAATATTATATTAACATAGAACATGACCCGGTTCAGCTACGCTCACATGTGTGAATGCTAGCGTCTTTCTATGGTCTGCACAAGATGATTTTTTACCATCACCAGGCTCAGGCCTAGCAGCACATCACACTCACTCACACACTCACAAGCACAGGAGGACGCGCACCACCCATAGCTTTTAGTGACATCAGACAAACCCAGCCTGCTTTAATGCTTTAACCACCACTGTTACATCATCGTTTATCTGCCCAGTAAATGCAGAGAGGTGCAATTTCAGCTTGACAGCTAGTTTACATTCATTCATTATGTAAAGCTCGGCAGCCTCGGCTCTCGCTGCGCCCCAACTCACTGAAAGGGGCATGTTTCAGATACAGCAACTATTTTTGGACTGCCTGCATGCTGCGTGCCTCATAGTTGAACTCGACAAATGCGTTTCATTTGCTTTATCATCCTTTATTTGGTCCAAAGGTCCCTTTTCTCCTCGCCTACTTGAAATTTGCTCACCATCCACTTGCTAGTGTGTGACAAGTAGGCCTTCATCTGCGGATCCTAGAATGTACGGTACCAACTTGGGTTCTAGGTGTTTGAATAGATCCAAATAGTCCGTAAATCTACTAATTTATCATTCTAGTGTTTCCTTGTGATGACAGGAAGAAAAGGAAATGGACGCAGCTAATAAGCTAAGTTACCTTTGGGCTAAGTTTGTTGCCTTTGGGCTTCAATGTTAGCTAGCTAGCCAGCCTAGCAACGTTTTGTGGCCATGATTAGCGAAAAAGCGACAAGCGACAAGCGTAGAGATTTTCTCAACTTTATGCAAGTGAATTATGACACATTGAAGCAACATTGCAAACATTTGGCCCCAACAAATTGTTCAGACCAATCATAGACATGTGGGTCCAAGATCATGCCAGCTTCTGCTCTCTGGAATTTCTGTTCCTACAAGCATTTGGTTCCAGTTCTCAGCAGTGTGGTGGTAAACATGGAGATGGAGAAGAAGCTCAGAACCACCGTTTCTTCTTTCCCTAAGTCAAGTATAGAATTTATTTATATAGCGCTTTTTACAATCGATGTCACAAAGCAGCTTTACAAAAAATCTGGTGTCCAAGCTCCCACTGAGCAAGCCGAGGGCGACAGAGGCAAGGAAAACTCCCTCAGTTCAAAAGGAAGAAACCGCAAGAGGAACCAAGACTCAAAAGGGGAACCCATACTCCTCTGGTCAACACCAGATAACAAGACAAGCAAAGAAAAGGAGGATTCACTGTTTTGTAAGGTAGAGGAATAAATGATTAGGTCACTCAATAGCTAGCTACGTTAGCCAGCATGCTAAGCAGACAATAAAGTTAGCCATGAATGCAAGCAGTTACTTTTCTACTCAAATTACATAGAAATATGAGCTTTAAAAACTAGATATCTTTTCTTGGACTATGTGCGTGCCACACGCGAGAACACAAGCGACCACAAACTTGGGCCATTGTAAGCTACTTGTTGCTGCCAGTGTGAACGTAAAGTCAGAGAAAGCACTACAGAAAGAAATGTGGTTTTCAGATTTATCACTACTGTACCATTACTACCAGTACATGTATAAACTCAGGAGACATGTGCAGGTTCACTGGTGGGTTTAACAGTTAATAAAATAACTGTGTTGTAGACATGGTGACGCCTGGTTCCCATCAGCACCACTGTAAAGAAATCTGAGATACCTGTTGTATACTATCATTAACTACAGGCTTATATTTCTGTTATCAACCTTATTATTCAAGAGCTACTATACGTTATTTAATAACTACTGTCATACTCATTGAGGTGTGGGTCCACATGATTCTATTCTTTAAGGAGTTAACTGACTCTCCTGGCCTACACTACTGCGTGCTGGATCCAGGATCGGAAAAGGTCTCTCGCTATCAGGGTGATCTTAAACGATGATCTTTCCAGACTATCCTGTAGTGTGAGGATTCAGTCTTCTGATCAATTCCCAGTTCAGTCAGGAATTGTACATCATAAATTTCAACCATTCAATATTTATGACTCGGCAGACGCAGGTTCTCTGTGGCATGCAGTGTGATGCTAACATCCTGCCTGAAAGACCATCAACCAATGACAGCTGAGCTGAATTGAACATGTCTGCATGTATGCATGCATTCTCCTCAAGCTTGCAGTGCAGTGTGTATAACTGTGTGTAAGCCCTGTCGACTGTTCCTGTTCTTCCGTAGCTTCATCCGCATTTTTTGCGTGCAAAACACAAACACCACCAGCATAGCAATAGCATGTTTTTTTAGACATAAAGTCAGGCTAGTTTGTGTGAAATCCCGTGATGTAGCAGTTTGCGAGAAACTCTGGGAAATAGAACTGTTGGTCAGGAATCTTGTTCTTGTGCATAATCTGAAAGTGTGTGGTGCTTCATTCAGGGCAGATGATAAAGTGTGGAGACTCTGATGACTAACAACTGTCAGGGACAAATAAAATCAGTGTAAGATATTATGGTTTATGTGCGGGGTGTAATCGGATAGCATGTTCAAAATTCTGTAGTGTGGGCTGTGCATTAGAGAAATGATGGAAAACTGCAATAAGGACATATCGGGCCATGTTGGTTGTGATGCCGCTGAGAAATCTATACCACAAAACCCAACAATAAATAATAATATGATCATATTATATGGCGATTGCCTCACCCCCAACCCCCCACACACAACATCCCCCACCCCCCACTGGGGACTTTGGGTCATTTCTTTGGGTCCATTCATGATGGAATTTACACACAGTGTAAAAGGGAACAGGCATTTTCAAATTACACAAAAAAAGGTTTTGTTCCGACATCAGTGCCATATTCATTAATAATGAATGTAAACATCCTTGAACCACTTTAAGACCACATCAGGGCCAAAGCATCTGAAAGACCTCCACACAAGCCCAGTGTTACATGCTGTTCTACATTATAATCCCTTACCTACCATATGAACATTGCTCTTTTCTTTTTTTTTTCTTTTACCGCTCCACACCGACAAACAAGACAAATAGGATTAATGGCCCTTTAATTGCCACAGCCTTCATGTGACTGAGTTCCCTCAGAGTAGCAAATTCAACCCTGGCTCGAGCATGGAACCAGTAAAAGCTGTGCTAATTCATATGTAAGCAGAGACGCAAGCCGCAACTGAGTGGGCCAAGCAAGGCAGAAATGCTAGCATGTCTATTGGATGTGTCTTATTCTCAGAGGTGATTTAAAGAGTTCACGTCATGGAAAACTAACAGAACTGTTTGCCACATTTTAAAACTACATACACATCTCCCTGCTTTAAATATGCATATACATCGCATAAATATACTTTGCATCTGTGATGTCATAAAGCCAACCCATCTATCTATCAATCTGTTCAGAATTTTATTTGTAAGGGTCTACTAGAATTACGTGTCAGTTTTCCAAAAACACAAGGTTTTTCACGCACTGTTCTGTATTCACCCTCTGTCTGAACTCTCTGATAGAGCTCCTGTGTCTTTAAGTCCTGTCTACCGATGACCCCAGCGTGCTCTGATGGGTCAGCTCACCAACTCTGTTCTGACTGGTCAACCACTAGAGCACCATCCTGCTACAAGCTTTGTCAGTTTTAACTGGTTTACCTCTCTGTGCGTTGTGTGAGGGCAGCAAAAGTTTGCCAGTAGGCGGGCTATAAGGACTGTGTTACAAGATGACATCATCTTGTAACAGTGAAAAGGGCTGGAATTTCACTAAGGTGTTTCAGACAGCTGAGAAAAGTGTTTTTTGGTGGTAGAGAGTTTTTCCCTTTGCACATACTTTGGGGTTCGGAACTTTGAAGAAGGTTTACATGCAGTAAAAAAGCTGCTTAACCGGCTAGATGAAGAAAAGAAATAGAAAAAGCATAATAGGTTTCCTTTACAATGTGGTGCAACACAGGGCCACCAATCAGAACTGAGATCATTTGTCTTAAATACATACTAACAAAACAAAAAGTTCAATTTGAAGAGGCTTCATAATAATAGTAAATGTATTTTTGTGCGCATAAACAAAACGTAGGACACAAACCTTATCTTATTTCTGACTGCATCTGTCCTCTCATTGGTTTAAGCACTGCCCGGGTCACTCAAGTCCAGGTAAACATGAGAGAAACTGCCACTGTATCTGACCATCTCTTTGGCAGCAGTTCATGTGCACCATGCCCATATGCAATATGATATGCAGCTAGCTGTTTAGACATAACACAGCAACAAAGCCACTCATCCAAAACACTAACCTTGGTTTCTAGAATGTCCACTGTAAGCTAGACAGCCCATCTAATGACTGAATTCAGCTTCTTTAAGGTACACACATTCCAGATACCGGCATCATATAAACACCCCAGTGATAAAGTAGGATCAGACCTGAGCTTCCAACATCAGCACCTAACCTCACTACAGCTCATGTGGTTGAATGCAATCAAATCCTCCTCACAGCAATGTTCCAACATCTACTGTAAAGCCTCACCAAGCTATTCCGAGCAATCTGGCATGCAACTTGGCTCCGAGTGGTGATGGTGGTAGGAACCAGGTGTTGAGACGTCTACAATGCAAACATATCCCTTATCACAGGTTGGCATATATCCTTCCACCATCACCTGTTTTTTAATCTCCAATTGTTCCACCAACTATGTTCCCAGGTCCCAGTTTTCCAGATGTCTGGTTCCTAAGACCGTTATCTTTTTTCTATGACTGGTGATGGAATCCTGCAGTTCTATATATGGGCAGAATTCCCCTTTAACCATCCTGGCTTTCCTCAGGAAGGCTACCTGAGCAGGTGCAGACTCGGGAAAACAAGAGGAAAGTCCCATCCTGAGTTCCTACAGCTAGGAATGTGAAAGCACTTCCATGAGGCAGTGAGCTGTCAGGGAGGCAGAAGGCCTCAAAAGCAGCAGACAGGCATTAGCTTTAGCACCAACATGCCTCTGTTGTTGACGAGGCTAGAGATCAGCTCACAGAGCTTGTTGTTGAAATTCTTCCATTCCACCTTAAATGGTGCACCATTTAAGGTGGAACGGGACAATTCCAATAACAGGCTGACTTCAATGTTTTAACATACGTACCCCATCTTGGCTGGCTAATGGAGCCTGTAGATGGAAGCTGGGGGTCGTTGGCCGCCTTCCTACCCCTCCAAAACGGCCGAAAAACACAAGGGTCCGGCGCTCTCCGTCCCGCCGCTTCACTCCGACATGGCTGGAACGCGCGTTTATATGGAGGCTTGTGGGCGCAAAGCAGATCCGCATGAAAGTTTCATCTCCCCCCGTCCTCCTAAAGGAGAAACGCACGAGCCAGATTCACCTCCAGCGGACAGCTCGGTGTGCCCGTCCAGCGGCGGAGCGCCTGGCTGTCCTCCCCTCCGTCTCTGATCTCCGCGCGAGCCTCGGATATCCGCCGTATCGGAGCAGACATGCAGGGTGGCGTGCTGTCCACTAAACCAGCTGCTGCTGTGTTGCTATTCACTCATAGCAAAAGCTGACACCACACCTCTCCCGTGCGGCGAGCCCGGTTACATGCACGTCTTCCTGGGCGAGAAATAAGAAAGCTCACTCCACCATAATTTCCCCTTTATTAGCATTAATATTAATATTTGTATTATTACTGTTATTAGTATTATTGTGGGGTCTGCTCTCGACGTGCCATCAGCGCATCCTCGGCGGGTGCTGTATTACCCCACACGATCCAGATCGTTTCTCACCATCCATGTAATAAACCAATAAGCATCATCAATCGATCAACGAATGGATGGATAGACAAGTCCGTGCCCTTCGATCTGGTCGTGCAGCAGACGCAGCACCACTGGACCTGGTTATCCTTCCACGTCCTTCTCTTCCCTGCAAGAATCCTCTTCTCTCTCTCTCTCTCTCTCTCTCTCTCTCTCTCTCTCTCTCTCTCTCTCTCTCTCTCTCTCTCTCTCTCTCTCTCTCTCTCTCTCTCTCTCCTCCCATTCATCTCCTCTCCATCCCCCCTCCTCTCCTCCCCTCCCCGCCTTTTGCTGCTCGCTCGCCCACAGTATTAAAACGAGCTCGACGTCATCACGACCCCTCCCCCTCCGCCTCCGTCGCGCACGACCACGTCACCAGCGCGCGTTTAAAAGTCTGACGTCATGGGCAATCAAAGCACTCTGTCACTTCCGGTCGTTTGAAACAGTAAAGGCTTGTTCTGTCAGTCTTAAAAGCTTACATAGCATCTGTAGGAACATGAAAAATGTTTTGTTGATTTTCTGAATGGTGTTGGGGTCTGATGGTGTTTGGCTGCATGAGCAACACTGCTATAAGGCCTCTGTATTGATGCTACATTACAGCTATGGGGCTGCCTGGGCTGGTTGCTTGGTCACCAGACTAGTGGTGTTTGGGTGCATTAATAAAACAGGACTTGTGGTGTTCAGGTGCATGAAGACTGAATTGGTGGTGTTTAGTTTCATGAAGACTGGACCGGTGGTGTTTGGGTGCATGAAGACTGGAGTGGTGAAGTTTAGGTGCATGAAAATCAGACTGGTGGTGTTCAGGTGCTTAAAGACTGGACTGGTGGTGTTCAGGTGCATGTAGACTGGACTGGTGGTGTTTGGGTGCATGAAAAACAGACTGGTGGTGTTCAAATGCATGAAAACTGGACTGTTGGTGTTTGGCTGCATGGTCCCCTAAATTTTATTCATTGCTGTTTGACCAGTCCACCTAAGCAACGCTACATCCCAGCTGTGGCTGCATGTGATGGGCAATTTGTCACAAGACCGGTGGTGTTTGGGTGCATTAATAAAACAGGACTAGTGGTGTTCAGGTGCATGAAAATTGGACTAGTGGTGTTTAGGTGCATGTAAACTGTACTGGTGGTGTTTAGGTGCACATTAACAGGACTGATGGTGTTCAGGTGCATGACAACTGGACTGGAAGTGTTTAGGTGCCTGTAAACTGGACTGGTGGTGTTCAGGTACATGTAAACTGGACTGGTGGTGTTGAGGTGCATGAAAACTGGACTGGTGAGGTTTAAGTGTATGTAAACTGGACTGCTAGTGTTCAGGTGCATGAAAATTGGACCAATGGTGTTAAGGTGCATGTAAACTGGACCGGTGGTGTTCAGGTACACATAAACAGGACTAGTGGTGTTCAGGTGCATGACAACTGGACTGGAAGTGTTTAGGTGCCTGTAAACTGGACTGGTGGTGTTCAGGTACATGTAAACTGGACTGGTGGTGTTTAAGTGCCTGTAAACTCGACTGATGGCGTTTGGGTGCATTAATAAAACTGGACTGGTGGTGTTCAGATACATAAAAACTGGACTGGTGGTGTTCAGGTGGATGGTCCTATAATGCACTTATTTGTGTAACATGCTATTGCAGGAACATATTTTGAAAACATGAAAGCTTGAAGGGGCCTGAGGTCAATTCTTCATTTTGTCATTTGGATATGTTCAGTGGCCCCTCAGTTAATGTTTATATCTGCGGTGGACTGTCCTGAGCATTTGAGCCCCCTTAGACCTTGTGTTCTGAGGCCCACCAAGGCTCCTGGCAGTCAGAGACCCATGGGCACAGGCCCAACTGGCCTGGTCAGTAATCCATCTGTGGTGCTGTTGACAGATTTGGGTGGTGGACCATTCTCAGCATAGTGACACCAGGGCTGGAGTGGGACCTGTTTTAGACTTTAAATGATGCAGACCAGCCTGACCACACACACACACACACACACACACACACACAGTATTGTTTTTATTGTCTGTGTAACTGCTTCATAATTTAAGGTAGCACAGGAAATGAGGACCAGAAGCTAACTGAAGCTAACCTCCTCTAATCTCTATCCACCGCACAAGGGTCTGTATTATCCCAGATATGCACTTGGATGTAACGGTTATGATTTGTCTGAACATTCTTGTGCTCGTATATTAGCGTGCAGTAAGTGGCTCTAAACTCACTAAAGCATTGAGGGACACTGACAAGGGAGTGGCTTGGTAGCATCAGTGTCACCGCCACATAAAGTTCACATCGAGTTGTCCACCACCTTATTATCTAGTCAACAGCAGCTCTGTGGTATAAAGAGGGATAGAAGCAGCTTCTCATAGAAGCAGCATTTTCTTAAAAGGGGAATTTCTCAAAATTCTAGTTTAACTGTTTGGCATACAGACCTATCAGGACTGTCGAACTCTTGAACACATACACATAATGAACACACACAATGTCAAAATACTCAGTACTCATGTGGTCCTCCATAGGCCCAGAAACTACTCAACACAGTACTATTACTATATATAATTCATTGCAACTCACGTCTCAATTTTTTAATACTTCTAATTTGTGTACAATAATTTACAACTGTTTATTATAATCAAGCACTTTACCGCTTTCCAGTGTTAAGTTTACAACTACAGTGTTATGTTTACATCATCTGTTTCAGTGTGCAATAATATTATCACTTGGAAACAAAATTTTTCTATACAACTGCAATTTTTCTGGAAGGGCAAAGTATAATTCCCTAATGGTTTATATTATACAATGTTTATATTATACATATGTCTCGTCTTTGCTGTTATGTTATTAGTATGACTAACTGAAGAATTAAAATGTAAACATATTCATTCAGCTTGGTTTGGTGTGAAATGCTGCACCGTAAAGAAACACACTAAGTCAGAATTATTCACAGTGGTGGTGATAGGAACCAGACGTCCACCTCTTGAAGGTCCCGAGTGGAAAGTTTGTAGTCAAAACAAACTTTCTGGGGTCAAAACATATTTGAATCCATCTATTTTGATCCATTTACATAGGAAGCATTTGTAGGAACCTAAAATGTGTAGTGAGGTATATAAGTATACGATTATACAGTCTGTTTACATGCTTTGTTGATTTTCTAAATGGAGTTGGGGTCTGATGCTGTTCTACTGCATGAGCAATGCTAGGCAGCTGCTGTATTGGGCAGTCCTCCTAATCATTGCTACATCGTAGGTGGTGTTTGGGTGCATTCATAAAACTGGGCTTGTGGTGTTCAGGTGCATTAAGACTGGATTGGTGGTATTTAGGTGCATGAAGACTGGACTGGTGGTGTTCAGGTGCAGTCAGAATTATTCACAGTGGTGATAATAGGTACCAGACGTCCATCCCTGGAAGGTCCTTCACGGAAAGTCAGTAGTAGATCATGGTTTACCGTTTGGGGCCTGAAACATATTTGAATCCATCTATTTTGATCCACTCATGGAGGAATAACTGAAGGGTGCTCTAAGGCAACACAGCCCACAAACATCAACCATTATCCATCACTTCTGGTGGTTTGAAACTGTGGCCAGGCCACAGCTATAAGGCCTCTTAATTGGGCTGGCCACCTAAGCAATGCTACATCACAGCCATAGGCCTGCCTGGGCTGGTAACCAGATTGGTGGCTTTGGTGTGCATTTATAAAACTGGACTTATGGTGTTCAGGTGCAGTCAGAAATATTCACAGTGGTGGTGATGAACACCAGGCGGCCATCCCTGGAAGTTCCCTTGTAGAAAGTCAGTAGTAGATCATGGTTATCTCTTTGGGGTCTGAAAGATATTGGAATCCATCTATTTTGATCCACTGATAGAGGAACACTTGAAGGGTGTTCTAAAGCAAAACGGCCCCCAAAGATCAACCACTATTATACCCTCACCACCATTCCATGTAAAACATGCTGGAGGTTTTGGGTAGTAAATAAACTGGCTGTGTTTGGTTTGCGGACCACTGTAGGGAAATCTGATTCAAATCTGATGCTAATGCACCACACTGCACATCAAACCACTCTGAACTGGAGTTCCCCTGGTTAATGAACGGTTGGGATGCCCATCCCCCCTTCGTTTGTCATTACACTTTGTCATTTAATCCTTCAAACCACTGAATGGCTTTGACCCAATGCTTTATCCAGGCACTAAAAGCACTTGAGCTGCATCATATCACAACTGAACAGGGCCATCTTGTGGACACTGATTGTAATGCCTGGAACCACCTTATCCGGGTAGGTATATTCTCTATTTACAGCATTTTGAGCGCCATGTTTCTATGTAAGTCTTATATCTGAATTTCCCTTCTTATTCTCTCAAGCCTGAGTTGGAACTGGGCTTAATGATTGCTCGTTAGCCTTCTGGATCCGAGGCACAGCTGTTAAAGGGTAAGCCGAGTCTTTCAGGATAGTTTGATGTGAATGCATTAACACTGGTTTACCATCTCATCTCAAAGACACATATGTGGTATTCCTCTTCAAACAGCCTAGGAATCAGAATAGCACAGGCTCGGAAATTGCTGATGCTTCCTTCTTTGGAGAGATCCTGTTCTTCAGGCAGGTGGGGTACATTCCCAAATGCGCAGTGCACTCTGGCTGAACTGTTCCACGTAGGACATTCAGGAGCGAAGAGGGTGTTATTCCGTACTACTACTGCTCTCATTATGCATGTGATTAGCCTTAGGCCTCAGTCTGAACGTTAGCTGCTTCAGTGCAGTGCCAGCTGTGTCTCCTGCACTCCTCTTCGCTGGAGGGCCTATGCTCTTGTTCTTCTTGGTGAAGAAGTTACAATGTCAGCCTTAAATTAGATGCAAACAGAAATTGGGGCATTGTGTTAAATGTAATAAGATGAATCTGTGATTTGAAGATTCTCCTGAACCTTTATTTAAAGGACAGAAAGAGAAGATGTCCAGAAGACTTCCACTGCTCGACAGCCTGTGCTGGTTATCTGATTCTCCTTGTCATGATGCCCCATACACATTCAATAGGCAACCTCTCTGGAGCGCAGACAGCCCAGGTAAGCACACGCACTCTGTACCTACAGCCCCGCTGTTATAGCACGTGCAGAATGAGGGCTTGGCACTGACCTGCTGAAATAACCACGGACTTCTCAGGAAAAGCTGGTGTCTTGGTGGCAGCACACACCTCTCTCTAAGATCCCAGTATATACGCCTCTGCGTCAGTGCCACCTCCAGACCCATGCCATTGACACTGATGGCCCACGTACTGTGAGAGATGTTGTATCTTTCACTGACTGGCCCCTTTCGTCTTTGGCATGGAGAACTCCGTGTCCAGATTTCCCCAAAAACAAGCCGGAATGTGTCCTCATCTGACCACAGCACACAGTTTCATTGTCCTCAGACTGTCAGAGATAAGCTCAGGTTCAGGTTGCGTTTCTTAATGCAACAGCAAACTGTATTATGTGACAGTGGTTTTCCGAAGTATTCCCGAGCACATGCGTCATTACTTAACAGAGTAGCAGGAAAGTTTCTCATGCAGTGCCATCTGAGGGTTTAAAGGTCGCAATGGTTTCCGTCCAGATTTCCCCAGATTCCCTGACTCTTTTTACAGTATTATGTTCAGTATGGAGAGCATTTTAACTGGCTCCATCACCACCTGGTATGGAAGCTGCACTGCTATCGAGCGCAAAGCTTTGCAGATGGTGGTGCAGACAGCTCAGTACATCACCGGGGTTCAGCTTCCAAACCTCCTGGATTTATACACCAGCCGCTGCCTCAGGAAAACTAGGAAGATTCTAAAGGACTCCACCCACCCAAGCCACTGTCTGTTCTCACAGCTGCCAAGTGCCATAGTTTTTATTCATAACTTTTATTCATAACTGTGAATTAGTGTAACAGAGATTTTGTGTTTAGTATTGTATATATTTATTGTCTATTTATATGTTTGTATTTACACACCTAAGTTTTTCACTCACCTTCACACCTGTGAAAATGTGATGTGACAATAAAGTGATTTGATTTGATTTGAGTTATTATGAGTCGTTGCTCCGCTTATACCCAATGCTGATCCCTTTCCTGTTACCAATTCACCTGCCTTTTGTGGAATATTTCAAAATAGTGTATGTGGACTCCTGACCATCCAACATAATATACATACAGCATGATAGCATGCTAGTACATATAGCATGATATATAATGGAGTTGGCTCATTCTGTGTGGCGGTAGCAGCCTCCACTCTTTTGGGAAGGCTTTACACAAGATGTTTGGGTGTGTTTGTGGGATTATCCGCTTAGACCACCATGGAATTCATGCTGTCTCATGCTTGTTTACGCCGTTTTTTTGCTGGCAAAAATTTGCTCCAAACACAACAATGCCTTCAGCAAAACTAGCATGTGCTAATCGTCAGCATAAACAAGTATGTGCTGGTCACCAACATAAGCCAGCATGTGCTGGTTACCATATGCTGGGGCCATTCCCGAACTGTTCCCACAATGTTGGAAGCATGAAATTGTCCAATATCTCTTGATATGCTGAAGCACAAGTATTAGCTTTAGAGTTCCTTTCACTGGAACTAAGGGGCCGAGCCAACTCCTGAAAAACAACCCCACACCATAATTCCCCTCCACCAAACTTAACACTCAGCACAATGCAGTCAGACAAGTACCATTCCCTCAGCAACCACCAAACCCAGACTCATCCATCGGATTGCCAAGAGGTCTGTAGCGATTGACTTTGCAGAAAGTTGGTGACCTCTGTGCACTATGCTATCTGTCACTTCGTGGCTGAGTTGCTATCGTCTCCAATCACTTCCACTTTGTTTTAATACCACTGATGGTTGTCTGTGGAATTATTAGCAGTGAGGAAATTTCATGACTGGTCATTTGGGACTAAGGGGTGTTCCAGGGTGCTTTGCATCTGCAAGTATGCAGTAAATAAGGGAAGGGTAAACAAATCCTTTAACCATATTCATCATAACATGGCTATCAAAAGTCAGTTCTATGCAATAGAAACAACATTGTGCCTGTAATGTTTTTACGGTGCACCTAAAACTCCAGCTCTGTGGGAAAACCCCCAGCAGCACACACATAAGCGTATTTACACACTCACAGCTTTGGCGGTCTCCTGTTTCTTCCTCGTCTTCTGTTACACCAGCTCATAGTTAAGGTGACAGGCGCTAACAGGTGACGGCATGACCCTCGGGTTTAGCTTAGGTCTGCCAGTTTAGTGGCTAATAGGGAGTCCTGAGTCTATGAGAGAAAATAAACCACAGGATAATGTGTTTGTCCTCTCACCTTAGCTGCAATCACAGACTCGTATTTACACACTGAAGGAGTGGGAAACACTTACATGTGCTTTTCATCACCTCTGTATTATTTCAGGAGATTTGTATTTTGTATTACTGAAAATTACCATCTGTTACATTTTACAGTGTAAGCACATCATTAAGGACACTATATTAGTACTGGGTCTCTTTGCTCTCAAAACAGCCTCAGTTCTTTATGGCAGGGATTCAACAAGACATTGGAAACATTCTTTTGAGATTGTAGTCCATGCTGACTGCATCCAGGTTAAAGTGAGATCCCCACGGTAAAATACTCCTCTAGTGTTCCTCCCTTTAGACCTACACATTACACTTACTGAGTTACTGTACAGCAAAACACTACTTAGAGTACACTAACACATTACACTTACTGAGTTACTGTACACCAACACAATACTTACAGCACACTAACGCATTACACTTACTGAGTTACTGTACACCAACACCCTACTCACAGCACACTAACGCATTACACTTACTGAGTTACTGTACAGCAAAACACTACTTACAGTACACTAACACATTACACTTACTGAGTTACTGTACAGCAAAACACTACTTACAGTACACTAACACATTACACTTACTGAGTTACTGTACACCAACACAATACTTACAGCACACTAACGCATTACACTTACTGAGTTACTGTACACCAACACCCTACTCACAGCACACTAACGCATTACACTTACTGAGTTACTGTACAGCAAAACACTACTTACAGTACACTAACGCATTACACTTACTGAGTTACTGTACACCAACACAATACTTACAGCACACTAATGCATTACACTTACTGAGTTACTGTACAGCAAAACACTACTTACAGTACACTAACACATTACACTTACTGAATTACTGTACACCAACACACTACTTACAGTACACTAACACATTACACTTACTGAATTACTGTACACCAACACACTACTTACAGTACACTAACACATAACACTTACTGAGTTACTGTACACCAACACAATACTTACAGCACACTAACGCATTACACTTACTGAGTTACTGTACACCAACACCCTACTCACAGCACACTAACGCATTACACTTACTGAGTTACTGTACACCAACACACTACTTACAGTACACTAACGCATTACACTTACTGAGTTACTGTACACCAACACACTACTTACAGTACACTAACACACTACACTTACTGAGTTACTGTACACCAACACACTACTTACAGTACACTAACACATTACACTTACTGACTTACTGTACACCAACACACTACTTACAGCACATTAACACATTACACTAACTGAGTTACTTTACATCAATACACTACTTACAGTACACTAACACATTACACTTACTGAGTTACTGTACACCAACACACTACTAACAGGCGTCCTAGTGGAATAGATCTGGTGACCGGGAAGGCCACAGAAACACCCTGAAATCATTTTGTTCACAAGACCAGCTTAAGTAGTTGTGCTTTGTGACATACTGGATGATCGTGATGGACGTATTTGTTAGAAGATGGTAAATTGCAGCTATTCACAGTGGCTTTCCAGCGGTGATTGATTGATGTGCCATAAAAACATTCCCCACACCTTTACCCCACCTCCACCAGCCTAGACTTTCAACACAAGGCAGGTTGTGTTTAGGGACTCATGCTGTTGGCACCAAATTTTGACCCCACCAGGTAATGTTTCTTCAGCATTCCACTACCCATTTTGGTGAGCCTGTGTTCAGCTGTCAGTTCTCTGTTTTTGTCTGGCAATTCCGACATAAAATGCTGGAACAATCACAGTATTCTGTCGTATTCTGCCCTGAATCGATTATTAATTATTATTATTCCAGCTTCTTTAGAACATGTCAGAGGCATCAAATCCAGAATCCGGAGTGAACACTGTTTTTATTAGGTAGTGCAGAGCAACAGTTTTATTGTATATTGTCCTGAATCAGCGCTGTTTAATGGCCATCATCATTTCTTCTGAATACATAAGCTGACCCGCGATGCATCATGCACTCGTACACCATTTCCTCCTTATTTCTTGGTGCTTGTTTGCTGTGTCTAGCAGGGTTATGCTTCTGGACCTCCCATATCAATGTCCCATATTTTTAGCCCCGGCCCTGAGAAGTGAAACGGCGTCCAGCATCTATGTCTGTATTGCAGTCCTGACATCTGGCATAAGGGAGCTGAGGGTGCATGGCCCTCTCCCAGTTCTTTCAAGCATATAAATTATCAGGTTTTGGAAATGAGTTATGATTATAGGTACACTGACGCGATAACAGCTATCAATGGCTTCCAATGACAAATTAACTATACCACGTTGCTGCTTACATGTAGCTCGACTGGTGAGCCGAGAGCATGTGGGATGCCTATCTGGCTATTTAGAGATAATGCTGAGCAGGAGAAAGCTCTCCTCGCTGCAATGGCATGAACTCCGCTACTTGCAGGTCTCCAAATCGTGCTTGAAGTTAATGCTTAAATAATAACAGCGGTGAAAAAATGGATGTGATGGAAAAAATGGATGTGGATAACCAGATGACTATGTTGCGAGATGCTGTGATGGAAGAGGGTGCCCAGCATGTAGATGACGAAGTTGAGGATTTGAGTAACAGGTAATTTGCGATTAACGTGGTGGTCTGGTTTTTAAATACATGTTGCAGTATATGCAGGTTGAACAATAGTTAGGAAAACGTTTGGAGGGAGACTAAATTGGACGTTACAGTATGCATGCATCCTTTGACATTTCTATATTGGCCCTAAAGGCTCATATAAAATGGACAGTTTGCAGTGTTCCAATCAGATCTTCCAGACTCATGAAAAAGCATGTCTTAAACGTATTTATTTATTTATTTATTTATCTTGCTTTTACATAATAAAATGTACAGTTTGTTAAAAAACTTTCTTATTAACAAACAGAAAAGGATGGTGAGATGACAGGCTAAGCTGGTAATGATGAAACTGTTAAATAGCTACAGTCAGATAAGGACCCCTGGCCATTTTCCATGTTGTTATTGAATTTTGAGTTGTAAATTATTTATTAACAACAACAACAATAATAATAATAATAATGTTTAATTAGAGAGCACATTTTATACTGTTGCCAGATCAAAGTGCTTTACATATATGTACATACATACATACATATACACACATATACACACATACACATACAAATAAATACCATGTACATGTAGTTTATGTAGTAACTAAAAGCATTTAACACGTCCTCTACTGAAAACACACTTCTACACATCTGTAACAGCAAGAGAATGGTGCACTATCATTGTTTTCCACTCACTTTACTTTACTTATCTTCATATTAACAAATTTAACATGTATTTTCTTATGCTCATTATCCTTTATAAATTTGTATAGCAAAGTCTTAAATATATATATCTGGTGGATATTGCAGTAATAAATAATAGTAAGGGATAAAATAATAATAATAATAACAATAATAAGACAAGAGAACTACGTCTATATACATAAATGAGCATTAACAAGAGCAGCAAATGTATAATTCCACTATAGAGATATGAGGTAGTAAAGACTATCAATAAAATATAATATTATTTAAGTATTTTTACTAGCAGCCACAAACGACTTTTAGACTATGTAAACAACATTCAGCACCATTACTCCTGGCTCAGAGAAGCTGCGGTAGGCTTTACCACACTCGTAGCCGTCTTGTCAGGGTTAGAAGCAATATTCACCTCTGCCTAGATATGGTAGTATTTTACGCTGTTGAAGAAGACACAAGCTGTTTGGCTTTATCACACGCTGTATTTGGATACAGCCACGTCTCACACATGGAATGGATTCTCTCATAATTTGCTGTAGACTTAGCTACATCTTCATGTGTGGCTGCCAATGTGGCGTCTAATCATGCAGCTCCTTCCGAGTTTTACTTCCCTTGGTTTCTGGACACAGTTTTCTGGACAAAACATTGTTAGTAGATCAATTATTATGGGTGCAACGATTAATCGACTTTAGCTGACCAAAAATCTCCAACCAAATTTAGTCGGCAACTAATTTAGTAGTTGATTATTTGGTGACGTCATTTCCTCCACTTAAAAAGAGACCTGTGATTGTAGAATTTAGTTGAAACAGAGTGTAGACAGACTTACGGAAATAATGCAGTGTTTTTATAATTTCAGTCTATTTTATATCTGCTACTTTTTGCTGCTGTTTTAAACTTTAACAGTAAAAGATACCAGAGTTGTATTTATTGTTTGTTTTAGTAGGAAAACTAAATTTAAAAGCCAATAGCTACATAAGAGTTATTATGCACAGCGAATAATCTAAATAATTGATTATTTCTTTCAATAAATTATTTGATTATGAAAATAGTCATATGTTGTAGCCCTATTTATCATACATTTCAGAATGATTAATTAAGTGTTGTGGGAGGAACCTCAAAAGGCATAGGTAGATATGAATGTACCTGATCTTAAATATAATCATAAATGCGGCAAAGCTAACACACAACTGAAGTAACCCACTAACTGCAGTTAACTGTGACAGTTTGCGTTTTAATGCAAATGAAAATGAGCTAACCCAACTGACTAGCACCATCACATTAGCAACAAACTGACTGTACTTCCTCTCAGAGAAACTGGCGCTGTGTCCAAAACCACCTACTACCGTACTACTCAGTAGGCGAAAGCAGTAGGCAAGAATGTGTAGTGTGTCTGAATCCGCAGTATCTATAAAGCAGTAGCCGAAAGTTTTCCAGATGCTGTACTGCTTCCAGTGAGATTTTCAAGTTTGTGAGCACAGCACACTGTGCTATCCCATGATTCCACTGAAGCTGTGAAGTAATTCTTAGCTAGGGAATAAAAAATGGCGGAAAGCGGGACACTGGCTCTGTACAACTGTAAGTAATCTTTTTGTGCAACACCAAGTAACGTTACGAACCGCTTTGCTGCGAATATAAAGCAAATTTTATATGTTTATATGAATGAATGGCGGGACTTCTACAGTGGTGGCGCGACGTCTTACCTCAAATGACGTTGGCAAGATGGCGGACGTAGTACATCCAAGTTTGCGCAGTCGTACTCGTGTACTGAAAAAGCCTAATGCTTCACCGGTCAAGCAGTGCGCACTGTGTTCAGTCTAGTACATACTGACTAAGTAGGTGATTTCGGACACAGCTTGTCACCCGCCTTCAAAATAAGAGTCTCTGTAATATAACCCCTAAATATAAATGCTAGTACATAATAAACACAAAGGTAAACAGCTAAACATGCTTTTGATCACTCCACACTAATTATTCACTTGTGTTTTTCACCCTATAAAAATATTTTACATTTACTTACATTTACTTAAATACTGTTCCTATTCTGGATGTCTCTTCACTTTTCATTAGACAACATTGATAATCTACATAAAATCTCCAAAATGTTTTATATGAAATAGTATATAGATAAATTTACTACACCATGATATATACCTGAACAATCAGTAAGCTTATTTTATGTATATTATCTTAAAGTATCATGATAGTAATTTCTTAGTCCATACGACTAATTTCTTAGTTTTTTAACCCAACATAAAAGGCAAGGGCTGTGTTCAAACGATGCATAAAAGTCAAAATCAACAAAAATGGAGATACATGTTTTTCATTGGACAGCGACGATATGCTAATAAGACAATAGACAGTCAAAAGACAATACACAATAGACAGGTGAGGTAGCAGTTAGTTATCTATAGCTCCTGTCACTCCTACCCCGCAGGTATTTATAGCTCTATCATCCTTATGCAGCGCCATCTGCAGGAGCCTGATGTTATGGCCACCTTAAAGGTTTCTTAAGATGGCTATATTTGTGTCCAGTATTTTTTTTTTTTTAGGAACCAACTTACTTAGTTTAAGTCAAAGCAATAAATCATTAGAGGACTGGGCTCCTCTTTCATTCCTCCTTTGCTGTTGTTTAATGGTCAGTATAACCACTTAACTGCAACTGCACTGAGTGAGCTAACATGAATGTTTAGTGATCAATGTAAAAGGTGGTATTAATTGTAATTACATCTCAATTGTTTTCTTACAGTTTGAGGGAAATAGTCCAGGATGAGGCAGTGAAGCCTAAACTGCACTGTCTGATGATGGACCCGGACTTTTCCATGGTCACAGTACAGAGTGAGGACAGCGGGATTGTCTGGGAGACGGCATCTAGCCGCTGCTCCACCCCATGGGCCTCAGAATTCAGTTCGGCTCCACCGGAACCATGCTACAGCCTGGTTCCCAAACATTCTGGAGTTCCACATTCTGAAACAGCAGGCAAAATCATCTTTATAATGGACGAAGATCACATGATCAGGAGGAAGAAAAAAAAGCGGAACAAAGCTGAGAAGAAAGTAACGAACCCACCAGCGCTAATGGGTGAAGTTCTGGCAGAACCTGATAGGCCAGCCATGGTAGAGGTCTCTCTTCCCAACATGAGAGTGGAAGAGGAGAGTGTGGTCAATGAAACGCAAGATCCAAAAGAGGAGGGCCACCAGCGCTTGTTCCGGCTTCTCTCTGAGGGATCAGAGATTCTAAATATAGTTGCACCACCAAAGGTATTTACAATAGATGAAGAGGAGAGCAAAGAGCTGACGGATAACTTGTCTTATCTGGAAGAGACACCAGTCATAAAGGCTAAAGACATCACTGAAGAACCTGAAACATCCGATGAGACCCAAACAGAGAACCTTCAAGCTGTTGTACAGGTAGTACCTGAACCAGCTCTCCTGACGCCAATCAGGCCACCACGAAGAGGAGCCACTAATGAAGACTACTTTGAGAAGTTCACACTGTTGGACCATCAGACACCACCAGGAGCACCTCCACTAGAAACCGTACATGGCCCTGAGACCATCAATGAGCCGGTAGCAGATGAGACTAAAGCTGTTGATACAAAAGCAGAAGCTGAAATTTCAGCTGACTCTGTGTCTCTTAGTGGGCTGGAGATCGCAAGTGAGCATGTGGACGAGGTATTTTATGGAGGCGGAGGCGATCCAGACAGGCAAAGCGTGCGCAGGGATGGTTCAAATAAAGAAGGGGATGTGCCAAAGTCACCCCTAAAGGAAAGTGGATCTGCCCTGTTCGGAAGCCAAGAGTCAATCCTAACTCCAATCTTCCTACCAGAAGGGCCTCCAAAAATCATAGACCCTAACCTGCTGGAGGAGCCAAAGGCCTTGGCGTTCATGTACTCGGATCTGTACGCAGATGCCATGGGAACCAGAATGAAGCAGGATGACACAGAGAGTTTGACCTCTGAAAAGTCTTTTCACAGCCAGCAGTCTGACTTCGAGGATAGAGGCTACCTGGAGAAGTTTGTGCTTAAAGATGAAACTCAAGTCACGGAGGCAGATCCCTTTCTTGGGGACCACAAAGTGCACAGGGTGAAGATGTGGTCAGAGGATGCATTTGGCGTACCACGGCATGTAATCAACAATACAGGAGCGGGGGATGATGAAGAGGTTACCGACTTCTTTAGGAACAGTGCTAGCTCATCCCCATGTGAACCAATTCAGTTAGATCAAGTGGAACCAGAAGAAACAAGAAAGGAAACTAAGACTCGCCGTGTGGTTTTCCAGGACGAAGCTGCAAAAGATGGCAGCAAGACAACCGAAGTAGCAGATGATGTTTTTCTACCTTCAGAGGAGGACATAGAACTTGCAGAAGCCTTTTTACCATTTGACATTAGCATGGAGCCACCATCCGTGGACTCTAGCTGGGTGACTGTAGACACTGTCAAAACTTCTTCAGCCAGGCCAAGCAAGTCAGAAAAGGCCAAGAAGGTTAAGTCACCCAAAGAGCCCCTGTCAATCCGACCTCCTCAAGGAGTCAACCCTGTGACACCACGTCCCAAACCTTTCCTGGACCTTACCCCTCTACTTCCAGCAGAGGAGGAGGCTGAGGGACAGGAAGAACAAGAAAAAGAATTGGGCACCAAGGAAGTTTGCTCATCTGCCATGGAACCTAAAGGAACTGAGGCCACAGGGGGAGCACTAGACTATGAACTGATCACCAAACAAGAGGTGATCGAGTATGCCCTGCCTCAGAAGGACTCACCCGGAGGAGGAGAGGGCTCTGACAACGGGGGCTTTACTATGGTGGAGTATCCAAGCCAGCTGGAAAATCTGTACGATGCTGTAGAGGCCGATTACGAGATCGTAGATGCTCCGGCCTCATGATCTAAAAAAGCAATGATCATGCTAGACAGATCATGCATGCCTGCTTTGGAAGGAATGACGCAAAGTCAATCCAGATTACTTCTGTATTTAGTTTGTAATGATATAAGACTCTATCAGTGTACATGGACTTCACTGAACTTTTGTATAACAGCTGTAATATAAACCCACAAAGAGATTATCATGCAAATCCTGACAATGTCACTTTCTGCTTACAGTGCTATCTTTTAGGCTCTGACCACACGATTACTGTGAAATCTTTTCCTGTTGTCGTGCACACGTACCATCAAGCTGATTTACATAGTAATAGATCTAACCTTTACTTGTGGCTTTATTGTTCAGAGAAACATGATACTTGAATTGTTCAGTGTTCATAAATGTACTATAAATGTAATATAATGCTGAGAGCAGACTTATTATTTTATGTATTTCCATCCAAAAAGCCCTTAAAGGAGAATGTGGAAGATTTATGGGGGGTAAATTGTCAGAACTGGAACAAAATATATAGAAATTTAAGATCACCAAACAAAAAATGAGTCCCCTGTGACTGTAACATACCTAATAGAGTGTAGTAGCTCCACAAGCACCAATAACAGCTGTGCTTGGATTTGGCATGGCACTGGGGTAGTTTATGGATGTAGGCCACATCAGTGTTGAGATACTCTTCCATCAAAGAATTAGTTGGTTGGTTCAGATTTGGTGGATGCCTTCCCTGTCATATTACTTGTTGTTCCAGGTGGCCCCACTGAGGATTCACATCTGGGGATTCTGTGGGCCAGTCCACCTGTGTGAATACATCTGGATGGTCACATTTGCAGGCCTGTGAACGCAAGAACTGGCATCTTGGAATACATGGGATAGGAATGCTGTGTTCTTTGGTAAGATGATAACCACAACGTCAAATCTGGTTGTCCAATAGCTCAGTAAAGGCACTGTGGTTTACAGTTTCTGTCGCCTCATAAGTTGTATAAAAACCAGGTCTGGGCTGCAAAGAGGTTGATCAAACTTTTTGTGTTCTATCCATATCGCTGTCCAAAGAAAAACAAGTATCTTCAAAATGTCAACTTTACAGGGGAGGGCAAAACCCTTATTTAAATTTTAATGTAAGCCAATGGAACCAGGCGTCTTTCCATGGCAACTGGCCATTTCTGTTGGTCCATTCATCGTGAATGTTCACACAGTGTAAACAGCTGCTAGTGGCAGCAACCATTGGCAGAACGCTGCACGATGCAGGACTACATGCATACAAAGTGTTATGAAGACTGTCCTTAACACCACATCAGCGTCACCAAAGACTGCAGTGGTTTCATACCTGACTATCATGTAGTGACTCGGAATGGCAGCAGGTCATCTTTAGTGACGAGTCCCACTTTTGTCTTGGTGAAGACAACCAACAACAAGTGCCAAGATGAATGGTTTGTTGTCACGTGTCACATGTCCAGAGGGCCTGGTGTCACTCCACCTCCACCCCTACTGCACAATCTGCAGGTATATTTAAGCTGCACCTCTACAACTCCATGCTGAGACGTCTGGAATGTTGTGTTAGCAAACATGGCCCCCCGACACCATACGGAGAGACACTACTTCTGTATGTGTAGCTCAATAAATATTGTCCATATCAGTTTACATGTATCATCATGTATTGTTCCTGGTAACCTTTATCTTCCTTCCCAATAGCCCTGCAATCCCTCACTTCCTTCTGGGTTCAGCTGTTCTTCTGATGATGAGTGTACATACTGTGACTCTGTAGAGGATGTCTAACTTATTCAACACAACCTGTAATTTGACCAGAAATGCCAAACTTTTGCATATGGCTGTGCATGTTTTAGCACCAGCTGCTGTTAAACAGAGGTGTTGGGTGTTTTGTATGTGGGTTGCCTCTGTAAATGTTCATCACACACAGATACAGTATGTGGCAGATGTATGTGCAGAATCTCTACATGCGTATCAGGTTATATATCCGGTTTACACAGGAGTATAAATGGGGGTGTCTGACTGGAAAGGTGGTGCAGAGGTTTAACAAAGCACTCAATTCAAAACAGCAGTCTGTGTGAAATCGGAGCGTTGCTCTTGTTCAGTGAACACTCACGCCTCAGTGAACGCTCCTCTGGATTTGGGTCACGAGACACAATGTGGGTAACAAGTGAGTACAGCAATTTACATATGCATGAGAAAACATTTTAGTGGCAACATGTGTGGGTGGTTGTGTGTGTGTGTGAGACAGAAGGGGGGGGTGAGTACGGTGGCTGAGAAGTGCAAAACAAATGAAAATTTCAGAAAAAATAAACACAAATATACATGAAACACTTTTACAAACTGCTTATTCTGACGGAAAGGGGAGGTCTAACACACAGGAAGTGCTTGTTGCGGACCCTTGTCAATCAAATGGTTTGGCAGTGAATAGAGTGAGTGGAAGCAAGAGGCAAACAGGCGACATCTAAACCACTTAGAGTTGGAAATGTTAATGAAAGTAAGTGGGCTGTAACACTAGCTACAGTTGATAACCAGCTAGCTAGTTTAAAATGTCTGAGAGCTTTTGCAAAACCGCGCACTGTTTACAGGCCAAGTGGTTTAGCCATCGCCTGTTCGTCTTTCTTCCACTCACTCTACCGCCACCAAATAGTTTGATTGACAAGGGTCACAAGCACTTCCTGTGTGTTAGACCCTCCCTTTCCGTTTTGTAAAAGTGTTTCACATCTGGTACATTTGCTTTTTTGAAAGATCGTGAGAGTGAGGGAGAGAAAGAAAGAGTAAGAGAGAAAAGACTGAGAAAGAGAGGGAGAGTAATTTCTCTTCAGTTCACTTCACTGCCTCCTCCACTGTGAGAAATTCAAATTTCATCACCAAATTACAAAATATACTTCTAAATTTAAAAATTGTACCTGGATCTGAAAAATTCCCAGTTTTCCTTGGTGGAGGACACACAGCAGCTCTCGCTACTAAATATGTGGCAGCATGTCACCACCTGAAGCACAGTGCGTAACACACTCCACACCACGATCCCACTGACCGGCTACCAAACCTCCTACTGTATATACATTACATAGATGTACGGCCTGTTACCATATTATTATTATATATGTAGTTAATTACTAACCAAACTGTTTACTGACTCTACTTCCTCCGTACTGTTACTGTTACTAATGTTATTAGTCATTATTAGTTATTAGTTCTGACAATAAAGCTTCTTTCAATTAAAATTCAGTTGAGAGAGAATAAGAGAGATAGTGATAGAGAAAGAAAGAGTGAGAGAGAGGGTAAGTGTGTGAGTGAGTAAGTGAGTGAGTGAGTGAGTGAGTGAGTGAGTGAGAGAAAGAAAGAGAGAGTGCAATGAAGAGAAACAGAGAGACAGTAAAAGAGAGAGTGATAGTAAAAGAGTAAAAGAGAGAGAAAGGAAGTGAGTAAGAGAGAGAGAGACAGAAAAAGAGAGACAGTAAAAGAGAGAGTGATAGTGAAAGAGTAAAAGAGAAAGAGAATGAGAGTAAGAGTGGAGGAGTTAGATAGAGAGAGAAAGGGAGTGAGTAAGAGAGATAGAGAGAGACAGAAAAAGAGAGACAGTAAAAGAGAGAGTGATAGTGAAAAAGTAAAAGAGAAAGAGAATGAGAGTAAGAGTGGAGGAGTTAGAAATAGTGAGAAAGAGAAAGAGAATGAGAGTAAGAGTGGAAGAGTTAGATAGTGAGAGAGAGAGTGCGATGAAGAGAAAGAGACAGTGAGTGTGAGTGATACTGAAAGAGTAAATGAGAGAGAAAGAGAATGAGAGTAAGAGTGGAGGAGTTAGAAATAGTGAGAGAGAGAAAGAGAATGAGAGTAAGAGTGGAAGAGTTAGATAGTGAGAGAGAGTGCGATGAAGAGAAAGAGAGAGACAGTGAGTGAGAGTGATACTGAAAGAGTAAATGAGAGAGAAAGAGAATGAGAGTAAGAGTGGAAGAGCTAGAGAGGTAGTGAGAGAGACAGAGGGAGTGAGTAAGAGAGAGAGAGACAGAGAAAGAGTGTGTGAGAGAGAAAAAGAGTAAAAGAGAGAGAGTGATGGAGAAAAAGTGAGAGTGAGAGTGAGAGAGGGTGAGTAAGAGAGAAAGTGGGATTAACACTTTCTGTTTGTGTACCTTATATGCCTGCTACTGCATTAATAAAATCTCAGTAGGGAACATCTGGATTCACACATTAGGTGAAAATGGTCTTAAAACATTTTAAAAAGAACTTTTTAAATTTGCATAATTCATTTGAAATGTTCTAAAAAGAAATTTACAAATATTAAATTTTTGAATAAGATTTTAATTAATGCATAATATATTAAAAATTACCAGCTATGCATATCCCTTTAAATGCCGTTAATTAAATTATATTAATCATGTTCCCTTTAAATACAGATTTACACATTATTCATCATTAATGCAAGCATTGAGGATTCATAAGTTGTTAAATGCATTTTATAGCTAATAAGCACTTTAATATGTTAATGTCTTTTTATCATGCACCCACATTTATTATCTTAAAGATCTGCTAAATAAATCGAGTGACGTAAATAGCTGCGTACCGCATTGCCCTCTGTAGACGGCAGTATTTAATCCAATCATACCCCCTTAAATAGTGCACTACAAAGACCACGATACGACAACTTTAAAGTATAAATACTGCACTAAACGTCCAGGAGTCACTCCTAAGACATGAATTCGGTCTCTGTTGGATATGTAGTGCATCGTTTGATTATAAAGGCGACGCCTTTGTGACTTCTGTAGCGCACTAAGTAGGGAGTACAGGGACATATGAGATGGAGCCATAAGTCTGTCGCGAATGTCCGATTGAAATGAGATTCGGCCTCTCTGATAGGACGCGACTTAATCACGTGACCAGACAGGGCACCTGTCATTGGCCGTTGAACAACAACCAAAGACGAGTGCCGTGTGTGGTCACGTGCTTCGATCGCCTCCAATCAGAGAAGTAGAATCTCACTGAAATCGGAGTTTCAAAAAAAGAGTTATCAGTGAGTTTTCAAACGCTCCACCGGCTCCATCGAGTTTTACAGAAATATCAAAACAAATTCGGTTTAATTTCGTCTTTTGATATTATTTTCCTACGTTATTGTTTCGTTTAACTATGGCTCACAAGCAGATCTACTATTCTGATAAATACAACGACGACTACTACGAGTACAGGTAACGGGAGCAGCTAGGAGTAGGCTAGGCTAGCCTAGCCTCTTTTGGAATTTCTGAACGTCTTGGTGATGTAACTGCCTGCACATAAAAGTGGTTTAAGCAAATATATTCATATTTCTGAATAATTTACTATTGGCCAATATTTAATATAAACCCTAAAATTAAAAGAAGGCTCTTTATACAGGTGGTCGTAGCTTAGTCGTAGCTTAGTTGAGCTAAGTTGGTTCAGGCCTTCCTGTCTGGGGGTCCTCGAGGTTGCTGGAATGTTCTAGCTTGCAAACTTTTATTCTGTTAAACTGACCATAAAGTGCCTTCTAAAATTGTCTGACCACTTTTAAACTCATCCTGAACAGTACTTACATTGTTTTGTGTTTGTATTATGGCTGTAGTTATATCTTTTAACACAGTGGAGCTGTTTATCCCAAGCTTGACATCATATACTGTACAGAGACATTCATTGTCATAGGGGTTTAGTATAGCTGCTATACTATAGCAGGTTCCCAACCCTGGTCCTGGAGGCACACCTGCACACCTCCTGTTTTAACACTCCCTGCAACTCGTGAGTTGTTAATGAGCTGATAAGCTGAATCAGGTGTGTTGAATATATTGTATTAGTGTTGAATCAGGACCAAGAGTGAGAAACACTACTTTGTGGAACCATATACAACACATTCTTGATTAGTCTAAAAGACCAACAAAAATATATTCTGCTATTTTAATTTCAAACTTAACAGTAAAGCACACACAGCCTGGCCAAAAAAAAAGGTTAGTGCACTAATATTTAGTTGGATCGCCTTTAGCTTTGAGCACAGCACACATTTGCGGTGGCGTCGTTTCCTCAAGAGTCCACTTCTGCAATGTCACAACATTTATTTCTGTCCAGAGTCCATAGAATTTTTCCCTAAGATCTTGTGGTGCTGATGGCAGATCAGCATATTCAGGTGGTCAGCTGACCTCATTCCTTAAGCACCTATCATTGCTGAACCTAGACCTGACCAACTGCAGCAACCACAGATCATAGCACTGCCCCCACAGGCTTGTACAGTAGGCACTTGGCATGATGGGTACATCACTTCAGCCGTCTCTTCTCTTACACTGATGCGCCCATCACTCTGGAACAGGGTAAACCTGGTCTCATCAGACCACATAACCTTCTTCCATTGCTTCAGAGTACAATTTTTATGCCTCCTACCAAATTGAAGCCTTTGTTGTTTAACCTCACTGACAAGTGGCATTATTAAGGCTACACAGCGCTTTAGTCCCAATCCCTTGAGCTCCCTTCACGCTGTGCGTGTGGAAATTCTCTTACTTTCATTATTAAACATATTCCTGAGTTCTGCTGTTGCTTTTCCACCTTTTGATTTCACCAAACATTTGAGTAATTGCCAATCACGATCATTCAGTTCTTTTTCGAGCCTCATTTGTCATGTGCCATCCCTTATAGGTTATGAATGTGTACATTTTCCCAACAGTCTCCTGTTCCTCTTGTTTAATATAGAAAAAAATATCTTTAATTAGAATCAGCCAGGATTAAAATCAAATGCTAAAATAGTAATGTAGTCACCTTATGGAGATATAGGGTTTTCTTTCTGATAAATACATTCATGGACGTGGACATTAGAAGGGACGTGTGTAAGTTAAAATTTTAGATAGATCATTCCTTTAATGCTCCAGTTCAGTTACCTGAAGCTGACCTTTTTTGAGCTAACCAGGCTTTACATGTAGTGTCTAACATGTTGATTCAGATGTACAGGTTGGGCTAGTGGGCATAAAGGCATTGTTTGTCCTTGATCTTCACTGAACCTGTAAATGCGTCTTCTGCTTTCTCTAATCTTTTTGCTCCTCTGACTGTTTTCCAGGCATGTTGTTTTGCCCCGAGAGCTGGCCAAGCAAGTGCCCAAGTCTCACCTGATGTCTGAGGATGAGTGGCGAAGGCTGGGAGTGCAGCAGTCTCTCGGATGGGTCCATTATATGATTCATGAACCTGGTCAGTATCTATTCCTCTATAGACAAGCACTGGCAGTAGTGGGTCGTACTGAGGAGCTCAGTGACGGTCCTGTCATAAGTACTATCCTAAGAGGCTGCCTTTACTACAAACCAAGTTCTCTTCTGCTTAACCACCATAATGTATACTGTTTCTCAGCTTCTCAGTTCACGGAATTGCCCATATAGTGTATGTACATCGGCGCATCCCTTCTAAACATGATTGTTGCTTTTCAGCTCAACAAGCATTTGTTTATAGGTAGTTTTGTTTTGTTGTGGTTGATCGATTGTCTCCTTGTCTTAAGACACTTCTTAAATAACACACCACCCCCACACACTTTCTTTTCCAGAGCCTCACATCCTGTTATTTAGAAGGCCACTCCCGAAACAATGATGACCACTGTGGCCCTCAGATCTTCTGGAACCTTCCCGTGGATTATTCTGGTATTCAGTGAATACTTGCAGGCTTTACTAAGTTTACAACTTCCTGTGCATGAGCTGGATTTTTCTCAGCGACTACGCTCAGTCAGAAAATTGTACTTTAACTTTTATATATGAAGAAATCACGTCTACTGTGCGACCGAAGTGCCTAATCATGATTACTTAACATGATCAAGAGTGTTAAAGTTCTTTGCTGCATCTTTAGCATCAGCATCTTAAAATCAGTGTTTTGTTGTCTGAGGGAATGAAGTAACTTGTTATTTTGTTCATTGTTAATCGTTGTGAACAAATGACTTGTATTTCAAGCACAATTGTCTGGATGGTGTGCACGTTGGCCATGTTGGGTATGATAGTTCTGGAAAGGCAACTAAAGAAACCTTTTGTCGTAAGTGTAACATCACCCTGCTTGAATCCAGCTCCGGAGAGCAGCTGCACATGGTTTTTTGCCTGACTGAATGGGTCTTGATTTTCTAATGAATTGAATCGGGTGTTGTAGAGCAGGCCGTATGTTCAACCACGTATTTGTTCATTCTCTGCTTGAGATCGATCTGAACTGCTTTTACACCTGATTGAACTCATCTGTGAATGACTAAGCCCGTTTTTAAATTCAGTTAGGTGTGTTGGATTAAGATAATGCACTTCAATGCAGTGGAGACCCTTGGTGAAACCTAAAACCACCGGTCTAGAGTACACCATGTAGTTATTTTAGTAAAATGTAATGGGTTGCAAGGGAGCTGAAAAGTGCCCCAGAGGACTGCTGCAAGTACTGCTGTATGTTTTTGGTTAATCATTTGGGAATGAACGTTTGGGCTTGTGTACAAAAAAAAGATAATCATTCATGATCGCCAAATAAGGACCAATGTTTCGATGTAGACATACCTTGTGGTGCAAACATATTAATTTTTAAATAATGTCTAGGAACTGAATTGAGGCTGTGTTTTCTGGAAATGACTAAATTGAGAAGACCAAATAATTTTCACATCCAGCCTGACTTGTACAATTTAATAAACACCATTTTCATATTGAACGTTTGTGTGAAAATGTATTCTTGAAGTAGTAATAGTAGTAATGTAGTGTAATCTCCCCTCTTTCACACTAAAGAATGCTACTGTGTCTTACATTATCGAATGTTGTCAAACTAAATGTTTTATTCCACATTAAATGCTAAGGCTTGAACAGACTTGAACGAGACTGTAACTGCAGCACCATTTAAGATGGAATTGATTTCCACATTCCACATTTGTGTGAAAGTTGAATCCTTGCCTTAATTCCGGTAGTGTAATCTCCCCCCATTTTCACTGTTATAAACATTATCAAATGTTATTAAATCAAATGTTCCGTTTCACCTTAAATGTTACAATTTGCAAAACAAGCTGGCAAATAGGAACTTAAGCTTCCACATTTACTCCTATCAGTTATTTCAGTAGCGTCATCTGCTCTACTTTACACTAGATGGTGCTGTTGATAACTTTACTGCATGTTATTGACTTGAACGTTTTGCCTTAAATGCTACCGCTTGTACAGGTGCCTGAATGTAACTGCAGCACCATTTAACGTGGAATGAAAAATTTTAAAAACACGCTGTACTTAATAGGAACTTCAGCTCCGACATCTTTAATGGGATCCTGAACAACTTAATTTATTCGTTCCACATACCATTTTGGACAGTTTCTCCAACCTTGGACATCACCAAGCAGCTGCACTTATCGTTCGAAAATGAAGAGAAAGAATTAAAAAGGTATGTAGTTCTGGGAAAGCAAGCAAATAAACCTTTTGCTGTATGTGCAACCTTACCCTGCTTAAATTCAGCTCAGGAGAGCAGCTGCACGTGGTTTTTACCTGTTGTTTTTAAAAGGGGTCTTGATTTTCTAATGAGAATTCTAATTGAATTGGGTGTTGTAGAGCAGGCAGTTTGTTCGACCATGTATTTACTCAGTCTGTGCTGGAGGATATTAACCTGAAGTGCTTTTACACCTGATTTAACTCACCTGTAAAAGACCAAGCGTCTTTTTAAATTCACTTAGGTTTGATGGATTAAGAAAATGCACTTGAATGAATTATACTGGGGTGTGACTTGAAAAGACCAAGTAACTGTCAATCGTTAATCCAGCCTGTCCTCTACAATTTAATAAACACCTTTTTCGTATCAAACTGGAAATTTCATCCTTGTGTTAATCTCAGTAGTGTAATCTCCCCTCTTTTGCACTAGAGGGTGCTGTTGTGCTGTGTGATAGCATTACAGAGCTTTAATGTTGAGCTGGGGAGACGGCAGAGTTTAAACTTGTGTTCATGAAATGAGATCTTAATTTAGTCGGTCAGACTAAGTCATAAGTTTATTTTTATTTTCTTAATTAAAAGGCTTTTTTAAATTACATGTAATACAACAGGCTAAAATCAACATTGGCTAAGGGCTCAAGTAAAAAGAACAAAGCAAAAAGGTCTTACAAATGCCTTTCAGAGTCATAGGCCATCAACAAAGCCAGAACACAGGAGCTTCAGCCATCACAAATCCATCAATAATGCTGACTTACAGGACAGGTTATGAACCTGAATCTCCTGTTGAGTTGTGCAAAGTTGAAACTGCCCTGTCCTGAATGAATAAACCATGAAAAGCCGTCCTCTGTGAAGCACCAGGCATGCAGTAAAATGTTTAAAGTCATGGAGGGAACTGTGGTAAAAAAGGAACCACTGAGGGCATAGATGGGCCTTTTCCATCAACGTGGAACAGGTTCCATTCTGGTTTTATGCGACTTATTTTGAACCATTCGGTGCATTTCCACCAACAGTAAACAGGTCTGGAACCCAAAAAGTTAATTCCCATGTAGTACGTTCTTCCGCATGAACGATGATGACATCCATGGGCATGTTAGTTGTTGAGGAAAAAGAAGGGAACAATGGCGACACCCAGTGATCTGCTGAAGAACCGCTTCTACGTCTTCTCTCCAGTAGTTGATCTGTGCTTGCTTTCCAGGTAACAAACATCTGGAATAACAGCACAGATGCCCGCAGGTAACCTGTACGCTCCACCCTCTTTGTACTATTGTTTACTACCACTGTGCATCTTACTCGAAGAGGAGAACCATGCCTGAGCCAGCCAGGTCTGCCCAGATGAAGAGATCCTTTCAGCGTTTGACTCTGTAGAGACTGACGAGAGGAGCAGCTCCACCTTTACTAGCATCACAACCCCAACAGCAGACTGTAAGTAGCAGTCATGCTGTGTGATTGCATCCGTGATTGCCGGTTGAAGCAGGGCATCTTAAACTGAGAGTTCCATAGTGAGGAACAACTTTAATCAACTTTGTGTTGATGTCTAGATGGAAAGCCAGTAGTGGGCATTTTTAACCCGACCTTCACACACCTTCTATGTAAAACATCGGACAACAGTTTGCTGAATAAATGCGTTTTATGGCACCTTAAATACGTAGTGGGCAGATCGGAAATGTATTCAGGGCAAAACCATTCAGGGCTGTGGAAACAAGTGGAGCATTTGAGAATGTCTGGTCTGAATTTGGGAAGCATCCAAAAGTGGAATGATGCACATTTTTCCTGTTCCAGTAACTAGGATTCAGAGTAAGCTGGAGTACTGTGAGAGCAAAAGAATAGCATTATAGAAAAGTCAGGATTGTTCAGTGGTGGTGAATGGAACCAGCTGTCCAAAGCTTTAAAAGCTCACTCAGAGACAGTAATTAAATGAAATGGTTATGACTTTGCTACCTGCAACATTGACTGTATTAGAAATGGCACACTACTATACTGCACACTACAGTAGTATGTACTGCATACTGTATACGCCCCTGCGTGTGGTATACAGTACAGTAACAAGTTCTGTCCTACAGTGTTGTATACTAATACAGTCATATGACCAGTTACCTCACATTTACCTCAGAGCTGTTATTACTGTATCCACTGTTTAGAGCTAGCTGCTGCTAACGCTGCTCAGTTCACCTGAACTACGGTTAGCCTAGCGGTTAGCTACCCTCGGCTATTTCACTCTAAAACTGAACCTCTAAAGCCAGTTCATCTTTTATTAATCCTCAGACCTGTATATTTAACTTTCTGAGGCTCATTCTGATGAAAACATACCCCACTACAATCACCACACCCACATTTACACTCAGAGTTGGCTGTGTTTTGCTCCCCAGTGTTACCCACCGTCATATTTTCTGGCTGAAGCAGGCTGAGAACTGGTGAGGTCGCAGTGCATGATGGGATACAGTACACCATGGAGACAGCTCCCCCTGTATGCTAGAAACTCTGAGTGGAGTAGAACACCATCCTGGTATCTTCGTTACACTACAGATCTAATTTAATAAATAGATAGCTAGGGGGAATTAGCAGCAGGTACTCCTACCCTAAAGCTGCAAATACACTTACTCTTGTAAGTGCCGCAGGACTCAACCAGGGAGACATTTAATGACCTCTTAGCGTAGTTAGCTAGCCTGTGTTAGCCCCCCTTACAACAGTGAATTAAAATGTTTCCTTTAGTTATGAACTGAGCTCATATTTTATTGTCAGTTAATTTATTGTATTTAATATGTACAGCAAACAGCAGCATCGTGGGAGTCCGAGTGTAAATGCTAGGTGTAATATACTCTTGTTTGTGCAGAGCCAGCGCTGACCAGTGTGACACCCTAGGCAAGACTTTGGCTGGCACCCCATCGGTGGTCAAATCCAGGTATTAAAAGCATCCAAGCCACATTATATCCTCTAACACTGTAAACATAAACAGGACTATATCACATCTAGCATTCATACACAGAGCATCTACTCAGTGAGAACTTCTCTCACATGATGCTGCTGTTTGCTTTACATAACAAATGCAATTATATCACCGTGCACATGTCACAGAAAATATTAGGGATTATATCGTAATATCATTTATATTAGGATACTATGAAATTAAAATGCATTTTTTGTACAGTTTAGAAATAATAGTATATATACACTATATACTAAGTGCACAGTATATTACTGAACTAATCTGCACAGTTATTGTACATACTGTATATATACTCACTGTCATGTATCTTTACTCTGCATACTTATCATTCTTTGCACATTTGCTCTCATAGTACATATATCCTGCATTGCATTCCCTCCACTCACTCTGTCCACAATGTTGTAACCTTTTGCATTATTAGCCACATTTACACTTTATATATCTATAATACTGTATTTTGCACGTCTGTTTAGATGCTAACTGCATTTCATTGGCTCTGTACCTGTAGTCTGCACAATGACAATTAAACTGAATCTAATTGAATCTAATTTAATCTAATAAATAGAGATAAACAGTAAAAGTAAGGATCTTTTTCCTTCAACTGGATCGCCCCTGCACCCCTGTGGATGGACGGCCCCCCTAGCAGTCACCTATACCACCTGTGCCATGGCCGGCTGTGTTTGTGTTTAGAATGCTATAGCCTATAACGTGGCTTAGGTACTACTATTACCTGGGTTTTATTATCCAAGTGGCACCAGCCAAAATGTTGCCCTAGAGCATCACATTGGTCAAGTCCTGGTATCTGTCACCACCACTGTCCACTGGGTAATTAGTTTATTAGCCCCATAAACATTGAATGAGAGCAGGTAATAGACACATACTGGACATAAGAGGATAACAGATGACTGATAGAGTGATTTGGATCAAATCTTTATTCTAAAGAAAAACAAATCTCACAATTCAACACGGCGACTGATTTGAAAGACACAAAAAATGACTAAGACATTACTAACAGCACACAGATAGATGATGGGGTTCTCTGGAGTGATCTGGAGTTTCACTTGTAATTGTTAACTGAAGCTGAGCTGAACCCTCACTGAGACTGACCTCACTGATGACTTTGTTGGGCTGAGTCCATACTTTTGCCTTCCATCACCTTTTCAAGTTTCTGTCAGAAAACAACTTTCTTCCCCACCCAAAAAATGACACTGACTGGAAAGCTGTTCCATCCAGGTGCTCCCTCATCGTGCTAGTACAGACACAACCAGGTGCACAACTCAGGTTCATGAAGGCAGGCCGCACAATGGCTTTACGCATGGCCGGGATTTCACTCAGACTCAGACTCACTGTGACTGGGTGGCAGTGTGGAAACTGGTGAGGAGCAGCAGAGCCTCTCAGAGAACACCCTGCACCCCATCGCAGCTCTCCTGTGGAGAAGGAATGCCAGAGATGTAAAGGTCTGTCATCGCAGCCATTCAGTTCCTTAAAGAAATGATTCAGTGTCTTGTGACATGAATGTAAACGTAAAGCTTTGCTGTAGTTCCTGATTTGGCACATAAAACCACACCAAGGTTCTAAATGGAAAAATAAATTATACAAATTATAATAAACACACAGGAAAAATGAATATGGACTATAGGTCCTTAATATAGGCCTATATAGTGAAGCGTATTGCAAACACATTAATGAACCTTAGATGTGGTTAAAGACTGGGGAGTGTTATATTAACCGAGTTGTATTTACATTGGTTGGATTGTAGGTTGGATCAGCTGTAAAAACATCTCCACCCTCCAGATGTTCAGGATGGCAAGAATTTAACGTTCATGCTTCTAATTCCTGCTGATTTACTGGCACCATCGTTCTCATTGCAGGTTACTTTTGAGAACCTGGTTGACTGATGATAGTGAATAGTTGACCAACACCACACCAGTATCCAAAATGCAGCATGTGCTTGATTTTTCTGGTAACAGCTGTGATGACCTAACTGATTGAGACCCATGTGAATAATAGTTCTCCAATGGTGAATTTATAACAGCAAACAAAACATCATAAAAGAAGGTAAAATCTTGTGTTTTGACTGAAATGGATCTTCACCATGCATGAGGGAATTGTTACACATATCCACGGTTATTCCCACTTCCTCAGCTCAGGCTTTTCTACTATGTCGAGACAGCCGCTTGATGTAATGCCGTGACTAATATTTCGTTCTTCTGGGCTGGCTGACGCGCCATGGTAAGATAGCATGTGAATGCAGAAACCACGAGTGTTTCCTCTGCCAACCACCATCATCTGACACCCCCCAACCACGTGCCCTGCTGCTGCTGCTGCTATACAACACACTCAGCACCTTAAACAGATTTCACATGCGGTATCAAGCCGAAGAAAAAACGCAAAAAAAAGTCACGTAAGATAAAGTCACGCAGCTGGTAAGACGTCCAGTTAGATAACAAGGCATAGAAGCGGCATTCCTTTCACATACACATACACATTAAACCAAGCTGCCGGGTTTTTAAACTCCCTATTTTCTGTGATGTCACAAAAAAAAAAAAAACATCTTTGATTATCCACCTATTCAGCCTCATCGGTTTAGCTCCACCCAATCATGTGGAAGTTACATGGAGTATTTCAGTATGGGCTGCTTTTTAAATGAGGCATATTACAGTGCTGCCAATCAGAATACAGCTTGTTTACATACATCAGCTTTAAATGCACAGCAGTAAAAGCAGCTTGTTGCATTCTAAGGATAAAGAAAGAATAGTTACACCCAGAAGGAAGTGTGGGATTGCAGTGCTAGTGCGAAGGTAGATAAAGGTTACATGGAACTATAAATTATGATAACTTTGGTGTCCTGTGATAATCCATCCTATACAGCTTGAATACTCTCACACAGTTCCTGCTGATTGTGCGGTAGGGGTGGAGGTGGAGTGACACCAGGCCTTCTGGACGTGTGACACGTGACAAAAAAAAACTGCTCATCTTGGTGCTGACCACGGTGCCTCCGCACACAGATTCATTGGTCACCTCCATGAAGACAAAAGCGGGACTCATCACTGAAGATGACCTGCTGTCATTCTGAGTCACTCCATGACAGTCTGGTACAACGCCATTGCAGTCTTTGGCGGCGCTGACGAGGTGTTAAGGGCAGTCGTTGTAACAGTCCTAGTGCATGTAGTCCTAGCCGTGTCGTGTAGCCGTCTTCCAATGGTACTGGCACTAAGCATATGACTCATGGAGGACATCACTGCTCGCTGAATGTCTGCAATCGTGGCTCAGCTATTTGTGCATCTGTGTTTTTGACGATTGTGTGCACATACATACACTTGCGCGCTGGTGCAAGCTGAATAAACAATTAAACTCACAACACCAACACGTTAACTAATGCACCTATTCAGCCTACAGCAGTTTAACTCCGCCCACTCATGTTAAATGTATACGGTGTTTTACACAGGCTTCTTTTTGATTGAGAGCAACCGATCAGAGCTCATTAACATATTGTATATTAGTTTTAAAGACACAGTTACAAAAGTTGTTGTTTAATTCTAAGGCACATAAAAGTAAATTATGACTCAGTGAAGTGCATAAAACCACACAAATATACATATTATACATCTTTCCTGAGATTGGTTTAGGCTAACTATGCTAAATATGTAGCAAACCAAGCATTTCTGATCATATGGGTGCCTGCACTCGCATATTAACAGTATGTACTTCTTTAACAGCTGAGCAGTACGTGCTGGTCCGAATTGCAAACTTACTGCTTAAGTATGCCATTTCGGACACAGCCTAACTTTACTAATTTTAGCTTTAGAGCTACATTATGTGAAAAATGGTATTTACAGCTCTTGGGCTCCGCCTACAGTTGTGGAGTGTATTTTCACTTTTTCACAACTGTCCTAAATAGTCCCGCTTTGAGTCCCTCATGGAAACCTGTACACATGCATTCGTTGGTCACCGGAAGGAAGCAGAAGGGAACAGAACATTCTTTTCCGTGTACTCGTATCTCGCAGGAATATGAATGATTACACTCACTATTGGGTAATTACTGAAATTGCAATATTTGCACGTGCACATAAAGGGCAGCCTGATTCTGCCGAGGGTTATGGGTTATTTTGGCACAACACCAGCAAAAGCGTGATTAGTTAGTATTGCGTGTGATGAACATGAGGCTTTGGCTGTGAATCCCCTGGCCCCTGTGACCAGCTGTGAGCTCTGTGTGTGCACACATACCCAGACCTTCTTCCAGTTCTGTAGCTGTCGCTCATGATCTGCCAGCGCGTCCCTCCACTGGTTCAGCTCTTTAGAGACTGTATTGGCTTCATCTGCAAACAGTAACAGAAGTGACTCTGCCTGCAGAGTGAGCAAGTAACTTGTAACTATCAGGATTTAGGGTCCTGAGAATATAAAAAGGGCAAAGGTCAGCAAGACTGGGAGAGAACCGACCTCAGGATCTCTTATCGACCACTCTGTTTCTTACTGGCAGTGTTGCTAAAATATTGAACAAAACGTTAGTCATCTTGCATGTTTAAGATGGTAGTAACTTCAGGCTCCTGCAGATGGTGCTGCACAAGGATGATGGGGCTACAAATACCTGTGGGTTGTGAGTAGCAGGATTCATAGATTGAAAAGAGGTCTCGTTCCATGTGTGGAAAATGGCCCCAAAGCAGGTGTTAATGATAGGCTAAAAGGAGTGACTGTATTTGGGCAACAAAGACCATAGTGTGAAGGACGTAGCTGAATCTGCAGGTGTATGGATGGGTACGGTCATACGGGTCTACCAGCAGTGGCTAAAATCCCAGTCTACAGGACATTTACATGTCTGCCTGTTTGTCTTACATTTATACTGAATACTGAGTCCAGGGAGTGTTTGAGTGCTTTTTAAAAGAGGCCGACCTATCAGAACAGGGCTGATTTACATATTCCTGGCTTGAAGACAATCTGTGTAGGTTTAAGGAACAATAGAATTATGTATTATAACAAATGTTGTAAGTGAACCTCACAGGAAAACCAGTACCTCTGCTGCTTAGCCGAAGGTCAATCCTTGACGTGTCATTCCCTGATCCAGACACAGCTATGCACTGGTAGTGGGTGTCTTTACTCAGAGGCTCCTCCGTCACCCAGCTGCTCACCAGCACAGCCTCATGGCTAAAGGTGTTTCTGTACTCGTTAATAGGCGCGTCCAGTCTCTGCCCATTCGAGTACCAGTGAATTCTAAGGTCAGCAGGACCTAAAGGACAAACAGAACTTACACAAAAGCCCCACTCAAAACACTAACACAACCAGTTCGCTGTGCAACCACGCCATCCCAGCTGCCGGCTAGGTTAGTGAAACCATGCTATGTCAATCACTTCAAACCGCAAAACATACATGTATGACGTGTTAAGTTTGACACCTGCTGGCTCATCTAAAGTGTATGGCATTACTAGTGAGTTTGTTCCTCCTTTGCAGCAGTAACAGCCTCTGCTCTTCTTTGGGATGGCTTTACCATAGATGTTGGAACATTGCTGTGAGGATTTGATTGATTATTAGCGAGGCACTGATGTTGGATGGTCAGGAGTTTAGGATTACTCCAACTCATCCCATCTCAGGTACTGAATGTAGCACCATCCTCACAGAGAATGCAGAACTGGCAGCTTCACATTGTTTGTGTGTAGGGTGGCTTTATTAGTAACGAATGAGTAGCTGAGGAGTCTAAAGAAATATATATATATATGTGTGTGTGTGTGTGTGTGCGTGCGTGTATGAAGGTGTATGAAAGCGTACGGTCATAAGGGTCTACCAGCAGTGGCAAAAATCCCAGTCTACAAGAAACTCTCCTCAGAATTGTGCATCCATCAAAACAGTGCAATTCTTTGATGCATGAATGTCTGAATATTGACGTGGTCTACATCCAGAATCTGGTCCAGTACATGCAAAAATATAAATTCTAATAAGAGGTTGCCAGTGCAGTAGCATATATACATATATATATATACATATATATATATACATATATATATATATATATATATATATATATATATAGTATGTGTGTGTAAATATGTAAAAACTAACTATTCTTAGCCTACTACAGCGTATTAAACATACATTTTAATGTGTTATGATTAAGCTTTGTCTTCTGTTAATCACTTGCAATACTAACCAGTCACATTGTGTGCTGTAAGCATTTGTGACCAATCACAGACAGTTCTAATTAAGTGTATTTTCGTTTTATATTTTTTACTGTAGTGATAAAGCTGAAATCTGTACTGCTAAGATTTCCCCCTGTGTTATTGGAGCATCCCAAACCACATACTAGCAAACTATACAATATTCTAAAAACAGGGTATACCAAGGTTCCTCCAACCCACTCCAGGAGGGCTCATGATTTCTTGTTCAAACACACCTTATTGGCCCACCAGGGCCAGATTTGGGAAGGCCTGACATATATCCTTAGAAGTGCACTTGTTAGTGTAGGGGAGTATAGAAGGGTATTTATTAGTGAAGTAGGAGAAGTATAGAGGCGTGTTAGTGAAGTAGGTGAAGTATAGAGGCGTGTTAGTGAAGTATAGAGGTGTGTTAGTGAAGTAGGTGAAGTATAGAGGCGTGTTAGTGAAGTATAGAGGTGTGTTAGTGTAGTAGGTGAAGTATAGAGGTGTGTTAGTGTAGTAGGTGAAGTATAGAGGCGTGTTAGCGTAGTAGGTGAAGTATAGAGGCGTGTTAGCGTAGTAGGTGAAGTATAGAGGCGTGTTAGTGAAGTATAGAGGCGTGTTAGTGAAGTATAGAGGCGTGTTAGTGAAGTATAGAGGCGTGTTAGTGAAGTATAGAGGCGTGTTAGTGAAGTATAGAGGCGTGTTAGTGAAGTATAGAGGCGTGTTAGTGTAGAAGGTGAAGTATAAAAGGTGCTCGGTAGCATAGTAGGTGAAGTATAGAGGCGTGTTAGTGTAGTAGGTGAAGTATAGAGGCGTGTTAGTGTAGTAGGTGAAGTATAGTGGCGTGTTAGTGTAGAAGGTGAAGTATAAAAGGTGCTCGGTAGTGTAGAAGGTGAAGTATAGAGGTGTGTTAGTGTAGTAGATGAAGTATAGAGGTGTGTTAGTGTAGTAGGTGAAGTATAGAGGCGTGTTAGTGTAGTAGGTGAAGTATAGAGGCGTGTTAGTGTAGTAGGTGAAGTATAGAGGCGTGTTAGTGTAGTAGGTGAAGTATAGAGGCGTGTTAGTGTAGTAGATGAAGTATAGAGGCGTGTTAGTGTAGTAGGTGAAGTATAGAGGCGTGTTAGTGTAGAAGGTGAAGTATAAAAGGTGCTCGGTAGTGTAGAAGGTGAAGTATAGAGGCGTGTTACTGTAGAAGGTGAAGTATAAAAGGTGCTCGGTAGTGTAGAAGGTGAAGTATAGAGGCGTGTTAGTGTAGAAGGTGAAGTATAAAAGGTGCTCGGTAGTGTAGAAGGTGAAGTATAGAGGCGTGTTAGTGTAGAAGGTGAAGTATAGAGGCGTGTTAGTGTAGAAGGTGAAGTATAGAGGTGTGTTAGTGTAGAAGGTGAAGTATAGAGGTGTGTTAGTGTAGAAGGTGAAGTATAGAGGTGTGTTAGTGTAGTAGGTGAAGTATAGAGGCGTGTTAGTGTAGAAGGTGAAGTATAGAGGCGTGTTAGTGTAGAAGGTGAAGTATAGAGGCGTGTTAGTGTAGAAGGTGAAGTATAGAGGTGTGTTAGTGTAGAAGGTGAAGTATAGAGGTGTGTTAGTGTAGAAGGTGAAGTATAGAGGCGTGTTAGTGAAGTATAGAGGCGTGTTAGTGTAGAAGGTGAAGTATAAAAGGTGCTCGGTAGTGTGTACATTAACTCTGTGTTTTCCTTTACTTTATAACAAACTGATTTTCTGTGAATCTGCTTTGAGACAATGTTAGTTATAAAAATAAATATTGATTGACTGATTGATTGATTGATAGTAGGTGAAGTATAGAAGCGTGCTCCTTAGCGCAGTAGGTGAAGTATAGAAGTGTACTCTTGTTGTGGGTCCCACTGCAGAACCCCGCTGTATGTTGCAGCTTGGTTATCAGACATAATAACTGTTTGGTGCCTGTAGAAATTATGGGTTGGATATGTATCTAAACATGCTAAACGTGGAGAGCAGCTTGTACTGGCAAGCTGAAACATTTGTCATAAACTTGTAAAAAGATTTGCATGTAATAACAGGGAACAGCTGAACAGCGTCTGACAAATTCCAAATTTATTGAAGCTCCCTAAACTGTAAAGAAAAAAACAAATATGTACAGGCTGAAGATATTCATATGTACTTATTTACACTGTACAGGCATCATCAGGGTAAGGACATACTGGAAATAAGTCAAATATACACTGGACCCAACGCAACATATTCAGTCTCACATATTTCTTTTAAATTGTTTTGTTTTTAAAAATTATTTTCTCTGAGACAATCCTAACAGCACTTTCAGTCCAGTATCACAGGAATAATATGATTTTTCAAAAAAAATTAAATACAAAAACAATGGAAAGAGCCCCCCCATGACAATCTGGAACCTCTGAGAACAGTTCAAAGGGCAAAACAAAAAGCCTGTTGATAAACTATGTATTAAATAAATTATAGACTATCACGATGTGCAAAGTGTCCAGTGAGTCCTAAGGAAGTTTCTCTCCACCTCACAAAGCATTCGTACCAACATGTTGCTGAATGACAGACTGCAGGTCCCAGGCATGAGAAGGTGCGTTTGCAGAAGCTCTGGCAACATGCAGCACTCTTAAATACACAGGCATTGTCTCAATACTCCAGAACAGCTTCCTCAGCTTCTCTGACTTCATATACTGTATATGTAAATGAATAATAAGGGAAGTATGAAGAGCAGACTGTCTCTATGGCTCCAGTCAGAGGAACTGATCCACCACAAAACAGAACACAGAGGATAAAAGAGGAAGCGGTCCTGTTTCGTGGAGCACTGCGACCAGGTACAAGAAAAAATGACCAGAAGGAGAGAGACAGAAAGATAGAGACAGAAGGAGAGAGAGAGAGAGAGAGCGAGAGCAAGAGAAAGAATGAGAGAGAACCAAAATGGGCACACAGCAACAGCAAGCAGAGAGAGAAAAAGAGAAAAGGAAGAGAGGAGAAGACTGTATTGCAGGCTGGAGGTCAAAGGTACCACTCACCCAGGGCCAAGCAGTAGAGCAGGAAGGCCTGGTGGGAGTGGACACCCCAGGACTGCTGAGGGAGCAACGGGGGGAGGAGCCTCGCCCCCCCACCATTAACACCTCCCCATACTGAGGAGGAGGAGGAGCGAGAGACTGAGGGGCCACCTCCAGAGTGGACAGAGGAGCAAACTGTGCACGGAAACGGGGAGGAATGTGAAGGAGGGATTGAAGAAAGGATGTACCGGAAAAGAGAGGGAGAGAAAGAGAGCACTAAGGATCATGAAGTAAGAAATTCAGAAATGGCACACTCATAGGTGGGAGAGCAGGGGGTGGGGGTGGTGTGGGGGTCTTTTTCAAAGAAAAGGAGGGCAAGTATGCACAACATCTACAAAGGGCCTATCATTAAAATAAAAAACATCCTAGCGCAGCTAATTTACCACTTAAATAATCAACGTTTTTACAAAACTAGAACATAAAGCTTCAGCTTCCTTTAACAATCAGAAAAATTAAAAACGTATGCATGTGCCCCCCCATCTGGTAGGAGCCCTAACTCCATTCGTTCAGAGACATCATCTCCTGTGTCCACATGTGAAGAAGACCACAGGGCTAGATGAACCAATACTAGGAGTCACTGGAACCGGGTTTTTCACACCGCAAAACACAAAGGCGCTCCCAGCAGGGTCAGGAGTACAGCGAAAACCAGCTTCCAATTTTTTAAATCGTCCAAACTTTCTCAGTGGGATTTTCTCCTTTCTGACACAAATACTGACAGTGCAGCAACACGACTCGGCCAGTCCATTATCTTTATCTCCGTATCAGTGGGATCGGGCGTCTTCTGTCTTCAGTATATTCCTTCAGTAATACCTTTCTATTCCCTGTTGCTTTGCTCACCCCGGAATTTGGCAGCAGTGTTCATGCCCGTCCCAGCCCTTGTACTTCTGCCAGCCTCTAAGCAGCAGTGCTGTTTCTGAGACCGAGCACTCCGATACTCAGTACTGGATTAAAAAAAGATTTGGCGAAGTATGATGTATGATTCACATCCCTGAGAGTAGAATACAAGGTTGGAGGACAAATCGACTGGTGTTCAAGCTTCAGGGAAGATTTTGGGGAACTGAAAAAGTAAGGAAAACCATGATCCCCACCCCCCCTCCCTCCACAAACCACACAAAATATCTAACTCCAATTTGGAAAACATCAAGCTAACTTACCAATTTGGTAAACCATGTTTCCAATTTGGAATCATATGTTTGCTGAGCTACGCAAGTCAGCGACTTCCCCCTCCCAAAAAAACTAACTTATGCACAGTTAGGTCGGAACTTCAAAGTCAAAAAGTGAGGCCAGTCTCTTAGAGGGCTTGTGCAGTTTCAATATGGAAGCCATCAAAACCAGAATTCATCCAGTTCTCCTTTTTTCATCTCCTCAGTAAGGAGCGTCTGCATCTGCATACTCAATCGGCTGGGATTCACAGTCAATATCAAATGGCTTCTGTTTGGAGGGGCTGTCGTCCGCCTCTTCATAGCTGTGTGTTGGTATTTTACCGTTTCCACACTCTGGTTCCGTTTCGTAGCCGGTGTCTCGGAGCGCCCGAAGCTGCTGCTGCTGAGCCCCATTCTGCTGCAGCTGCTCAGTCAGATCTTGTTTCTCCGGGACAGACTCCATCAGACCTGCCTCGCAAGCGATGTACTCAGGCTGCGGCTTTTTGGGTGACCCCAACAGGGCATTGCGGAGGCGCAGGCAGGGGGCTGGTAGGTACTGCATGTAGCAGTTATATGACACCGCACACAGGAAGAGGAGGAAGAAGAGGAGGAAGAGGAATAGCAGGGCGCCGCTGTTGTCATACTGGAGGTACTTTGCCGAGGGGTCCAGGGTTTCAGGCCGGGGGTGTGCACCGCTGCCTTCAGGAGCGGTGGAGAGTTTAGGCTGAGGTTTTGCACTGTTGATGTCGCTGAAAGTGGTGGTCCTGATGGCTGGGGGGGTTAGTGGGGATGCCTCCGTAGATGTTAGTAGAGGGGGTCCTGCAGTGTTACCGTTACTGTTACCTTTGTCACCCTTGGCTGCTGGAGTGGTGGCAGAGTCTGGATAAAACTGCTCAACGATATCAGGTGAAGCCAGAACGTGCCCGGACGATGAAGACGATGAATCTCTTATTGGAAGGTCCAGCCGAAGATCATATCCGGCCATTAACCGGCTGAAGTTCTTGCCGGCTGCGGCCTCCACTGACCAGCACTCGTAGTGGCCCTGATCCTCTGGAGCCACGCTGTAGATAAGCAGACCCGTGTCCCCCATCAGCAGGAAGTTGGCAGCTTCGGTAAGAATGGTGCCGTTTACCTTCCACAGAACCTGGGCTAGGTTGGAGCGCACCTTGCATGGAAGCTCAGCCGAACTGCCCGGCTTTACCACCACCTGCTGGAAGCTCTCTGCCATGCGTGGCCTAACTGTGGGGCGAGAGGGTTATGGAGAGAAGGACACAGTAGTTAATAACTGCAAAGGCTTAAAATAGAGAATTTAAATACTGCAGCAGAAAATATTCTCACATTTTAACATTCTCTATGCCCGAGTGGTTTATTGATGCATTTTATGTATCGCTACTGCCAGCTGATCTACCAGAAGCTAAATCAGCTCCACTAACATTGATGTAGTTCTGTTTGATGGAACAAAAAGTTAATGTACCTTTTTTTATTTAATTTTTTAATAATTTGAACATTTCTGCGAATGTTGACACTGTGAACCCACCTTGTCAACATTACAGGATGATTAGATTAACGAAAAAAAGGTCCAAAATTACTCATATTAATTACATCATAAATAAAAAAAATAAATAAAAATAAAAAACTTGATATAAAGTCTGTCAAGTCTTAACATGAAATGCAATCAGCTGCCTGTCTTCCGCCTGACCTGTGCCGCCCGCATCGTCCCACCTTGGGACAAAACTGACATTAGTCGGTCCATCAGAGCACTCAGAACCAAAACCTACCATCAGTGCCAGACTACATTAGCTGCACAACGTCACCTAAAACCTGCTGACTGACTAACTGCATTCATGCACTACAGGAAGCAGCTGAACAGACTCATTTCACATCACCTCGCCTTCAGATTCATAATGCATGCTATGGCTGTTTAAAGCACTTACTTGAAGGACATCTACTAGCATCTCCTCGCAGGTTCTGAAGTAACTTCCTGCAAGAAGAAAACCACAATCAATAGGCTACAGTGTGCAACACGGCTGTCTACGCATTTAGAGGATGATCACACTGGTACATATGGTTTTCACACGAAAGCTATCTAGTGTTTATCACATGGTTTGGTATGATTGTTTCAAATGTAATAAAAATGTTTATTAACAGAGCACTTTTCATACTGTTGGCAAATCAAAAGTGCTTTACAGACAGCTGACATACTACTACTACTACTCAAATTTGTATATATAATTTATATTATTATTTATAAAATTATTATAAAATGTATATTTATATAATTATCTATACAAAATGTGCCAACTTTTTCACTAAATATATTTAATGTTTTATACATGTTTAATGATTAGGCATGCTTTTCAACATGTTCAATTTAGTAAATAAACAGTAATTGTGCAGTAAATTGGCTGAGAAATGCCATATTTAAGGTTCCTGTAGAGAATGTTTCCACTGAGAAAATCTTTAACATGCCATTTGACCAGGGGAGCACAAATATTTGCACACTACTACTACATACTACTATTGTAGAGTTTTTTCATGACTTTCCCCCCATATAAGCATCACTTTTCCCCTAATGTCCACATTTTGGGACACTGTCTGTATTAGCTGACCCTTTCCACTGATTTACTAAGGGAAACCAAGTTAACACACCCTCTAAATAGAACTTAAATACAAGGTTTTCTTAAACGTTTAGTGCACAATTAATATTTACTTGCTGAGAATTGTGTATAAATATTTATGTAAATATTATGTATGTGTTTATATGTGCCATAACTTTTGCAAAAGATTAATTTTATGTTTTATTGAATACTGCTTAAGTGGTGAGCTCTATACAACAGCTATTTGCATAATATTAAGGAGATTGAATTGAATGAATTCATTAAATTAATTAAATAAATAATTACTTTTACTTTAATTCATATAAAGAAAGAAGAACAAACTACAGGGCTCCCGTAGGAGAGGTCCAGAGTCTGTGTACGTGACGCGGCCCTGGTAAAGACTCAGTATGCGCAGGTGCGTGAATGAACATGAACTAACCGCTGCTGTGCATTTTCCCGTTTATGGAAAACATTGACACAGGAAGAGACATGGGTGTTCCAGGCACAGTAAGGGTCCCGAGCCAGAATGCAGTCTTCACATGTGAGGTATTTGTCACAGAACGCAGTGGGGGACTGGACCACGCCAGAGTCAGAACCAGCATACAGGAACCTGGCCTAGAGAGAACATACAACACACAAACAATAAACAGCTTTCCTTCACAAGCGGCGGCTCTTCACAGGTCTGTGGTGTGCTAATGATGTCAGAAGCAGAGCTTGAAATAACAACCCAAGCCTGATTGCTCATATCAGAGTTGGTGGAGTTCAGACACGAAACACCATTAGAATCAACATTCTCTGTTTTCAGACCTTTAATGATTTATGAAATTTCTCAATAGAGTTTTAAGCTCTTTTAACAAAAAATCAACCTGTGCCATGCTAAATCACACTAAATGGACTTGTCATGTGGAAACGCACAGGTAAACACCTTGTAAAAAGACCTTGTCTGCAAAATGTGCAATAAAGAAGCATGCCATGATTAAATGTTCATTTTAAAATTGTTTAAAGCTTCAGGTATAGTTTAAAAATCTAGTCATAAGGGACTCGCTTGAGTTCGGGGTTAGTTTTAGACAATGTAAACAATGAGAAAAGTTTGTCAAAAAAAGTTTATCTGCCCAAGTAAATCTGTCACTGTTCTTTTCAGACTAATCAAAACCATAAAACCGAGGTCAATTGAATATAGAATTTACATATTAAAGTTTATTTTACTTTCATGCTTACTAATTACACCATATACTATTATATATACGTACACACCCTACATAATCACATAGTTGCACACCTGGCTACCTTGACATACATTAACACTAAGCTGTCTACTGCACTTCAGTTCTAGCGACTGTTCTACTTATCATTTGTCTATTTACTGCACAGGAGCCTGAGAGTGATTCATCATACTGTCCAACCCTGCATTTGCATAACGACAATGAAAATGACAGATTGTGCCCTCAATGTGTTATGCATCAGGTTTATTCTGATGAAAATATTTGGATATATTCAGGTTGGAAAGTACATGTGGTTTGAACAACAAACTCTGTGGATTTAACTGCACTGTAAACCAATTTATCACAGTTATTTCAGTGCAGCTTGTGCTGTTTGAACTAAGCTGCCCAGCGAAGAAATAGCATTGCCATTGTGGAGGGACTGAGTCTGAAACCTGAGAACATGCTGGTCCAACCTAAAGCTTTAGGATTGTGTGAAGCTCAACCCAAAAGAGCATAAGAGTCAGTGCGCCTTTGTAAAAAAGAGGGGGTTGTTGCTGGTGTGCGGGAAGTAGGAGAACCAAGAAAACAGACCCGACGGGGAGTATAGAACATGAATCATCTTTTTTTTGTTTTTTATTTTTTCTTGGTGGGGTCAGTTTGTAGTCGTCTGTCTAAAAAGGCTGTCGACTGTCTGTCTCCACAGCTGGAAACTTCCCTTTTCCTCAGCAGCTGAGGACACATGATTTTGGAGCTACTGCACTCAGCAAACCTCCTGTTCTCACATACAGTAGCACTCTGGGTCTTAGTCATTTCACTTCTCTCAATATTTCAACAGATGAATCTAATATTTACTTAAACCTAAAGTGCCAGTGTTTTAGTTCTCCAACACTCCTTCCAAAAAGATCATAAAACATCCACAATCTACACATTATTTATTTATTTATTTTTAATCTCGGCACTTGATTAGGTACAGCTTCATGTATCTACACTCATTGTCCATTCAGCTCCACTGACCATATTGGAGCACTCTGTAGTTCTACAGTTACAGACTGTAGTCCATCTGCTTCTCTGTACACTATGAGGTAGACCAGCAAGGTAGGAGTGTCTAATGGAGTGGACAGTGAGTGGACACTGTGTTTAAACACAGCGATGGATTAGATAGTTATTTTATTCATTTAAATAACTGTATATAACGCTATAGTGCCATTTACCTTTTAAAGCTTAAAACTGATGAATCAATAATGATATAATATAAAATAAAATGTGGTGGATATTATGTTATAATACTTTAATGTAGTGATATTAATTTATTAACATTACAATTATATTAACAATAAGATACATGGACATATATACACCCAGAGAAAGGACAGCAGAAGGATAGGATGAATGGCAGGGAGGCAGACAGATGGACAGGATTTATGCAGTCCTAGAAAGCTACAAGCAGGTTCTGTAAGGTTTGAATGTCATACCCCTTGTGTGGACAGCAGTAGAGTTTTTATTGGTTCCCGCTTCTTCAGAAGCTGGATCTCTTCCACAGTGTGCACACCTCCTTCATAGATCACAGACTTATGTAGGACTCCCTTATCTGATTACAACAACAACAAGAAATCAGTTATCAGACAAACCAAATACAAAAAACGTTACAGTACAGCTGGATAACTCGATCCAGAAACAAGGACTCGTCTCCTGCTGGACAGGCAAGTAACTACTGAACTACTTCATCTAGCTAATTGAGAAGTTCTTTGTGATCGCGTTTCTGACCACTGACCATTTCCACAACTCTCACTCACCCGTGCCAGTAAATATGACATCATACACATTGTTGTCGAGGGCGGTGACTCTCTCAACAGCAATCTGGGTGTAATTGACATCTCTGGCGATGAGGCGCGGCCCGTTGCCGATGGGCAGCACGGGGTCAGCCAGCAGCGGGTGGTCCTTGACAAACTGCAGCGTTTTATCAGGCAGCAGCAGAGAGCTGGTAATGTTCTGCCTGCGGTTATGGTTGTTGATGCACTGTTGAAAAGGAAGGTGGAAAGTGGGTCAGGTTTGTGCACCAAATGAGTTTTTCAAATCAAACCGAATTTAAACAAAGAGTTCGGTATAAGCATAACAGCATCCAAAGTCAAGCTAATGATAAAAACCAAGAACAGTCTGAGCAAACGGGATTCGTCACAGTCTAGGATACAGATTATAACTCATTAAAGGGCTTGTGTCCTAGATTTTTCTTTTCTTATCCTGTTCACTTGATATCCTGTCATGGTGCTTGGGTGGTGGTAGGTACTGTAATTCATGTTACATGACCACTGTACAGCTCCTCTCCATATGGCAGTCCACCTATGTATGCCTTTAGGATAGGCTGTTTTTGTTAGTGTGCCTTTAAGACCTGATACATGATGCATTCTGATTGGCTGGTATGTATTGTGCCTTTTTCATTAAGTAGCCCAGGCTGAAACAATCCATCTAAATTCAATGTGAATGGGTGGAGTCAAGCTGCTGCAGGTTTACTAGCTGCATGTATGTATGCATGTAAGTCCCCCAAACCAGGCTGGTTTGGTGGCAGTGCTTTTATTTTTGGACTGTCTGGTCTATGTGCTACATCAAACTCATATTTTAAGAGAGTGAGGGTAACATTTAATTTAAAGGGCCCTTTAATGTAACGGACATAGCTTAAGTTGGATGGTATGTCATGGGTATCTTTACCGCTCCAGGTCGAGGCGTGGGTGTGATGCCGTTGTATCTGACCCACTTGGTGTGTGACTGCTCCACCGTAGCTTTCTGCATGTACTTCCCCTTCGAGAACACCTCGTCCACTGATGTCATATTATAGGCACACACAGCAGACAAACCAACATTACCCCTGAGAGAGAGAGAAAGAGAGAGAAAACATTAACTTCCCCATTTTATTCAAATCCTGTTCTGCTGCCCCAACCCAACACCATGTTCCTGTAGTGATGGTGAGACAGATTGTGCCCCTTTATGCAGGTGATGGATGACTAAGTCATTGCATGACATTTGTGGTATGACTAAATGATAGGGGTGGTTTCAGTGCTTGTATTCAAATCGGAAGAAAGGGATTGTGGTTAGGGATTTACAAAACAACAGAAACTCCACATGAAATACTCGTACTTAGTCACTGGCCATTTAACAAGAACAGGTTACAGACAGTAGCCTGTATCTGTTGCTGCACAGTTCATCATCCCCTGTAGTCTGTAGCCTGTCACTGGCTTTTGTGACATCACAAAAAAACAATACATTCAAAACAGGATGTTATGCTTACTTATCTTGTAAGGACTGCGTGACTGTGTGGCTGCTATGTTTTGAACAACAATTACACACTACAGCTAACACTATGATTTATGAACAGAGTGTAACTAACAGTAGGCTGGCCATGATATGGGCCCTTTACATGCACAAGCTTACCACTGTGAGGTGAAGACACCATATATGACTGTTTCTCTCCAGTCGGGGGTCTTGAGAATGAACACATCGTGAACTACATTGAAGACAAAATTAAGCTCGGGCATGGAGCACACCAGCTTGGCTTTCAGGAAGGATGTCCACTTCTTCTGGAGGGTCCTCTGGCCTCCTAAATCACCCTGAGAGAAAGCAGAGCTTTTTATTTAACCACTTTTATTTAATCATTCAGACCTGCGAGCTGCAGCGTTCAGTTTCATTTATAATAAGCCTCCAGATGTGGACATACGAACAAGCTTAAGGAGTTAACAATAGGGAAGTCGCAAGCTGTCCTTCTCATACGCTGTAAAAAATTGTGATTGCACAATGTGTATCATCATCTTCCTCCACATGTTTCTGTCGGCTAATTATTCCCGCAGTTTGACATAATGACACTGGTTAAAATCTGAAATACTCCTAGACAGCTTTTTGATCCAATGTATGTTTTTTTTTTGGGAAAACAACAGCAGCAGCATTTAAATTCCAAATTTTGAGAATTTGAGAAAAATTATGCATGGAAAAGTGCATGCCCGTCTACTTCTGCTCGACCGACAGACTCCACATCACACACAATATCTCAGGGCAGACCTCAAAGCGCAAATTCAGTGTTGGTCTAAACTACATTCCTCTGTATTGTTCTCATTCATGTAATCCACAGCTAGCATCCCTTGTTCCTCCTATACACTCCTTTTTTTATTTTTAGGGACAAGCATAAGCTCTTAATGCATTTTTAGTTGCTGCTTTTTGCTACTTAAACACACTGGAAATATCTATGCTCACTACATGAAGATAATGATTATATACACGTGACGCTCTAACAGAACAGATGACCAGAAATGAAGAGATAGCGGAGATCGGAGACAGAAGGTGAAAAATGGATCCAACAAAAGGAAGAGAGAAAGAGAAATAGAAAGAGAGGGAGACAGTATTGGTGTGATGGGTACAGGTAGCAGATGGCAGAAGTAAGTGATTATCTCACCTTGCAGACGCGCGCGATGCGGGGGATCAGCAGCTTGCCAAAGAATTCGTATTCCACAGAAACCTCAGTGAAGAAGTAATAAATCTTATCATCATCTCCATCTGCGCTGTTCTTCCCTTCCCGGATCACATCAGCAAACACGAAACTGGGCTCTGCACACGGGAGAGAGCAGAGAGCTTCAGCCATCAGAACTACACATGTATAATATTCAGGTACACTTATTATTAATTTATCTCCATTATACTGCATTTTAAGGTTTTAAGTCAGGGCACATAATGACACCATTATCACATCGGCACCGTGAGTTGATTTGATACTGGACCAGTTATTTGACTGATAACTCAAAGCAATCAAGTCACTGTCCTAAAATGCTAAATATTAGTTTTACTGTATTTGTATCAGCATTCAAATCAAGGTTACAGGATTTTCTGTAGGCAGTTAGGTTTTGGCATGTCCAGACTGTATCCAGATTGGTTTCTGATCTGTACAGCAATGAAGAAAAAAAAGCAAATAACATTGGATTTTTGTAAATCTGATCCACACCACATTTGAAGTTCAGACTTTTATAGATATGTCTCAGTCTGGAAGCTCTGTCTGCTCAAATTGGATTTTAAACGGCCTTTTGCGTCACTCGCAACCCAACAGTGACAATGATGTCAGATCCAAAGTAATGGAAGTGCTGGGATTCAAGAAGAGCGCTGTAGAGTTGTGAAGCATGACTTGACAGAGTTTGGAGGGCAAACTGATGCAGGTCCGTCTCTCCTGTGTATGAAAGCCACTTCACTGACCCCCACGTCATTAGCACAGCTACCTACACAACAGACTGTTGATGTCTGGACACATGCATCTGATCTGATCACTTGCAAACTACAGCACGTACAGTCATCTCAATAGATCTGATCTGAGAACAAACCCAACTGGCCTGCAATCTGTAGCCTTAGCCACTCATTTTCTAAGCAACCCAAAAACCATAAAAATGAACACGTGGTTGTTCCCATTTTAGGCTCTACGGCCTTGCAGAAGTTCAAGGTTCTAGCTAGCCTGTGGATTTGTAATAAAAAAGCGAATATGTTAGCCTGGTAATAAATATATGCTGACGAGAAGCATGCTTCTCCTTCCTGCTCCGTTTTGAAGGAAGCGATGTTGTTAGAGGTTGGATGGTCAGATTGTGAGGCTGCTAGTTTAATTCTTTATTATACTAGGTGTAATTTTATTGGTCCTTTGGTACAGTCTGTTGACTGTATGGTTTGATGCCTGGGCATGTTAAATTCTGTAGTCCCTTAAGAACACTAATAATTACATTTGACACTTTCTCCTTTGGCTATTCAGAAGCGCGTTGGGTTTTAGGTCCTCTTTATACACCTTACTCACTCATGGCTGATTAAAAAGCCAATGTGTTACTTAAACAATGAATCATTCAGTGACACAAGGGTCAGTGTGAAACACTGAAGCCACAGGAGGCTTCCAGTTTGGGAACAGCTCACTGAAAACCACAGCAGAACACCTATCGGAAGGGAACAACTCAATTCAGTGCATTTCAATTTTTCCACAGAAAGCCCACATACAACCCGTTTTAGCCCCTGGTGCAGGTTTAGGTTTGTTTCTGCTGACACCTAAGCCATGATTCATTATTAATTCTGCTGAAAAAGGAAAAAGAGAAATTATGGGCACATCACTTCTTTTAAAAGTCAGCGTGGATTTGGCTTGTTTCGACTGTTCTCTGACTTTCCCTCCTGAGTACTATAGCGTGTGACAGAACCCACAAATGTGGTTAACCTTCCCCTTTTGTCTTCCTTGGTCATTTTGAAATTCATCCAATCATTCAGTGGCCACGACAGGGACAGCCACAGAGTGTCTTTGTGGCCGGGTTTGTGAAGGTGCGGAAACAACCGGGTTTTGGACAGCAACTGGCAACCACAGAGAGAGCATGGTATGGGTATGCATACGTACCGTTGAGCCAAGATGTGGAGTACTCTGTGCGCAGAAGGCTCTGAGAGAGAGAGTATCTGGAGATGATCGGCTCACTGCCCAGGAAGTTGTACGCTGTCCCAGAATACAGCTCTCCATCTAAACAAACCATAACATATACAATTAAACAAAAGCCCTTCAAGGGTTCTATAGTATGAGTAATGTTCATATACAGAACCTCTAATCAAGACGCCGATCCAGTTACACAGTTGCCTCAAAAGGGCTAACGTGGTCAGTTACTACATTTTCAATCTGGGTCCTGGAGCACTGCTTAGTATTTCAGAGTTTCCCTACTGCTGATAAACATCACAGCAAATGTGCAGAAGTGTGTTCTCTACCGATGACGTGTTAACTTTTTCACAAAAATAAATAAATAAATTAAAAAAAAAATTAAAAACAGTGTTTGTTTATACGAGCATCATACCAGCGTAAGTGTAGGGAGTCGTGTGAGCCGAAGATTAGGGACCGGTCAACAGCAGTTGCCGGTTTGATTCCCTGAACTGTCAGTAACGGACAGTAACCTAACCCCCAACAGTATGTGGGTGTTTCACTTCACAGATGGATTAAATGTGGAAGAAATTCCTCTGTGCGAACACAAAGTGTAAATAATGGTTCGAAAAAACACTACTCCGAGAATGACTAAAATAAACCCCACAAGCAAAATGTTAAGTATCAAATTGTTCAAAATATGTTTCAAATACCTAAAAATAAGAGTTCAAGCTTATTATTTCAAAAAGAAGCTGATTACTCATTTTTGCAGTAACTTCACTTCCTTTTTATTTGCTGATTTTCCTGCTAACTTGCTTGTTTCGTGTCTGATTGCATTTCTTTTTGACAGACAGCGGGTCTTAAAAAAATGTTCATCTGCAAAAGTGGTTAAATAAATAATACATTTATATCAGAAGGAGTGAAAACTAGTAGTAACATTGTTTTATTCGATATTAAACATTTCCCTGTAGATTTTTTCCATCTTTAATGCCAAAAAATAAAAAAACGAAACAAAATTACCAATCGTGTCCAAAATTATACAGAGGGTGATATCTGATTCAGCACTAAATCCACAGGAATTAACTATGCCCTTTTTTTTTGGAATGAAGCTTGGAGTTAGTTTTTGTATCTATGCCCACATCCTACCTTCTTCTTGTATTGAGGTTTTTCCTTGAAGGCCATGTACAACATATGTGGTTTTATATACACATAAATTCACATGGCCATTTTCCAACTCCTCTCTCTCTCGTCTTTAAGGCTGTTATAAGAGAATGAGCTGTGCTGGACCCCACGTTAGGAAGAGCTGCTAGACACTCACCAACCATCACTGTGGTGAAACTCTGAGCTGGGTCATACGAACACTTTCCTCTGCCATCCTCCTGCTTGTTCATCAGACTGAAGTCTTTTAAAGACTAGAGAGAGAGACACAGACACAGACAGAGAGACAGAGAGAGAGAGAGAGAGAGACAGAGAGAGAGAGAGAGAGAGAGAGAGAGAGAGAGAGAGAGAGAGAGAGAGAGAGAGAGAGAGAGAGAGAGAGAGAGAGAGAGAGAGAGAGAGACAGACAGACAGACAGACAGACAGACAGAGAGAGAGACAGACAGAGAGAGAGACAGAGAGAGAGACAGAGACAGACAGAGAGAGAGAGACAGACAGACAGAGAGAGAGAGAGAGAGAGACACACACAGACAGAGACAGACAGACAGACAGAGACAGACAGACAGACAGACAGACAGACAGACAGACAGACAGACAGACAAGACAGAGAGAGAGAGAGAGAGATCATGTTAATATAAGACCACAACACTCACAAACCTGTCAGTCTGCCCCAAATTCCACTCCTATTTAAGAAGAGCTATTCAATATTACTTAACAAAAACCTTCAGGATGTGGACAAACAATAGAGCTTAAGGAGGCAACTGAAGACATAGTTACAATACAGGACCTGCTCATCAACACCAAAATGAGGACACCCAGCCATTACACCTATATAAGCTTGCAGGACAACTTGTTCCAAAATCATGGCAAAGTCAGACTTTACTCTTCTGGGAAGGCTCTCCATAGGATTTTAGACGATGTCTGTGGGAATCTCAAAACTGATGTTGGACGAGAAGGTCTTTCTCCCAAATGACTTTCCAGGTGTGCTGTCAGTTGAGGTCAGTTCAGCGCAGGCCACACCAAACTGGCTTTGTGCACAGTCATGGAACAGGGAAGCATTCTCCCCCAAACTGCTGCCACAAAGTTGAAAGCATTTAACTGAAAGACACTACTTCTGTATGTGTAGCTCAATAAATATTCCCCATATCAACCTTCATCTTCCTTCCCAACAGCCCTGCAATCCCACACTTCCTTCTGGGTGCAGCAATTCTTTTGATGATGAGTGTACAAAGAGTGTTCCCATCATAGAGAACAATTCGCCCATGCAAAGCAGCATTTATGTATTCAGTAAACATCCACCGCCTTGACTACAGAACCTTTGAAGAACCATACTCTAAAAAGCATGCTACAGAACAGAGAAACTGTGGCCTGTATAACTGGCGAACAACTGAGAGACAGTCAGCAGTCTACTTCTCACAGCTTTTATCACCTTCCTGTCAGTCACACTTCCTTCAAGAGTGCTAATAATCTGTTCTAGGCTCTGCTGAGGAAACAGATCAGCATAAACAATGGCTATCTAACACCAAAGAGAACTGAGCAGACAGCACTGATACCTCGTCCACACAGCTCTGCTTCTGCAGTACATGGGAAAGCACAGCTATTCTAGAGGGATCATGGAGAAGGCTATCGGAAAATAACTGGAGCCTGTCTTAAATTCCTAGAGGAAAGCTAAGACTGCTCTGAACCCGAGTTAAATCTCTTAAGTCTTTACTTGAATAAGAAAAGACGTGTACAAGAAGATGATTTCCACTAAATGGAGAAACCAATCCTCTGTGTACATACACTACCCGTCAAAGGTTTAGACACGGCTACTCATAGCAGGTTCTCCTCATCTTTCCCTTAATTCTATTATTTAAAATAAAAGTGAAGACATCGAACTATGTCCACCTTAAAAACCTCCAGAATGAAACTTTACAGGAGGATTAATTAGATTTCCTAACCTGCAGTGGAGGCTGATAGAACAGGGTTTGTTTCTAAGCAGGTTTGGAGCCATTCTATTGGTCTGTCCATCATGAATATTCACTAGACTGAAAGAGGAACTAGAGCTTTTACACTGTGCAGAAAGTTTTTACACCACTAAATATATATTAGAGGAGACATGGAGGAATATGATACTGTGGTACATTAAGAGTATATGTAGTGTATCAGGAAATGTACTGTGTCAGACTCTCATTAGTTGGAGCTGTTATGTGCAAGACTGGGCGTGTCTAAACTTTTGACTGGTTGATTATCATCTTTGTTCATGTTTCATAAAACTCTTCATCTCATCAAAAACACTCAAACCTTCTATTCCAATCTTCCATCAAAATGCCCATGCCCATGGGCACCAACTATGGAAGGGTACCACGCCAATGACTTCAAGAAAGGGGGCATCACCCCTCTAATCCTAGTTGGAAGAAACCACTGGCAGTGAAACTGCACAGAACAGGAAGGGCTTTAAGCAGCTGGGTCATTACGGCAAACAGATACAACTGCACAGTTGTCATTTCAGTTATGGGTTCCTTCTCTGGCACACAGGGTTGCCAGATTTCCCTGTTTTCCAGACAAACCCAGCAAATTTGAAAGTGCAGCGTGAGTGGATTTTATATAGTCACTGAAAGCAGACTTTTATTACAGGGACAACATTTACGTTGGGCCAGTTTCAGCTTCTGATGAGGTTCAAGCTGTATGTTCTGTGTCACTCCTGGAAATGCGAGACACGTGGCAACGTGTTCATTCAGGATCTCCACTTCTGAGTGAAGCAAGCAAGAAAGATCCTATAACAACTCATATCAGTCACTCCGCTCTTATAAGTGCATCTGTTTATCCTCTGACCTCTGACTGGATGGAGTTGAGTCTGATGGCAACCCCATGGCAACCAAATGCAAAGCATTCCTCCAGCATATCCGGTCTTTTTGACCTCCCTCTGTATAAGTAGGGCCAATTCAAGACCAAACACCAAGTACTTATGAGCTGCTTAAGAAGAAGACTATTTGGAAGCCACAGTGAATGATCTACCTCATATTTCACTCAAGTTGGTCTAACATTGCTTTGGTGCCGTTTATCTTGGCACTGTGAACCAAAAGGGTGGTCTGGAATGGACAGAGCCCGGCTAATAAGAGTGAAGTGAAGGCCAGACAGCTTTCAGGTGGACAAACAAAGCACAGATCCGGATCAGTTTTCTTTCTTTATCTCCTCTCCCGAAACAGGACATCCAGCATGCCGGAAGGGGCGGGTGTGACCTTCAGCACTGCTGGGCTGAACAGCAATAAAAGTATATATCTTGTATTTGTGCCATCAGTCATGTTTGCCAAAGGGCAGGGCGGTAGGAGAGGAGAGCAGAACACTGGACAGCCTTCGGAATAGGGCCAGACTATAAAGGAGCCTTTAACCCAGGGCTGGGCAACACATACCAAGTTCAACAAAAACAGTGTGATACTTTCAGAGTATGTAAACGATAATAATCAAACGATATTCAAGTAGGAGGAATAAAGCTAATGCTCTGCTGCGTATTCATTTTCAGTTTAACTGAGACACACCTGACTCAGCTACTCGGCTGAACGGTAGAACATTAGCATGGTTAGCACTGTATGTCGTGTTATCTGTGTTTGTTCATGGCATACCAGCATAACAGCTCCAATGAAACTCTGAAGAATGTTAATTGGGATATTGACCACTCTATTACGATGTGTCATTAAATGATGACCAGGTTTGTTTTAGTGTTGGAGCTTAAGGCATTCACATAAGGCAACACATAGTTCCAGGAATGATTCTGCTACAGAGGACAATTACATCATTATCACATCAAGGGTTCACCAGTGTGTTGTTTACTTCATCAAGCAACACTAATCCAGACCTCACTTTGACCCCAGGTGTAGTGCTGGGTAGTGCATTTCAGTGTTCAGAATACGCACCAGGTAATCACAGTATGGCTGAAATGCGTGTGTCCCACACACGTAAAGTCTGTCTTTATCCAACATTTGAAGAACTCGAATGTAGTTTAGACACTCCGTCTGCAAAAATCAGAGACAGACAAATCAAACATGTGAAACCTGCTGTCTACAGAACACACACAGAGTGAAACCGTGGTTTTTCATTAGAAGCAATGACACTTCCAGAGACCTACCTCCTTAGATTTTCCCTTTAGGGTGCACATGGTAATGTGGTTTTCTGGAACTTTCCATAACACCTTCAATTAAACACAAAGAGGGAACTTACTCAAAGAGAAAACACAATTATACTCTGATTTAAACCATGTTAACATTAAGCTGTAGGCAGGTGACACAAACAATTATTACTATGTGACAAACAATTAGGGCTGTACCCGATTCAGAATTTTGTCAGTGGAATCGGATTCGCCCGTCCTGGCCGATGATTCAACTATTCGTTCGTGTGTTTTCTCCATGTACATTATCTAGTAACCAGTAAATCAATCTGCATACGGTTAAGATCTGATGTCCTCCTCATTTAGAAGGTCAGCAGAGTCACAAAAGCGCATTTTTGAACTAAAAGAGAGGGGGGGGGGTATGATAATCGATCTGAATTGGAGACTGATTTAATTACAGGATATAGCGCCGGGCAGCCAGCATGTATGCTAAACATTAGCGCTTATAGCCTATAGCCTTTTTAATTTCTCTTTTAACAGCTTCTTCAGTAGGAGGACCCTTTGTCTTTCATCTCTCATAAATAATGAACTGCTAAATAAAACCAAATTAGTCAATACTTAAATTATTTATAGGGTATTATTACTCGCACTGAAATAATTTCTCGTTTATCAGCAGGCACATTAAGTGACTGTACTTATCTATATAATAAATAGGAATTATAATAAAACAAACGTCTTTGGTCCATTTTTTTCTTTACCGCAGACAGCCATTACATCTAAACGAAGGTGAGCTCACATGTTTGGAGCAGTGTTGGATGTCTGACTGAATGAAGAGCAGAATTAGGTTTAACTTGTTGGGATTCTCTTCTTCTAAACCTCCTCCAGAATTTCTCTGAGACATCGTTCCCCCCATGTTTCTCAGCTTCACAGCTTCAGCTTCCTCAAACGGTGAACCGCCAGAGCACGTGTCACGTGGACTAAATTTTTTAGCAAGCATGCGTTATAGCCCAGCTAGAACTTAAATATATATTTATTATTCCCCTTTAATAATTATTAAAATGTCTTTTTGCATCCTTGAAATTCTTGTGCATTTTAGTAAGCTTTAGTCTGTTTTACGAGAGAAAAAAAAAGGTCACTGTTGTCAGTCGACTTGAAGGTTCTCCGACTGATGATTCAACTCGTTGACTTCTAGAGGGCAGCCCTACAACAATTCAATTTTGCACATCTATTCCAACCTTGCTTGCATGATTCTGTGTGACGCAGCGTGCGTGGTAATTTGACGTGCATGGTAAACCACTCCGTGATGCTTATTTTTTACCTGACGAGACAAAAGCAGGCCAAAAGTGTTTCCTATTGGTGCTGCATTTCACGTAATACAAAACATCTGTATGTGTGTATTTTATAAACTTTATAGAAGCCAAATTTAAATAATAAATTATGATGTCACTGTGAACCAGTCGGCAAATCAACACAGCATGTTTCTACTTCCTCTTCTACCATCAAAACACATAACACCCTAAACCAACATCTATAAATAAGGTCAGTTCAAGACCAGACCAGCAAGTGCACATGGGCTGTTTATGAAGGAGCATCTTTTAAAAGAAGGCAGCTTGTACTGCTAGATCTGTTCCAATATGATTTGCACGATTTTGTATGCTACTACGTTGCAGAAGCAGAATTGGACATCATACGCGAAGCAGCACGACGGGTAGTCCAAAACCACTTCACGATGCTTATTTATTACCAGACAAAACTGAGTGTTTCTCCAACTGCGGTTCATTTTCACTTAATGCAAACCTCCATTTATTGCTTAGACAAAACACATACTTATTGTATATGACCTAAAGAGTTCAATATTGAACTGTAGACCATGTGGTCTACAGCTATATGAAGAGTGAGAGATGTATATGGATTAACATTAACCTGCTTAAAGAATTCCAATCGTCTATCCAAGCTACATTCACTGGTTTGTTTATTAGCCTGGATTACACGTGCATAAGAGCATAAACACGGCCTTTCTTTACTGCGCGGCACGTGGCAAAAATGGACCTGAAGTGATGGAGAGCTTCACGTGAGTTGGTACCACCCGTGTGAAAGGCTACATTGATTAATATAGGAGTGTATTATGGGGTTACCACCGCTAGACAGGCTTGTCGCAGCCCGTCAAATAAAGCCCTGCTTACGTTTAGAGTAAAGCACCAAATGATCTGCCAGTAGTCTGAGCAGTAGCAGCCAAAAACAAACCACGGGTGTGGAAACATTTTGGTTTTAGAAAAAACCACCAGACAGACGACAGCGTGAATTAAAGGTGAATGGGTAACACCACAAACTCACCACCCCACCTGAAAAGGTAACACGGTGCTGAAGCCAGAGGCTTATTATATCATTTTATACTGACTGTCGACCCAATATGGAACCAAATCACACTGTGGCAAATGGGTACAATCATCTTATTCACGCTATTTCCCATTACAACAAGGGAAGCTCCATCTTTGTTTCTGTTGTGTTAGAACTTCCGGACGCCCACAACAAAATACGATCAGTGTTTGGGGACATCATATAATCTACATCCAGCGACTTCCAAAGAAGAGGACCTGCTTCTGTGGCTGAAAGAGCCACATTTAAACCATCCACCCAAAGGCATGTCTGCTCTCACCACTCTGTGGAGGGAAAGCTGACACCAGAACATCCCTACTCAGAGAAATGGCTCGGTTATGACACTCCAATGAAGTGGACACACCAGGTGCTTATGAGGCTGTCTGGTAAGACGTTAACCTAGGCTAGCTAGTAAGCTATGCTATGTATGGTTATACATCACACCAAAAGAGGTTCTGCTATTGTTATAAGCTTGGCATCTAAATAACAGCAGAATCATTTTTGGTACTATGTAGAACCCTTTACTAAAGAACCCCACAGAAAAATATTTTCAAAATGTATATGTAAACTTTTCTGTAAAAGGATCTATATAGGAAAAAAAAAAAAAGTGTTCTACTATCAGGAAGACATCAAGCTTATAACTTAAGAACACTTTCTGGTTCTACATGGAATTTTATTTATTTATTTTTTTTAACACTGTTATACATAGAACCATGTACAATGCTTTTTCTATCAATCTGATGAAGTATTTCACCATGCAGACCTAGAGCTCATAGGTCTGTACAGAACCTGTTGTGTTTAATTGTGCATGAACTATTTGATTCTTTATGATTCTATTCCATTTTTAAAACGGTTCTAACTAGAACCAAACAGTGATAAAAAATATAGAAGAACCGTTTGGGTTTTATACAGAACACATTCTCCATCTAAAAGAACAAGTCACCACGCAAACAAGTATGGCAATGGTTCTTTGAGTGTTCACGGTCCTACACAGTCTTTACTAAAGAACCCTTGAAGAACCATCTTTAAAAGTGAACAATATACATACACCTGCTCGTGATGTGCAGCAGAGCAGTCCTCACCTGGTTGCCCTTAATGGACACGTTGTTGATGTTCAGCTCAAAGATGGCCTCTCTGGCTCCGACGTACAGCGACCCCCTCTCTTCACTTAGCAGCAGTGTGGAGTAGTTAAAGACCCCTGGCTCTGAGAACTCCACCAGGCTCACATCTGCGCGCACATACACACACACACACACACACACACACACACACACACACACACACACACACACACACACACACACACACACAAACACGCGCAGGGTTAAAGTTAAGCAAACTGCTACTTTAGAAATTAAATGAAGATCCAAAAACTAGGAATGTTCTAGAAAGAACAGTAGAAACATTCTGTTCTAAACGTACATCCTTTAATTTGCAGTAGCGTGAGGGTAATAATAACTACCAAACACACAAAATAATACAGTGTGCAGCTCCAAGAAGAGTACCCAGCTACATCCTTCACACGCAGAGAGAGAGAGAGAGAGAGAGAGAGAGAGAGAGAGAGAGAGAGAGAGAGAGAGAGAGAGAGAGAGAGAGAGAGAGAGAGAGAGAGAGAGAGAGAGAGAGAGAGAGAGAGGTGGAGACGGAGACATATACAGACACCAAGTGGTGGTAGACAGATGGAGTGATAGATAGAAAGAAAGAAAGAAAGAAATACCAGAAAGAAAGAAAGAAATACCAGAAAGAAAGAAAGAAATACCAGAAAGAAAGAAAGAAATACCAGAAATGAGGGAAAGAGGTGGAGACAAATACAGACACCAAGTGGTGGTAGAGAGATGGATGGAGTGATAAAAAGAAAGAAAGAAAGAAAGAAAGAAAGAAAGAAATACCAGAAAGACAAAAGAATAGAGATGAGAGAGATGAAAGAGAGAGACAAAAAGATGGAGTGATAGGGAGAGAGATGGAATGGTTGAGAGAGAAACAGAGAATGCTCTCAAGGATGTTCAGTTCAGCAGAATGAATTCACTGACTCACAAAAGCTCCCTCACACTATGTTGTACACATGCACTACATTGCTAAAAGTATCGGCTCGCCTGCCTTTACAGTCATATGAACCTGAGTGAAATCCTATTCTTAATCCACAGGGTTTGGGATCATTGGAAGAGAAGGCTGGCTCGCAGTCTCTGCTCTAATTCAGCCCAAAGGTGTTCTACACAAACTCAGACTCGTCCATCGGATTGCCCGACGGAGAAGCCTGATTTGTCACTCCAGAGAACATGTCTCCACTGCTCTAGACTGCATTTGACGCACTTGGTGATGTAAGGCTTGGATGCAGCTGCTCAGCCATGAAAACCCATTCCGGGAAGCTCTCTGCGCACTGTTCCTGAGGTAATCAGAAGGCCACATGAAGTCTGGAGGTCTGTAGTGATGGACTCTGCAGATAGTTGACCCCACTCTGTCATTTTACGTGGCTGAGTTGCTGTCGTTTCCAATCACTCTCACTTCGTTAAAATCCCACTGACTGTGACGTATTTAGTAGTGAGGAAGTTTAACGACTGGACTTGTTGGACAGGTGGCATCCTATCGCAGTACCACGCTGGATTTCACTAAGCTCCTAAGAGCGACTCATTCTTTCACTACTCTGTGTATAAAAGCCTAGGTGCTTTATACACCTTTGGCCATGGAAGTGTCTGAAACACCTAATTTCACTTATTTGGATGTGACTACCTTTGGCTACACACACGCACCCCCCCACCCCCCAAAGCCACTTGTAGTGGGCATGTGTGTGAGGTGTCTCGGGTTCCCTGTGTGTTGGCAGACGCACAGCCACACAGACGCTGAAAGCTGAAACTCGCAGAGTACGTCTCCAGCACCTCAGACACAGATGCCACCTCAGTGCTGATATTTCATATCACACTTCCTGTCAGATCAAAAACATCAACCGCTTCTAAAAAGGTGCCTGTCAGAGTCATCTGCAAAACAAAAGTGCACCGCAGGTGGTGCAGAGTGAGAGTGAGTGAGTGAGTGAGAGACAGAGAGTGAGTGAGTGAGAGAGAGAGAGAGAGAGACAGAGAGAGAGAGAGAGAGAGAGAGAGAGAGAGAGAGAGAGACAGAGAGAGACAGAGAGAGAGAGACAGAGAGAGAGAGACAGAGACAGAGAGAGACAGAGAGAGAGAGACAGAGAGAGAGAGACAGAGAGAGAGAGACAGAGAGAGAGAGACAGAGAGACAGAGAGAGAGAGACAGAGAGAGAGAGAGAGATTCTGAAGGCGAGCTCACTTTGCTCGAGCAATACCAAAACCCATCTGCTCCAGGTTCAGCAGCAGGCAAGACCAGCTCGGCTTGACCCGCCATACCTCAAGTTTTTGGAACACAAGCATCCAGGATGCTGCCACCCAGATGGTGGGACGAACAGCAGACTCGCGTGCATTCTTCAAGCACAGACTGAAGACCATCTCACAGCAGTGAGAACCAATCTGAGTTCACACTGCAACGCATGGTTCTGCACTCATGCTGAGCTGACTTGACTTCTCTCTGGATAGGAGCACTGGCTTGGGATTGCTACATAGTGCACTTTCCATGTGTTTAACTCAGTAATGTTCTTTCAAGGTATCAGCATCGACCCTCACAGACCGACCGCTTCACAAGTACAGAGCACACGACTCCAGCTCTAAAATCTCCACGCTGGATTACACTTTACGCTTCTTGTGCTCAGACACATAAGCCAAAAGGAAGGATGGATTGGACCATGATGTAGTGGAGTAGACAGGCACATATCTCTGAGTTCCTCCATCTTTTCAAGTAAAGGTGGAAACACCAGCAAGATGTCTTCCGACCTTCTGATGCAATCACGGGCTAAACTTCAGGAATGCCACATATTCAACTCTCCGTGCAAATAGTGCTAAATGAGCAGCAAGTCTGTTACGAATAACATTAGAGCTGCACAGCAGATATTCTTTCGATCTAACATTTTCTAAATGAATAACTAATGATGCTGACAGGTTGTTGCTGCAGACAGCAATGTGACTACTGCTGGCTGCTCAGCTAACCATCCCTGCAGCACAGAGATGGAAAATAATACATTACATATGAAACTGTACATATCCTGTATTATACACAGTATTATATTTCTCCATATCTCCACCTCTAATATGTATTTAGTGGTGTAAAAACTTTGATCTCTTTTTCTGCCCAGTGTAAAAGCTCTAGTTCCCCTTTTCAGTTTAGTGAATATTCATGATGGACAGACCAATAGAACTGCTCCAAAACCGCTTAGAAATGAACCCTATTCTATCAGCCTCCACTGCAGGTCAGGAAATCTGTTTCATCCTCCTGTAAAGTTTCATTCCGGAGGGTTTTAAGGTGGACTGTATAATTACATGAGTGCTAGTTTGCTGTGTTCACCTTTATTCTAAAGTAAAGGATTAAGATCAACATAAGGAGAACCTTCTCACAGTCTAAACACACACACAGACACACACACACACACACAATTTTAGTTGCTTTATAAATGCATACACTATCCAGAATATGAAACGAGCTTTTGATTATTGTAAGAACCCACATAATAAACAGTGATCACTGTGATAGACCAGATGCCAAAGGCAAATTAATTTTTCCAATTAACACAGTCAATTAATTAAAGTACAATCTTTAGATTGTATCTCTCTTTAATGCTTTTTGAAAATTTCCATCAATTTAACTACATTTCTTCTTTAAGCGAATCATCCAAACTCAGAACTGTTCACAGCGGCGATGACAGAAACCAAACATCCTCCTCCAAACATCCATCTCCCTCACAGAAAGCTCTTGCATGAAATGCTAACAAATACGCAGCCTGATGCTTGTTCTCTAATAGTCCTGAGAGGGTTTTCTGTACACACAGGTAGAGGTGAAGTCTTCATACCCAACACCATTTTACCAGCTAACCCAGAAGACACGTGTAGGTTAGCTGGTGGTTTTGATAGCAAGTATATAGCTGTATTTGTGACACAGATACTCCTGGTCCCCATCATTATCACCACCACCATCACCTCCACTGTAAAGAAATACAATTTCCTCAACAATGACATTATGCAAACAACTTCACTCTACAACAGAATTCCCCTTTAAAGAACGGGAAAGCAGCTCTACCTTCATGTCTCCATGAACTCCGGGGAACGCTGGAAGGTCCATGAGCCGAAACTTCCAAAAGCAATCCCAGGAACACTCCCAACACGCTGAGAGCCATGTTAGACTCCGGGATCTTGGGTAGCGTGAGGTTACCTCTGTGGAAGACAGACAGACAGGAGATGTTAAAGCAGACAAAGCCATAAAAAGAGCCAGAGAGGGGAAAAAAAGGAAAAGACATTGCATCACAGTGCATTGTGAGAGTACCTACACAGCACACAGTCTATCCCTCACACAAAGAGAGAACATCAGTCGGCTCGTGGTTATAAAGGCCCCACTACTTCCTTTGTGTATGTAAGTTTGTGTGCGCATTAGAATGAGACACAGCGCTTCCTTTTCATGCAAGAATAGCTGCACTGAACTCTGCGCAAGAAACTGCAGAAGCACATTTGTGCAGAAGATGCCCGTCAGTGTGCAGGGAGGTGTGTTGAACATTTAGACACCAGTCTGGCTAAAGTTCGGGTTCAAACTCAATAGAAATTATCGGAACTGTACATCAGCTAGGCTCAAACGTCTATACATGCATGCAAAATGCTAGCAGTTGCATGCATTACCTTACGGGGGCGCTGTCTGGTCACAATGCACACAGAGTCAGTTCATTAGTGAAGACCAGGTTTACAGTATAATCATAATAAAGTGGAAGGTTACTGAGTATTTCTACAGAACAGCTGCTAAAACAGCCCAAATCTGACACTTCAATGACCATTTTTAGTCCCAGAGATGCCAGGGCTCAAACCTGGGAGTAAAACAAGCACTGCAGTGTTGGGTGCCTTCCCTGATTTACCCAACCTTGTTCATTTCATCTGCTATATAACAAGTGCTCTATACTCTGTTAGAGCAGGAAAACTCAGGGGTGTCCAGCTCCTAGCCTGGAAGACTACAGTCCTGCACAGCTTGGTGATTTTCCTGCACCAAACCCTAACAAAACAAGGAGTCTCTGGCACACCATGACCAGAATTACACACCTCTGCCCCAAACCCTTCTATGGATGATGCACGCTACAGTGTCTTGTCCAAGCCATTCTGGCAGCTACATGATCCAGCTGGGGAAGGCGATATGGCAAAAACATCCTATCATGATACTTCAAGGCAGAAATGGGTGGAATGGCCCTGTAAGGTTCAGGGTAGGTTGCGTCTGGCTAGGGTTTGGAAGTGACCAACAGTGTTCCATATCCGCCTTCCTGGAATACTAATCTGGATTTACACCTTTACAATCTGAACATATCTTCACTCATAGCTAGCAACAGCAGCCTGAGGAGACGCCTTGAGGAGACGTCGGTTCCTAAACGTTAGCTTTTACGCAATGATCAGCTCAAATGACCTGGCCTCAGGCTGCAGGAGTCAGGACACAAGTGAAGCCAAAATTAGCATCAGGGAGAAAGATAAAGCACTCGTGCTCACTCCAGCCAGCACCCTCTCCCCCTCACTCTGTGTTGCGAGTGTTGTTTGGAAGCAAGCTCGGTCCTCCCACAGGGAAGTAAACACGGAGGCGTTTGAACACAAATGACCTTTATGAGTTTTTATGGGGAAATTTTTGGGCTTCTTTTTGGAAACATCCTGAGGTCATCAACACACCAGGCAGCCAAGAGCTGATCGAGTTTAAGCATTTTGGCTTATATGGCAACAATCTGATGCTTATACCGAGGCTAAGAGGTAAAAGTGTATGAGATTTGGAAGACAACTTCAATTGAGATACGAAATTTGCCAAGTGTGTCCATCATTTACATCCTACTAGCTCCAACATGGTGTCTGTAAATAAATGTGTAATGCCACAGAGCAAGCCATCTCCAACATTCTCTCCTCTTTGTGATGCAGCTCGTTTTGTTTAAACAGTTCTATATTGTAATTCCTGTTAATTATAATAGTCTTTAATGAGATATCTTTATGATGGGTACATGTAGGCACACACCCGTCCAATACCTTCTAACAATCTCAGTGTTCAGCGTACCTCATATTCTGAAAGTGATCTAATCTCAAATCAAAAAACAGCTATGAAATACAATAACTTACTTAAGCTCACACAAACACTAAAATATCGTCAGAGGCCATGCTTAATATTTAAACACTGTAGCAGTTAATACAATAGCACTAAATATAATAACAGTGCAAATGAATCCAAAGTTTTGAAAAGTCGTGTAAATTTGAACTCGAGATGCAAATTTCCTAATTGGGGCTGGACATGAGATGCTTGGACTCCAGTGATTGCCATTATTAATGTCATTTGTAAATGGTCATTAGGCTCTTATTGTTATTTATGAGGATGGTGGTGACCACTATATCAATATCAGCTGATGGTCACGGCTGATAATATAAATATTTTTTACATATTGTCCACCATCCTCAAATCAGAGCATACGAATATGAAACCAACTCAGGACACATGGTTCTCCTTTCAGTAATGTCATCTTGGCCAATAAATATATTATATCTGTGGCTTGGCTGAAAGATGTAGCCATCACTCATAGCAGCATATTTTGACAGGTTTGCATGATTTTTGAAAATTTGAGATTTCACAATGGACTGAATGGTTTACAACACCACGGTTCTGAAATCAAAATCATCCTTAAGTCAGATATTCCCATCCCTATTAAGATGCTATCCAACTCCCAAAGTCTGGTTCTTCTCTATTCCCAGAGTGGATGAAGTTGCGGCGAGTCCTCCGGGAGCCTTTGTGGCCTAATGGAGCTTTGATAACTTCAATAGCAGGGCTGTGATTATTGTGAGGCGCTCTAGCATACAACCCTGCCTTTCTTCATCCACAGCACTCTCAGCCCTGAAAGACAACACCTGAGATAACAGCTCCCATGGTGATCGGTGCTCAGAGTCAACCATTTCCAACAGTTACTCAGCAGTCTGTGTTTGAGGAGTTATTGCTGCAGGGAATGAAGTCAATAAGCACAAGAACGCACCCAGTGTCTGAAAGAGAAGAGCTCGGCCAGGTGAATTAGATCTCCCATTTGTCTTTACCTAAGACCCAGCGTATCCTCGGCTTTTGATGCAACAATGGCTTACATAAAGGAGGGCAGCGAGGCGCGTCCGGACAAGAAGAGGTACAGCTCGAATGCACTGATGCACGAGAGAATGGACAGCGGGCACAATTAAAAACAGAACGAGGCAAACACACTCAAAACAACAACCTGCAAAACGTAAACCGTCAGTCAGGCAGTATGCTCACTGGTTTACAGAGCGTGTGGCTCAGCAGGAAACTGGCCCTTAGCAGGAAAGAATAAAACCAGCCCAGTCCAGCACATGTAACGCGATCGCAGTACTGCCCCATTTCGCCCATCCCTGGAGTGACTCAGTCTCATCTAAACCCACTATCTGAGAGCAAGTGAGGTGCCAGAACTCAATGCCACATGTTTATCATGATCCCTCTCTCCTGGAACTCGTGAGAAAGCAGCGTGCTTCACCAGAGCTCAGCCTTTTCATGCAAACCAGCAAGTATTTCAGTTTCCCTTTGATGATACTGGAATGTAATTTTCTCATCAACGTTGTTTATGTAGCTTTTCCAACTACACTGACTTCCCAAATTAGGGACGGTCGTACAGACTACAGATCATTGCTTGGATACTGCCTGAAATGCCCATCCCTACTACCTACCTGAGATAAAGGTTCCCGTTTTCACTTTTGGTTCTGCTTTAAAACTACAAACAAAGCAGCTCCTTATTAAAAGGGCCATACCTGGCAGTTTTCTTTTATTCGTTATGAAACTTACTGGATGGGAAAACTGAAATTCTGATTCTTAAAACCAAAATTTGACACACATATTTTTACAAGTGCCAGTAGTTTATAAAAAAACATTTATCAGCCAGTACCATATGATTCTAATATCATCACCACCATCATCATCATCCATCCCTATTTAGATCACCCTTGATTATTCCGAAAAGGCTTCAACATTCCAGGACTCCATATACGAGGCTAATTGGACCGCCTAAGACAACAACGAAACTGGGCCTGTGGAAGTATCCAAGTCTTTTAGTAGTAAACAACTTCTGTCCTCAAGTCATTTACCTTTCCTAATAATAACCACGGAACTGACCAGCCTTACAGCAGGACTGTTCAGGAAGAGTGTTCCCAGCATGTTTGTCTTCTCAGCCCTGTGATACGGTGAGAATGCAGCCGCCCAGCCAAAATCTCCACACGGTTATCAGTGCTACTGTAAACCTTCTGGTCAGAAAGCCTGTGCTCTGCTCTGAAACTGTTGAGGGACAGTGCTCAGCCTGGGAGAACACACTGTGCTAAGCTTTATCATGCAGTTCTTACAACAGAGTTCCCACTGAAATACAAGATCACGACATCCCACCAGAAATCTCTCTCCCTCCCTCCCTCTCGCTCACTCTCTCTCTCAATATTCCTAATTTTCTGCATTATTAGATAAAAACAACATCATGTGAAAATGAGGACCAGCAAAACATCCACACTTTAGCAAACATTTCATATTGTTCCAAACTTGCCGTCTTCCCAAATATACCACCACAAGAACACACACACATATACACTCTACTTCACACACGTCTCACTTTCCTCCAGAGTTTTACTGGTCTTTGTATTACTGCCACGAATTACCACTAACCCTAAACCTAACCCTAACCTGACCCTCAGTATCCTAAAGACTGTCGTTCTGCATTATTAGCACCCACATAACCACACACACACATACCCGCACACGTGTGTATATATACATACATGCTTCCATCGTGGTTCTCCGCATGCCTTGTGTAACTTGCCGTGAAACTGTCTATATAAATAAATGAACAAATAAAGAAAGAAAGAAAGAAAGAAAGAAAAATGCCGACCAGACTGAGACCCAGCAAATATCTATGCCCCGGAGGCCTATAATCTGATCCTCTGGGTCTGTTAACCGCCGCCGTGAAGCACGTTAATCCAGGCCGTGACGTGAAGTGGCGTGGAGCTGTAATTTAGTCAGGAGCTCAGCGTGCTTTGCGAGACTGGAATCAGGATGTTTCAGCTTCATGTAAAAAAGGCTGGACAGATAACGAGTGTGAGCGTGTGTGTGTCCGAGTGAACCCCATCGCGTGCCACGCAGCCGGAGCGAGAATGCTGATAGGTCAGATCTGGTCGAGCAGGTTTTGAGCTTTTACAGTTCAAAGAAAGGATTTCAGCAGGTCTATAGAGACAGGAGCGTCATAAAAACCCGAAGGAATCAGATTTCCTGCTCCCTCCTACATAATAAACAGCATACAGTACAGTTTACTGAGCCTGACTCCGACAGGAGCTCTGGGGTAGATTCCACTCTTTCAGTGTTAGGTTAACCGGTATGTAGATTGGTCATCAGTGACTATACAGATCACATTTTCTATCGAGTGTTAGTCATTCTTTATTATCTAACAGGAATCTCTGAAACTTCACTCGCTGGTATCACTCGCTCATAACAACCTGAACATTTCTGAGCACCTCCACTCAGTTGACTAGGTTTAGTTCATTTTAGTTCCTTACACTTTTTTTAAAAATAGTTTTTATTTATTTTTATTTATTTAAATTTATTTATGCATTTATTTAGTTAGTTTTGATCATTTTTATTTAAATAAATATTATTTTACACAGGTATGTATTTATTTTGTATAGTTTATATTTGTATAATTTTATATTATGATTTATTTTTATTTATTGTTTGTTTTTTTCTTGGTTTTCTATTTAAATATCTTTATCGTTCTGGTTCTTGTTCTCTTACTCCTTACAGTATTTTACTCTCTCACTTTTATTATTAATTACTGATATCTGTGTGATAGATTTTATTTGTGAGCCCTGATTGATCTCATTCCTGGTTTGTATTGCTTTGTAACATTTTATAATTAAAGTTTGTGTGTATATATATTATCTACACTGCCATACTTCCATTCTGAAAGTATATTTACTATTTATAGTCCCTTCTATTTTTAGCACAGGAATGACACTTCGGAGTGATCACATGGGAACCCCCAGAGCAGCTAGAGTCACCTGAGCATCATCTCCACTGTGAGCACCCTGCGCTGGTTTCTCCGGGTTATCACCCGACATGACTACAATAGAGCCGCCAGCTTCTGGCTCTGATCATAAACTCCAACTCTCACCTAAACAGAGAAACTGAGGGTCGGCTCCATCTTTAGGATTACTCCCTCCTGGTTAAATCAGACTGTATTCTAATAAATGATCTAAGCTCCTTGTCCTGTCAGTTGTCTTTCTCTCCTCACCCGGGATCGACCCGAGAAGGTTGGGTTCCGCCCTCAAGCCTGGTTCCTCTCAAGGTTTCTTCCTTACCCAAGGGAGTTTCTCCTTGCCACAGTGGCCTCTGGCTTGCTCACAGCTGGGCCTGGACCCAGATTCCCTTTCCTACATCTGTGCATTAACGCTAGTTGTCTCAAATAAATATTGATTGACTGATATTTTGGACAATGGTGTGCGACATTGTAAATGAGGGTCACCCTCTATGTACTCCGAGCTGAAATATAGGTTGATTGATTGATCTACCTTTACACCAAAAGGGCCAGGATTCAGTTCTGTGTGGATGTTCTCCCTGTGTCTGTGTGGACTTCCTCTGAAAACATGCAGGTGAACTGGAGATGCTTAATTGTCCCCAAGTGTGAATGTGTACATGTGTGTGAATCAGTATGTCTGTGTATCTGCACTGTGCGGGGTATGTCCTGCCTTCCGCCCAGTGAGAGATGGCATAGGCCCCGACCCAACCGCCCTCGGAACTCAAGTGCACTGATGTGTTCTCACACCTCTAATATACAGGCTACCAAATCAGCAAAATGCTAATATCTTTATTTACCATAACGTCACAGAGCATTAAAACATGAACACGCTGCTGGTATTTGTGGATTTGCTTGTATGCTTGTGTTGTACTGTGCTATTCTGAAACTTGAATGCCTGAACATAGGAATGTCTCCAGAAGACAAGATAAAAGAGCAGCTCATACCCCAGAAATTTGGACCATAGTCATATTTCTTTGATGAACCAACATGTTGGCACACATGCCGTCCACAGAGGAGGAAGCACAAGACGAGGAGTCTCCATCAGTGCTCAGTGCTAGCAGAAGCTATCTGTAGTTTTAGCTTATAAGCCCATCTGAGGGTGGCTGTTACTCAACAACATTAAAGCCTACTGATTTTCATCAGCGCTGTAACCACTCGACATTCCTTTCAGCTGATATCGGTTTCTCCTCTTTCACCATCGTTTCATTCCATCTGTGTGGTGAACCGGACATCTGTTCAACTATTAAGGAAGTCAAAAGGTCCTTCTAGAGCCTTATAGTCTCATGGCGTGTGTCCTACCGCACATAAGCAAGTCTATTTAAGATTGCTGGACTCCACACGGATTGATGAAATCGAGAGCTGACTTAGGGATGTGGTGCATGATGCTAACTGGCGTGGTAGAAGAAGCTTCGTGGCTCCGGTGTAAACCTAAAGAAGCAAGCTTCAGACTCTTGGATGATCAAGTACACTTGGGAAAAGAGGGGAAAGCTGGGTGAATTCCCTCACGTTACAGAGAACAAATGAGTTTAGCATAGAAACCACATTAGCGCGTCGAAGGAATGCAGCGCTAGCTCTGTAACAAAAGCAGAAAGCCCCAGGCAGGTTCACCCGAACACAAGTACCGGGGTTATCAGACGAAGAAAAGCGAAGGGAGAAGAGAAATCAGTCAGGAAACACGATCTGAGCAGTAGGACGAGCAGCTCGGATGCCTGTTGCTAGAGCAGGAAATTCATCAGAACATCATTTAAGCATGGCAGCGTCACAGGAAAGCGTTTTTATTGACTCGCTGGGATGGAACTGCCTCGAGCTAAGAGGGACTTCAAAGCGCATGGTCAGCCTCTAAATGAGATTTTTTACTCATATCCCTTACAGTTTCTCTGCTCTCGGCTGCAAGGGAAACTCCAAAGAGTCCTCCAGACAAAGGCATTACAGCGCGCAAGTGCTCTTATCCGATACCCAGCATCGATATCAGGCCGATACCAGTGAACCCACTGGATATCAGACACCTGAACTGAAAACTAAAAAGTATGCAAGCAATTAAATAAAAAAAACCCATCAATTTAAATATTCAAATATACTATATAATCGTATATGTGAAATTATTCTTAGTAAAGCCATAAATGTATCCTTTCCAAACACTTTTCTTGATTAAGTAACCTGCAAAATAACTATTGTCTTAAAATGTTAAATAAAACAGTTTTAAAGGATTAATAGTTTTAACAATAATAAAATATACAAACCATGTTGGGAAAAAAACTGTAGACTTCAGAAGTTGCTCTACAATTTCGTACATCCTCAGGACTGTTATACAAGCTGTTTCAAAAGATGGGCCACAGAATTGCATCATAAAGACAATTTTGAGTGGCCTTCATGGTACAATACCTACCACATACCAATACCTTCACCAATATATAATATTAAAAAATGCAATTTGAGAGAATAGTCTTACCAGGTTTCTAATAATAAAGGGTTTCTATTGACGCATGTGTGGAAGGCTGTTTGATTTAGCATTTAAAAGCATTAATAAACTACAGCATTAAGATATCAGATTTAAATACAAATATATATGTGCATATGAAATGCGCATGTTCTCTGTAATAAGATTCATTTCTCTGTTTATTATTTGTCACTGGCCTGTTTGCTGTGTGTTTGTTAAATGCTGTGCATGTGTTCTCATGTCGATGAAAGCTTGTTCAGGATCTGCAGCTTGTGTGTTGACGCTTGTTGGCTGATGTATGAAAGCAATTCAAAACTACATGCTGAAAAACCCACTGCTGACCTCTATCTGAGGGGTCAGTTACTCCCTCTAGGGCACCACACTAAAATCAATAGAACAGATCAGAAATTGGTGCAGCACAGAGATGCACTGAATCTCAAAAATCCTCTAGGCAAACCCCGAGGCCAGCTGAACGGATAACTCAGCCAGGGAGAGCCAGGTTACTGACCAGTGGCCCCGTGTTAATACAATCTCCTCTAAAGGTCCCAAATTCCAGTCCCGCAAACCTCTGGCACTGCGACTGCATGTCCCGTCTGCTCTAACACAACAAATCAATATGTTGGGTCATTATCATTGATTTCATGAGCTGAGCATGTTTTTTTATTGTTGTTGTATAGCTGTGTTACAAGATTCTCGACGGCTTACCGTGATGCAGCCTTCCAAAAATCTTTAATCTCCCCCAACATCCTCTTACGATGATATTTGGGTCACTTTGAAATTATTATTTTTTTTATCACCACACTTAGTTTAATGTAGTATCTAATATTTTGGCCATTTTCTCAAAAGCATTCGCTGTTAAATAAAAAGGTAATTGAATAAATTAAATAATTAAACAAATAATAAATAAATTAAATGAACAAAAACTATTTTACAATTATTATTAAAACATGAAAATATTTTTTCGAATTATGTTTGAATTAAGAAATTAATTAATTAATATATATGTTTAATATTTTATGTATATATAAGAAATAATATATATATGAAAGCGTACAGAAATTGATTTGTGCAAATGTATAGCAACAAGCTGCAGGTCTAAGAATGATGCATAAAATTATTTCTGCAGCCAGAGGATCTGAGAGCTTTAGTAAGACTGATGTGGGATAATCAGTTCAGGACCACGCCAACTCATCCCAAAGAGCTTCATCTAGAGAAAGCAGTTCTGCTGCACAGCCCAGTGCCGGAGACCTTTAACCCCTCTAGCCCACACTTAGCAGTGGACATGATGATAGCAGGCTCATATGCAGCTACTCCAGTGCATCCCATTCTATTGGTCAATGCTTTATGTGCATATATCTGAACCCGTGGATCAACAATGGGTGCACCTTAAAGAGCTCATACCCTACATTTTCCTATATCTCCACCAGCAGGGTGTTCGGGTGTTTCTATGGACCAAAGATATCCTTCATATTTGCATAATTAATTTAATACTTTGCCTTGAAGACTGATCTGAATCTGAACTGTATTGTGCCTCATTTAAATAGCAGACTGGGATGAAACACTCTTTATAACTTGCTGGATTTTGCGACATCACAAAAAAGGCTAATTAAAAAAGCGGGGCTGTTTAAACTTAGCTTCTGTATGTGGACTGTCTGGACTGGGGGAGGAAACTTGGTAAATGTTAATACAAGCTAAATTCAGTTATACGTGATACGGGCTCTTTAAAGCAACAGACTTCACTAATAAGAAGGGCCATCTGTTTCCTTTAGACGAGTAGTTTCATATTAATAACTCCGTATTTGATGGAACCTTAATGTCAAAATAATTTAAGCTCACGCTCGTGAGATCATAGACTGCGAGCGAGCAGGCGGGCGATTGAGAGTAAGGGCCCGCTGAACTCAGCCTGGACTTTAAGCCCACAGTGTGGTCAGCACCTGTTTGATCCATGCTGCACTTTACAGCGTGGCGATGCAAATGGGTCACAGGCACTGGTACCAGGCCAACAGGGCAACCATGTGCCGATTCAAAACATTCAGCTCCTGCCAAACTCCTGTCTCTCTCCCTCTCCCTCATACGTACCCGCACACAATCTCTGCCTTTCTCTCCCTGCTCCCCCAGCTTTAACCCCCCACTCTCGCTTGGCATCCGCTCAGATGGCACACTGATTGGGCATCAATATGGTGCCACTCAGCCCCGGCCCAAAATGCCTTTCTGCCAGAATCTGCTTTCCCACTGGGCCTTTTGAAATCTCCCACGATCCCTCACTCGCTCAAGAGCCTCTCTCGCTCGGGCTGTGTGTTTTAGGGTTCTCATCTTCCTGTGTCACAGCACATCACTGTTGTTTTGCCTCATGTTTGGACTCATCCATCCCCCCAGAGACTGGACACTCGCCCCCAACTCCCTCCTTCTCTCCATCCACTCTGTTTGCAGGGGTGGAAAGAAAGGGAAATATCTGCTGGTCTGTTTAATATGCCTAATCAATAAACTTGCTTTGCTCATGTGTCAGTCATTAGCAGGGTCGGCCTCGCAGGGAGTCTCTCTGGCCTTCTGGCCAGAATAGAACGAGCTGCTTATCATACTGTGTTGTGTACTCTGAGTATAAGAAAGGAGAACAACCACCTGGAACACCCACCACACTGTACACCTCAGATAAATAGCAGTTAAAGCTTCCATCTTTGAGTGAGAGCAGAATTAAGCTCCACTCCTCCTTCAAATCTAAAAAAACACCCACATGCGTTGTGCCCATCCCTCTTCCACTGTGAGAAGACCACTTAACACTACGGAGGCCTGAGAGCACCACTGTGTGCTGAATGTCTACAATCGTGGATGTCGGATCACTCTGTGCATGTCAGGCAATCCATCCATGGTCCGTGTAGGTCTCCCAGATCCTTCATGTAGATGGTGCATACCAACTTCTTTCCACTGCTGCCAAGTGTGCTATGGCAGTAGGCATGCAACACATCTATAAGACCTTCCTGCTTCACAGAGCCCTATGATGCGACCCCTCTCCAACGCTTTCAACTATTTGAATTGCTTTTGAACTCTCCGAGGCTTCTCACTCACAAAGGATGCTACCAACACCGCAGCACGAGTCAGACTACAAGCACACTCAACAAGAAGCCCCTAGACAGTCAGTCAGACACAGTGATAAGGCCCGCCCTTGCTTACATAACATGCACAGCTGAGCGTGAAGCTTGAATCATTTGCATGTCTCATGATGTCAAACCTACTCACCAAGTTTCATTCCAGTCGGCTGATTCCTTCTGGGTGCAGGTATTTGTGTAGCTATTCTATTGATGGTGAGTACATGCTGAAGCTCCCATGTTTTGATATGACAACAACACACTGTTAGTGATGTGCAGCAAGTCTCACTGCATATGCAATATGCATCAACCCAAGTTGCAATGTGGTTTCTGAAATCTTGTCCATATGGTGCACACTAAGAGGCAGTGAGGTACTGTGGTGTATGGTAGCCTCGTGTCGAGCTGCAGAGTAACACAATCCGGTGCCCGCAGAGGACAGAGGCGGGTGACAGACGTCTGCTGGACTATAAATAATGAGCCAAAGTCTTCGACCTGGCACTAGATCTGACGAAGGCCTCATGACATCATTCCGAAGGGCTGTAGGTCCGGACGAGAGCTTTTTTACGTGCAGAGAAATATGGAAGAAAACAAAAAGAGCCCAATAAAATCTGCTATGGATAACGTAAACAACGGGCAACCACATATACGTTTAACTCTTTAACTGCAGAGGCAGCTATACAAACACAGGGATGCTCAAAGAGACCGCAGGAATAGAGCATGGCTTTCGCTGCTCCACACCTGTTACTCATCAGCCAACCCGCGGGGGCAGAGTCATCATTCCATCCACGGCCTAGCTCAAAACCCCAGGCAGGGTTCTGCAGTGCCAGCTTAAAAATCACCTACAAAATCAATGAGCTACAAAAGGCCGCTTGTTCAGTTCCTACAAAAACACAAAGTTTCCTCTTAGATTAGTGCTGAATAAAACATTCCCAGAATTCCCACAGAGAGATTACTGATTACTTACCGTGCCCTACATTCTTAACAGCGAACAGTTTGAGAAACTCGACCAAAACCAATGGCGCAAATCAGATTTTCAGCTCGAGGATTGGGGTCAGCAGCAGGTTTGAGCCACTGTGCTGTGCACACAGTAAACAGACTAAGATCTACTAGGGGATCTACTTCACAGACGGCAACACTGCAGAGCTAAAGAAAATAATCACAGAGTCAGAGGGGGAGTTGGAGAGCACTTGGCAACCCCAGCACTTCACAAAGGACACAAAATAGGTACCCTCACATATAATTACAGCACTGAGACAGGCGCTGAGCTAGGCCAGAGCTGCAGTGACCACACGAAAGGCACATGCGGGGTCAGCTACAGTAAAAGCCTATATTTAGGGCCCAAAACACCACATACTCTACAGCGCTCACGAGAGCCGGGAGGAGGAAGAGGAGGAGGAGAATGAAGAAATGATCAAGGAGGTAAAAGAAAAAAAGAATAGACTGTAAACAAATACGGAGGCTGCAGGGGTGTATGGGATTGAGAAGGGTCCACACCTGGGATGCTCACTCAATCACAGCACCACACCCCCACACAGCAGGTATTCTGTGGGTGGTGGATAATTCTCGGCACTGCAGTGATACTGATATGGTGGTGGTGTGTTGGTGTGTGTTGTGCTGGTGTGAGTGGATCACACACAGCAGTGCTGCTGGAGTGTTTGAACACTGTGTCCATTCACTGTCCACTCTATTAGAGAGACAAATAGCTCTTCTCCTGTGGCACAGTGCTGAGTTGGTCCACCTTGTGGGTCAGTATAGAGACCACACACTGATTACCTGCTCTGTGGTGGAATGATCCACCACCCACATGATACCCATTGAAGAACAGGGTAATACAGTATACAGAGAAACAAATGGACTACAGTCTGTAACTGTAGAACTACAAAGTGCTCCTATATGGTCAGTATAGCTTTCTCAGTGTACATGTTAGGCTATGCCTGGCACCCTCCAGACCCAGACTATATTAAAAACATACACACCCCACCCTCAACACACACACACACACCCACACACATCCCCACACACACTTCACTTTTCCTACTACACTGTAAAATGTAATTACTAGCTTTACTGTCTCTTCATCTCTCTATTAAAAAAAGCTGGTTTGAAAAACTGCTAGTTCTACTTTTGACATCTGCTGCTGAAGCTCTATTCTGGTCTGGAGGTCAAACTTTACCAAGCCAACTAAAAGTGCTGGAGCAGTCCAGTCCCTAAAGCAGAGCAGCACAGGAGGATGCAGAAAGGCTGCATTTAGAGGGTTTATTTCTAGAGGAGTGCACTGCTGGTCAGCTCCACTGACGTTACTGCCATTCGTACGCGGCCCGTGATGACTCACCCCCAGAGCCACTTTTAGACAAAAGCTTCCTCCGACACACGTCGCTTTCCACTCAACAGGTGTGGAGAACACTGCAGCAATGAGAGAAGTCAAGGAGAGCATGCAGACTATGAGAAACAGGAGACTTGGGTGAAAGAAACAAATCACAGGCCATGCTAAACAGCTATTGTTGTACATCCAGTGGAGCGCAGGCCTGAGGACGGGATTCTGAGCAATGCAGATGCACTTGCTGTTAACAGGAAACAAGAACAGGTGTCCACGCAAATTAACATCTAACCCTGACCGAGCAGAAGACACTCTGCTAGATTCTGCTTTGACTGGACATCTGCATTTATACGGAAGTGGGTGAACAAACTTGAAGCAAGTTTCCATGAGCGGGTGCAGACTGTTAGCAAATTCAGGTAATAAGGAAAGGGTGGTAGAGCCTGGTTATAGGTGGAGGGAAACCTCGTCTGAAGGTGTCATTGCTCTACTTCTAACTTTGCCAAATGTATTTCTTATCATAACCTTTGGACATACTGTTACTGATTCAAAACATTGTGGTTAAATGGTTCTGCCTTTTTAGAAACGGTTTTAAAGATTTACAATGGTTTAAAATCTAAAGAATGATGAAAGGTTTGTTGTTGTTGATGCTTCCATGTAGAACCTTTTGGAAAATGGTCTTGTAGAGAACCAAAGAGGGCTCTTCCATTACAATAACCAAGCTTGTAAAGGTAGCAGAACCATCTGTGGTCCTCCCATCAATCTGAAGAAACATTTTACCATGCATAGAACCATTTAAGCATGTAAATGGTTCATTCGAGAGTTAATGTTCAACTGTTTTCACTGAAGAACCCTTGAAGAACCATTTTGGTGGGATTTTGGAATCACACAATTGCAGATACACCAACTCCAAACAGGTCCTGGCAGATGGACTACATTTAAAGTAAGGGAAAAACCGTAGCAGCCGAAGTACTGACACATTCGATGAGCTGGAAAGATCCAGAGTACAGTGGGCTATAGTGAGAGCTTGTCTGCCTGTATTTGCATTAACACAGCATACAGAAACTCTAGCCATGAAACTCACTTGGTGGAATAACAGGACTAAGTGTTCTATTCATTCTCCAGTGTGTTTATTATGCACAGGTACACTTCTGTAGTGCTCATGTTCTCTGGTCTGCTCTCTTTGTGACCACTCGTCTTGGATTACACCAAAACAGCAACCGGAAAACTATAGTAATCCGACATGGCAGGAACGCTTTCGCAGTCCTCAGGAAGAAAAAATAGGAGGTCATGGTTTGGTTTAGATGCACCATAGAGTTGTTTGCAAAACTATGAACACCCTTTCATTGTCACAGCTTAACTGCAGTGGGGTCTCCACTCTCTGAAATGGTCATAAAGACCCCCACCCCCAAGGGCTTTCTCTTGATCTCTGCATATCCTCTGAAAGTCAGCTTTCGAATAGATTCAACATGACACCCATATGTTTCACATGAAAATGTTCAGCTCTCTCTATAATGAGAAACCGCTGTAGCAACTTCAGCAGCTGTGAACGTACTGCACGCCTTTTCTCATGAGTCTCTGATGTGGAATGAACGAAGGATGAAGGTTTTCCGTACTAAGAGTGTCTTTCCAGAGTGTCCACTGGTCAGTTTCGTACAATATGTAGACAGACACACATATCCACCATTTGAACACATTGAGAGGCAGATGACATACATCTCAACCCCAATCCACAGACTCCCAAGTCGGGATGTGAGTCAAGGACGGTCTCCTGATTCAGGAAAATGCATTTCTATGCTGTGCTATGGAGATACTAATTGAGTAAACATCAAATTTGACATGCACTTGACAATCACAGGCCTGCTTAGACGGAGGCAGACTTTGATTCGTGTCAGACCAGCACAAAACGTGCAGGTGGCCAATCAGAACGCAACTAACAGAATCCTGAGAGTGTGGTCAAGTTAACCACTGAAGAAATTGGATTCTCCGTCTAGGTGTGGGTAGAGCATTTGTGGCTGAGACCATCTGGCTGTTGACTACCTAGCCACATCGGTGGGGATGCTAGCTTTAGTAACAAAATGTCAGGTTCACCAGTTCTTCTTCTGAAAATGGTAATTCTGGTTTGTTTTTCAGAGTTTTCAGTTGTTTTCCAGGCTCTAGTTACAGATAACATAGGCTATGAACGACTAACTGGGTAAACCAGCTTGCTACAGCGCCACCCTGAGTTTAGCAAGAGAAAAATACCAATGACAGAAGTGCACTAATTGTGGGTAAGGCAGCTAAACAAAAGATAGCATAATGGCATAAGATTATTCTTCCGCCCAGTTTGATTCTGAAACATCTAGGGGGTCCGAGAGGTATATTAGGGTGGTCTGGAGTGTCAGCAGGAGTGTCCAGACAGACTGTGTATTTTTAAGGTCATAATACGTCAGGAAGGCCTCAGAGATGAAACCATGCTGCGTTTGAGGGCGTCATGGTTCTGTAAGAGACTCAGGTAAAAACACGCTATGCTATCAAGCCTCCCCTTTTAGACCCCAAACTGACTGTTAAACCCCTAACCACAGGGAAATAACTGGCTTTAGGACCTGCCAGTAAAAACACCACTACTTCCTCATAAACTCACTTATTAAGAGCCTCGGAAATGAATTAACCAGAACCAGATGCACCGCATCGAAACGGGCGAGTGAGAGTGAAAAACAGGAAAAAGAAAAAGGAGAAATATGGGAGCAGAGAATGTACAGTAAAAGGAAGAAGTCACACAGGAATGAGAGCTATTTCTACTATACAGGGTTCAACATATGACTGCCTGGCTGCTGAGCAAGCTAAACATGAAGACGAGGCAGAGGCATTGTGGAAGATACATATGAGAGACAGACAGATAAATAAATAAATAAATATTATATATATATATATATATGTAGACAGAGAGAGAGAGAGAGAGAGAGAGAGAGAGAGAGAGAGAGAGAGAGAGAGAGAGAGAGAGAGAGAGAGACAGAGAGAGAGAGAGAGAGAGAGAGAGAGAGACAGACAGACAGACAGACAGACAGACAGACAGACAGACAGACAGAGACAGAGAGACAGACAGAGAGAGAGAGACAGACAGACAGACAGACAGAGAGACAGAAAAGAGTGAAAGAGTGAAAAAGGAGAGGAAGGACCCAGAAAGACCCAGAAAAAGACCACACAACAGGAAATCAAAGTGATGGATATTTTAACAGTTCAATAACACATGTAAGGGTTTTCGTTCAGAATGCGATCCTAACTCTGTCCGGGACAGTGAACTTTCGGTCAACTTGCCGTGGGGAACGCTGAACTCTGCAGGAACACGCTTGTCTGAGGGGTGTAGTTCCTGCTCTCCACAGCACTATTCTGGGAGCCAGCAAAGATCAGAGGCAAAAATCACAGGCCCGGGTTATGATGTCCTACCGCAGGTGCCTCGTTGTATGTGTGCGCGTGTACGACAACACTAGAGCCGGATCAAGTTCAACCTTGAAGGGCCAGATTACTTTTAGCCAGCGCTAGTTATCATGATCCTCCCTCTGTCTGCGCGGGGGAGTGTGTGTGTGTAACCTGGGCAGCTGTAGTTTCCAGTTGCTCTCAGGACGTAAACGAGGGTGCGGCACAGCAGGAGCTGGCATTTAAGAGCAAATCTGTTTCCTAGTGTTTCCTTCCTGGCAGAGGCCTGGCACTGCTGTAATCCACACACAAACACACACTGAGCATTAAAAAAAAACAGGGCAGAAGAAACACTTAGAGCCCCAAAAGCACTCTGAGAACTCACTCCTGTATTGCATTACTGTAACTGAACTTCTTATTTACACAGCTAATAAAAGACTTCCTGTAAACCACTGCTCTCATATTCAGACGTCCGCAAATCTTTCTTCTCCACTTTCGTCTCTTCCACACCTCTCTCAAGGGGGGAAACTACAGATGCATCACTACTGATACTAATATTGGTTGTTGAGCTGATACCAAGCTCAGTACCAACACTGAGTGATACCCAAGTGATGTAAGCTTAGCATACGAACCAACTGGATCTGGATCTTGCAGTTAAGGGTACTAGGCTACTGCTGTGGTACCCCAGGTTTATGCCGAGCTATTGCTAGGCCAGTGGCATCCCAAATGGGTGCTAAGATGTTACTAGGCTGTCACTACGGTATCCCAGGTGGTTACTAGACTGTTGTGACAGTATCTCAGGCGGTTGGTAAGATGTTGCTAGGTCACTGCTACTGGAATCCCAGGTGGTTGCTAAGGTGTTGCCAGGCTGTTGCCATGTTCTCAGGTGGTTGCTAAAGTGCTGCTAGGCTACTGCTATGGTATCTCAGGTGGTTAGTAAGATGTTGCTAGGTCACTGCTACTGGAATCCCAGGTGGTTGCTAAGGTGTTGCCAAGCCATTGCCATGTTCTCAGGTGGTTGCTAAAGTGCTGCTAGGCTACTGCTATGGTATTTCAGGTGGTTGCATATCATAGCCACAGCCTAGCAATATCTTAGCAATGTCATTGCTAAGGAATTCCAGGTGGATGCTAAGGTTTTACTGGGTCACTGCTATTTAAAACCCCAAGTGGTATGCTAAGATGCTGCAAGGCTGTTATGGTATCCCATGTGGTTAGTAGGCTGTTGCTATAGTATCCCAGGTCACTGTTAAGTTGTTGCCAGGCCAATGCTACTGGGATCCCAGGCTACTACAACGGTATCCCAGGTGGCTGCTAAGGTGTTGCTATGGCACCATATGTGTATACTAAGATGTTGCTAGGCTACCGCTATGGTTTCTCAGGTGCTGACAAAGGTGTTGCTAGACTACTGCTTTGGTATCTCATGTGGTTGTTAGGTCATTGGTATAGTGTCCTAGGTGGATGCTACCGTGTTGCTAGGCTGTGGCTATTGTATTCAATACTTTAATAATGATAACAGGAGTTATTCGCCAAAATTAGGCTACTGAGTAAATATTACACATCATCATCATCATCATCATCATCATCATCATCATCATCAACAACAACAACAACAACAACAACAACGTCATTTTGTCATCACATTAATGGAAAAATACTGTTTTAGGATGCTGAATATCATTTACTCCTATGGAAAAATAATTGTGTCTGAACAAACGCAGTACACACGCCGAATCGACAGTTTTAAAAAGGACAAGTAGCCTATTCAGGTATATACAATCAAAGCCTTATGATTCTAGCTGGATTCACACTTGACTGTAGAACAACCGTTTAGAGTTTGTAGTCCTGCGTACTCGCCTCAGTCCATAAAACAGTCCTCGCTCTGCGGGCTGAATTAAAGACACCGTAAACACAGCGGTTTTCCCTGCAATAGATCAACTCATTTCCTGCTTCTCCATGTCACCCCAGGACTCTACAAGACAACGGTGGCAGCGTCCCCACTCTGGGACAATTCAGCACCACAGCACATCGGCGATTTCATGCAGTGATTTAGGGTCAGCGTACACAAAAACCTTGCGGAGTGCAGCTGGGAAAACCCAGCACCCTCTGGCAGCACCAGTCAGTCTGCTCAGCCTGGACCCTGGCAAACAGGAAAATGCTCATTTCTTACTCTCACAAATCCACTATAGGGGTCCGAATCACCACATCACAGACACCGTTAGCATCAAGATACACGGGCAGTAATTTAATACAGCGGTAGATTTAGATCAATACAATGATAAACAATGAGAAACTGGAGAGCAACGGAGTTACCGCTGTCAGCTCAGGTTACTCAGCTAGTATCGCTTGGCAGATTCTTTCACTGTTTAACACTATTGATTGTACTGATCCCATTATTGTATCGCATTGCTGCCCTTCCTGCACCCCCATGCACAGCAATCATATACCCTGCGTTATTAACATGCTCAACTCTATTAAACTTTACATTACAGAGAACATAAGCTCTCCAGACACAATAATTAACCTAGCTAACAGTGTGTTATATCTCCATGAGCCTGAATAACAGCTGTGACTGGATTTGGCATGGACTGTACAAGTTTCTGGATGTAGGCCACATCAATGTTCAGACATTTTTGCATCAAAGACTTGCACTGTTGGTCCAGATTTGGTGGATGCCTTTCCTGGCACAAGCTAAGGGGAATTCCCTGTAGACTGGGTTTTATGTCACTGCTGGTAGACCTGTATACACCTGCAGATTCAGCTACTTCCTTCACACTATGGTCTTTGGCACACCTGAATGCACTCACTCCTTTTAGCCAATTATTAACACCTGCTTTGGAGCCATTTTCCACACATGGAACGAGACTACCTCACACGCTGCAGATATTTATAGCACCATTAGCAGGAGCCTGAAGTTACTACTACCTTAAACACACTAGGTGACTCCAAGTCTGGCAATTTTACTAAACCACTTAGACTAGCTACATAAACACCTGCCACTTACTAGCTTTAAATTCTCTTCAGATGCACAGCATCTCTAACATTAAGGATTTGGGCTTATTTTGTATTAATATTCATCATGAAGTAAATCTACAATCTACAGTGCTGGTAAAACAGCTGTCAGCAGCCAACACTGACATTAACTCTGCAGGATCCGTGATATAAGCACACATTTTCTCACTGCTGTGATATCATGATTAGATCATTGATGTTACAGTGGACAATAAGACTGCACACATCGTACTCACCTCCTGTTGTCCCAAGCAACGTTCATAGCAGTAGCTGATTGTAAAGCATGCGATTCGGTTTTGCTTTCTGTTTGCCAGCCAGCTGGACAAGGACTTTCATTTCCAAGGCTGGGATCAACTTCAGTGTCAATTCAAATCAACTACTGTAGAAGATTTGTATATCAAATACCCAACTAACCGTCTACGTAACTGCCCTGCCGCCCCCCCATAGAAGAGAAATTCCTCAGAATTACTTGGGCTTGGATTCATTCCAGCTTACATTTGCTTTTGTTAGTCTGCTGCTGGTTGACTTACCTAGTGTACTGTGCAGTGCAGTCTAAGTGTGCACTTTACCCTGGCCTATTTTCTTAGGGCCATAAAGTTCCTGATATTACCGAAAGGCTTGCTGCTCTGACATTCGCATACGAGGCCTTCCTATCTGCCAGGAATTTGTTCAGGTATTCCACCTCCACCCTAAATGGTGCAGCAGTTACATTCTGTAACCTGGACCTGGATTCTCTATATAATGCACATATAAATAAACTTAAACTGAACTTAGACTGGACTTTGGAACACCAATATGTTGGGGCACTGTATGGATCACCTAGTGAGTCCACCCTTCAACTATTCCAAACAAATTCACAAAGTGTCACCAACATTAAACCAACATATTGTGGAGTGTTATGCCAAACTCCACAGGCCAGTAGAGCATAACGCCCCCTGTCCAATGTACCTCAGCCTTCAGGAAAACGGTGATAAGGACACAGGAATAACTAGGCTCCTTACCTGTTGTCTTCTGTGAGGGATCAATGCTGCTGCTGTCATAATCATGTGATCAACAAGTCTAAAACATCACTACCGAGCAGTAAAGTCGTCTGTGCAACCCCTACTCTTAACACCCGTTGCTTGTAATTCTGGGAAAGAAGTGTTTCAGCTGTGAAAAGACAGTCAGGTAGATACCCCAGGACAAAGCAGTTCTTGGTGGACTGATCAGCAGACAAAGCAAAGCAAGGGGACAGAAAACACAAACACAGGAGAAGAAACAGACACAATACACCCAGCAACCGGCGAGAAATGAGTCTCCAGTGAAAGACTCAGCAGATTTGGGGTTCATGCAGAACATAAAGCAAAGGAATTGGGGAGAGGGGGTGTAAAAATATGAAAAAGGGGGGAAAAATATATATAAATAAAAATTAAATGCACCACAAGCGGACTGATTCAAAAAGGACTTGCACTGCTGGACAGTTAGCATGCAACGCTCCGTCTCTGAACAAGCAGCCGAAAGCACAACACAACTGAACCAGAACCAACAGAAAAAGAAATAGGGAGCGAGAGAGGGGGGCAGCGAGGGATGGAGGTTCTGACCTGTAGCTCTTCCACGATGTTCAACTAGTCGACAGGATCCTTCCTTCAGAGAGAACTATAAAACCCTCCAGCTAGAAAGAGAGAGAGAGATACAGAGAGAAAGGTGGCAAAACAGAGTTAATCACTGTGGAGTATTTGAGATGTGATGGGTTATTACAGCAGATGTTGGTGACATGCTTTAAAGGAACACCCTGAAGTTTCTCAGCCTGTTCTTTCCCTCCTGTAGCACACAGTTGGTTTTCAATTAAGGTGAGGGCCAATTATTCTCTGAGCTGAGAGTTTAGAGCCACTTCAGTCGTTACTGTTGGTAACCGGTCACCTTTCAGCCACAAGGCTGGTTCCCTAGCCTCTAGCCCACGACTGTCCTCACGAGATCTTTGGGAAAGGGGAAATAATCAAACATGCTTTTTGATGCCACTGATTCAGTACTTGTTGGATACTAGCAGTTATGGTAAGGTGTCTCGTGGCTCATACTTAAATAGGAATCTCACAATTTAGCTAATCACTATAAATAAATAAGAGGGGATGCAGTGATGCTAAAACATACAGACTAATAAAAGGATCGAGTAATAACATGTACTTTCTGTTGGGCTACAAAACACAGTACCAATAATATGCAGATCAAGTAATTAAGGGTCGCCTAATCAGGAGTGAAAAATATCCAGAGGCTGATTTATTAGACAGAGTTCCAGGTCTACAGGTTCCTTTCTAAGCACAGGCAAACACTTGTACGTTTCTCTCTGCGGCAGACGCAGCAGGTAGAGCTTAAGCTGAGAAACGCTCGAGGGTTCCTTTAAAACAACAGATAAGAAGTGGAATGAGGACTAATATGTAACAGCACGATACAGACATGCAGAAGCACCACACCCCGCCTGCACCTCCGGGGCCCGTCTGCTCAACATTAACATTAAGTCCTGATACAAAAAAGAACCAAACACAGACACACGCTCACTCTCCAGCAGATCTGTCTAAACAGGATGAGACCGGAGCGCTGGCTGAGTGAGGTCGTCACCCTCGTAAAACAGCGTGTGTGTGAGAGCCCCGAAGCTGTGTGTTTCACTTACAGACACAAAACAAGCGCACATGCTCACACAGAAACCTGCACAACATCACACATCCCTGAAGTCATGTGTCCACTCACTGTCCACTCTATTAGACACTCCTACCTTGCTGCTCCACCTTGTGGATGTACAGTCAGACATGATGGCTCATCTGCTACTGCACAGTGCAGTGTTGATCATTCTCGTCCTTCTCAGTGCCCACAGGACGCTGCCCACAGTCAGTCCAGCAGTGACACTGAGGGGTCCAGCAGCACTGCTGTTTGTGATCTACTCACACCAGCACAACACATTACCACACCACCACCACGTCAGTGTCACTGCAGTGCTGAGGATGATCCACCACCCACATAATACCTGCTCTGTGGTGGTCCTGTGGGGGTCCTGACCACTGAAGAAGAGGGTAATAAAGTATACAGAGAAACAGATGGACTACAGTCTGTCGGGAGGTTCTCTGCACTGACTGCGTGTTTGCGGCGGGGTTTAGGTGGGTAAAGTCTCTTTGGAAGTCATGCAAGCCGCAAAAAAAACACAGATTTATATAATCAACAACGGCTAGAGCTTCCTTCTCCAACAGCGGAGAGATTATATTTCAAACACGTGCTGAACAGTAACAACTCAACCCTTAAGGGCAAAAACACAGTATCCGCCCACCACTCACACCTTCACACACACACACAGACAGAGGCAGAGAGAGATTCATAGATAGAAACAGACAGAAAGAGAGACAGATAAAAGAGAGAAGGATTGAAAAATGTAAAAGAGAAATATAAAGAGGTGGAGAAAGGTAGAGATGTACATAGAAAGAAACAGAGGTAGAGAGATAGGTACATAGAAATAAACAAAGTGTAGTAGATATATAGGTATATATAAATATATATACATATATAGATATTTACATGTATATTTATATATATATACACACACACACACATATATATACACATAAATATACACATATATATACACACACACACACACACATACACATTATATATATATATATATATATATATATATATATATATATATATATATATATATATATATATATATATATATATATATATATATATATACACACACATATACATATATATACACACACATATACATATATATACACACACATATACATATATATACACACACATATACATATATATATGTATATACACACATATATATATATATAAATGAGAGAGAGAGAGAGAGAGAGAGAGAGAGAGAGAGAGAGAGAGAGAGAGAGAGAGAGAGAGAGAGAGAGAGAGAGAGAGAGAGAGAGAGAGAGAGAGAGAGAGAGACACGACTACAGAACAGCCATTGTTTTCTAAGCACATGTAAATGAGAACAGTCTCCGGCTGTTGGGAACAAACAGGCTGATAAAACGTCTGTGTGTTTATGCAAAGCTTGATTATTCCTCTATCACAGTTCCATACAGATACTCATTTAGCAAAACAACAAAGGAAAGATTGAGGTCATCCTGAGAGGAGTGTGGAGTTTCTCCAGTCCTGACTTATCTAATAAGGACATGCTGATCTGAGATCTGTCCGAAGGGTTAAACAAAGATAGAGGGGGTCTAACCAGCACGCATATCTCTATAACCTGAAGACACCACAGGTATCCAGCCCCCCTGCGGAACGGGTCCCAGAGGAGAGAAACTGCTTCAGTTCTTTAAAATCCTCCGCCCATCCGTCCATCCATCCATCCATCTAAACAGAAACACGGCTAAATGAAAGGCCTGTTGTAATGACCGTTGTGACGAGACAAAAACCAACCTGTTTACATATAACCGCATACAGTGGGTCGACTCCGCCCACTCAGAGACAGAATAAGGCGTTACAGCTCAGCCAGTGCGTTTTTAAATAATATTTAATTCCAATTTTCTAGTCAATATTGTAATTGCAATTTAATTCTAAACAATTTCTATAAATTACAGGCCCTGTACCTTAGTCATGAAGATATATCGAATTCAGCTCAAGCTCCATGTTTTAAAAGCCAATAATAATAATAATAAACAAATTAAAGGGAAAAAAAAAACAAAAACAAACTTCATATATAGAAAAAATGAATACATATAAAACAACACACTGATCCCAGTACGGAATTTTGCAGGAACTTCTCCATCAAAAGCACAACAGGGACCTTCTCTAAAGCTGTTCAGGGTAAATGAACACATGATGCAACAGAGACCATCTCTCTGCGCTAAAGACACAATCTGCCAGACAGTTCAAATTAGGTCAGAGTGAGAGCACTCGAGCATCACTTCATCCGCCCAGTCGGAGGGGCGACCCAACCAACAACCGGACAATTACAGCCGCTCATGCAGACAGAATTCCATCACATGTGGGCAGACACGCCCCCGCTGACCTCGTCAGACAAAAGAAAAGAAACAAGAACAGCAGCAGATTCAGGCTACGGCATGCTGCACGATGCCTTCTCTAACGTACATATCTAATTCCCCTGCCTCTTCCATCTCAGCCAAGCACTCCGAGCTGCCCGTGTACACTGGGAGCAGGACAGGGATCCACGTTTCTGGACTCTGCTGTATTTACTACTGGTGTAGTATAAACTAGGTCAGAGCGTGCTGGTGGAGGCGTCCCCCGAAATCCACTGCACCGGACACTCTGCATGTGAGGAGGTGGGAAGCTGCTTATACAGGCTGAAACTACCAGGAGGCCACGTGTTGGACACCTCCTCAGTGTAAAGGTTTAAACAGGGAGCTGGGAAAACCATACACCATTCCAAACACATAGATTTCAGAATGTCTGAACAGGATAACACTCATCCTTCATCCGTTCATTCCTTTATCCATCACTAACACTGTTCCTTCATCCTCTCATTCCTTTATCCACACACCAACACTGTTCCTTCATCCTCTCATTCCTTTATCCACACACCAACACTGTTCCTTCATCCGTTTATTCCTTTATCCACACACCAACACTGTTCCTTCATCCTCTCATTCCTTTATCCACACACCAACACTGTTCCTTCATCCTCTCATTCCTTTATCCACACACCAACACTGTTCCTTCATCCGTTCATTCCTTTATCCACACACCAACACTGTTCCTTCATCCGTTCATTCCTTTATCCATCATCAACACTGTTCCTTCATCCGTTCATTCCTTTATCCATCATCAACACTGTTCCCTCATCCGTTCATTCCTTTATCCATCATCAACACTGTTCCCTCATCCGTTCATTCCTTTATCCATCAGCACTGTTCCTTCATCCGCTCATTCCTTTATCCACACACCAACACTGTTCCTTCATCCGTTCATTCCTTTATCCATCACCAACACTGTTCCCTCATCCGTTTATTCCTTTATCCATCACTAACACTGTTCCTTCATCTGTTTATTCCTTTATCCATACACCAACACTGTTCCTTCATCCGTTCATTCCTTTATCCACACACCAACACTGTTCCTTCATCCGCTCATTCCTTTATCCATCACTAACACAGTTCCTTTATCCGTTCATTCCTTTATCCATACACATTTGTTCCTTCATTCGTTCATCCGCTTATCCGTATACCAACTTTAACAGCTCACACATGGCTGCTGTTTTCCATCTGCATCTCTTTTCACCCATTCCTTCATGTGTTGCTCCATCCATCCATGACTTTTGCCGTCCAGTTAGACTCACATAAAAGCTGGATAATGGTGTTAGTCATGAGGGCAGGAGCAGCTTAGGACTGCACGACAAAGCGCTGTCCATCAAGCTGCACATTAGCCACGCCCACAGAGCTCTCAAGTCCAGCATCCGTTCTACTTTTAAGCCAAGTTTGACCATACATATACATACATTGGTAAAGGTCACTGACTGTTTTAACATAACGTCAATAATGTGTTTGTTTTTTTAGCTGTGCATGCATCATCGGTCTTTTAGGATCATAAAATGCAAAATGATAAAATTTAAATACCGTAATTAACGCAAGTCCCATCAAAGTTCAGAAAGAATCTTACCTTGGCATCATCAGATCTTAACTCAAGTTTCAGTGAAACGGCTCCAGGCAGACAGTCCTACACAGCCTTGCTGAGATCTACACAATCCCCCACTGAACCCCAAACTATAGGCTTGGCAATTCATAACAGTTCGGATATTCACACTCATCCACAAACTTCCCACCAATGCTCACACGCTTTCACATACTTCCTCCAACTCTTCTTCCCTCACTCCACTGAATGAGGTGCCAGCATCTCCCACTTGCAGCTATCAGAAAGTTTGGGCAGACTCCTGACAGCGAGCTGAGATTGATGAGGCAAAGGTCAGAGTTTGCGTCCCAGTCGACATATGGCGGAAACGCGCTGATGCGACTTCAATCTGCGCTCACAAAGCGGGTCATCTACGGTGGACACGTCTCGTTCTGAAACGAGGGGGTGTCAGTCATCCTCACACAGCGCAGCATCCTGAGACACAGGAAGAGGAAGCGGCCATGTCACGGGTCAGCTGCTTGATAATGGCCGATTTGGTTTATTAAAGCAGCAGGACAACAGTTCGATTGTGGACGTGGAGATGGGCATACAAATGGGTTTGACTGATGAGGTAAACAGAACTGCACTTGAGCAAGAGGTGCTAATACAGATGGTGTTATTTCACATAAGTAGCACTCGCAGCTCATAAGCACTCGAAACCAAGCCTGAACATCCAGAGTCCAGCTGTCAGGGCACCGCATGGTCAAGTACTATGGAGTGGAACAAGCGCAGGGCTTAGTCAAGTCACCACAGTAGTAGCACCTCCCAATAACTGTTAACACCAGTTTATCCCCGACTCCCCCAAGCAAACCACAACAAGGTAGCAACATTACCACACTAACATACCTGAGCTTTTAAAAATGTTCAGTAAAATCTCATTTTAACACCACAATTTATTATTCCCAACCACAGACATGACTGCTGTAGAAATGCAGCTATTGAGCTGAGCTAGTTAAATATATATGCCTATACAAAAAGCTGCCTCTACAGCACACTGAACACACTGACGATAAATAACTACAGTTACCCACACAGTTAGGTGAATACGAGGACACAGGCCTTGAGAAGCACGGACTAAACTCTAACCATGCATGTTTAAGGTGGTAGGAGCTTAAAGCTCCTGGAGATGGCGCGGCACGAGGATGACAGGGCTATAAATCCCTGCGAGGTATGAGTGACAGGATCCATAGATGAGAAGAGGTGCTACAGTGCAGTGAATGTCTCTTTCCATGTGTGGGAAATGGCTAAAGCAGATGTTAATGATTGAAAAAACTGGAGTGACTGCATTCGGGTGTGCCAAAGACCATAGTGTGAATGACGTAGTTGAAAGTGTATGGAAACATACAGGTCTACCAGCAGTGGCACAAATCCCAGTCTACAGGGAACTCTCTTTGGAATTGTGTCAGGGAAGGCATCCACCAAATCTGGCCCAACTGTGCAAATCTTTAACGAGTGTCTGAACATTATTACGGCCTATATCCAGAAACTTGTCCGGTACATGCAAAAAAAAAAAGACTCTTATTGGTATGGTGTAGGGTGGTCACCCAGGTAGGGGATCTACAGGGTGGGAAGCAGATGAGTGACTCATTACACTATACCAACACTCAGTATGTTGTATACATGTGTTGTATATACTCCGAAAATGTACAACAGGAAATATCTGAGGAAAGCCATCATATCCTCTGACCCCAACATGCTCCAAACATCACCTATTCCAATCTCCAGAACAACCGAGACAGAACCACCAGGTTCAAGAACAGCTGTTACAACAGAGCAGTCAAACTGATCTACCTGGCATGCCTAGAGAGCATGTATATAGCAATATAGGCCTGATCCCCCAGCAAACTACACTCTGAGCTCCACCAGCACATGGGGCTGTATGCACTTGCACTTCAACTGGAGTCTTCATTCTTAAACCAGGGCTGTAAACTCCCTATACCTGTTTATATATGTTTATACTTGTTTATATATGTTTATACCTGGTTTGGGGATCTAGTCTGACTGCATTTCACAGCAAACCACTCTGAATGACTTTGTTTACATCTCAGCTACTTTATTATGCAGAAATGTGGAATAATCTGTGGCCTTTTAAAAGACAGCCATGCCGTCTGACTGCTGTGGGAATAAGAGATGATGACCAAAAGCATGGTTTGCTTAAATCCGGTCAGTCATTAAACATACGTGTCCCGTAAGCAGAGAGTCTGTAGACGAGAGTATTGGACCAGGTCACCATGTGCCTGACCTCTCACTACAACATCGATCTGAATGGCCTCTCTCACCAGCGAATGACACATCACACATCCAATAGCGAGAGAAAGAAATAAAGAAAGAAAAAAGAGAGGGGGAGGGGAGAGGTGGGGGTTGGGTGGGCAGCGAGGGGTATTTAAACAAGTGGAGAAGAAGGAAACGAGGGAGAGGCATTTGAGTAGGAGAGAAAGTGAGAGAGAGCGAGAAGTTGGTGTCAGTGGATCGAAAGATATCATTACACCAGATTAAATCTCGTCCAATCAATCAACACCACTCAAATCTCCCCTGACACCCACCGCCCCGCACTGTTCCTACGAACGAACAGCTCATGTTGATCTCTTATTAGACGGAGTGTTGGCACAGGGCGGTAAATCAGGCGGCCAACATCTACAAGCCCTGCAAGAATTTCTGCTGTAAAAACTAACAAGAATTCCTCACACTCAATCAGCCTCCATTCAGCTACAGACGGCCCCTCCAGCCGAAAGCACCACCTGCACAAACATGCCTACAGCACAAATATTGTTAGCATGTTTACCAACACAATGCCTCGACAAAGGGGAGCTTCACGACTATACAGTGGCGGTGATGGTAACCAGAAGTCATGAGGTCACAAACATACTAATATAGACATTCTGAAAAATCAGGCAGGAAAAGGAGCTGCCTCGAGGGATGATAATAATAATAATAATAATAATAATAATAATAATAATAATAATAATAATAATAATGTTGTTGCCATACAGCAAGAGAAGTCTGGGTTCGATTCCCCGGCTGGTTAACCAGGGTCCTGTCTGGGTGGAGTTTCCACATTCTCCCGTGTTAGACAAGTTGTCCTCCAGGTGCTGGGCACCCAGGAACTGGAGCTTTGGCACTGGGAATGTTGCAAATCTGTACCTGAATCAGACGCACCTTAAGTGGCCTTTCCAAAACAATTAGTGGAGGTGAAGATCTTAAGAGATTTAGAGGACCGAAACTCTACTTCAGACTTCATAGGGGGTTTATGCTCCCTCTCCAGTCATCCGTGTGAAGGCTAATACCATGAAACGATTCACAAACCCTATACTGTGACGACCTGGTACAATACTTGGACTTGGGGAACAGAGCTTTTTACACCAAACCACCCTAAACTCATTAACCATTTAATTATGTAGACGTTAATAAATCCAGTGGGATTCCCCTCTAAGAGTTCTTACACACGAGCCCTACTTTTCCATCGAATGACAAAGTTGCCAAAAACCTTTTACCCCAAAGAACGCCGACCTGTTTGGCTCATTTCTGCAGAAAGAGCTTTGGAGCAGCAAATCGGGGGCTGAGCTCGCAGGTTGGGTGAACGGGATTACAGGGTTTTATCCTGAAACAGAAAGGAGCCGTGCTCCAACCCGCCACAACCCCCCAAAAGCTCCATAATCTCAAATCCGGACTTAAATCTGTAGCAACAACAGGCTGCTGTAGGGTAGGCCTCAGCTCACGAACGCAGCAGCCCCAACAGGGCCTCAGCTTCTCCAACAGCGTCCTACTAAAAGAAAAGCATGCTCAGATTCTCTGGCTTCCAGCTGATCTCCTTTCTGTAAATTTAGCCAAACAGGATTTTTCTTCCAGACGGACTTAAAACTGCAGACTGTTACGCAAAAAGCTCTCTGTATAAGACCTAAGCAATAAAACACAAACAGAGCTGTGCGGATAAACCCTCGCAGCGCTTTACTCTACACCACCAACCTCTTTCATCGAGTCATGAATCAGACGATGACACTGAATCAACCACACCGCAGTTAAAAGTGTGAGTCTGTCTGAAAGCCAACACTGTAAAACCCTACCTGCTGCCTGTGGCGCTTCACTTCCAGAACACACCAGCACGACAGCGCATCTTCACCACCACAGCCTTAACAGTACAGGAGAAGTTTAATGTCGGTTCGTGTACTGGAATTTAGTCTACGAATCTGCCTGGACTAGTTCCATGTGGTCCAATCTGTTGTGACAGATGATATCTGACATCTGTACAAAACATTAACATTGATGTGACACAGAAGCTGTTATTAATCTACCTGGATTAGCTTCACAGAGAAGCAGAACATTCATTCAGTATGAATACAAACACAGATTGGAAATCAATGCTGATACGTTTGCACATGAGTAGCTTAATTAACTAATTAAAACAAAACCAAATAGCACGATAAATGAAAATTACAACAACATGAGAGAGAAAGAACGCATCAAAGTAAAGAAAAAGGGTAGAAGAATACGTAAACAAGATTAAAAAAGGGAAGCAAAACGGAAAGAGAGAGACGAGAAACAGCGATAAGTGTGGAGCAGAGAGAGGAAAGAAGAGAAAAGAGAAAAAGTGAAAACAGAAGAGAAATAAGTGAGACAGAGAGAGGGAGACAAACAGAGACAGAGAGAGAGAGAGAGAGAGAGAGAGAGAGAGAGAGAGAGAGAGAGAGAGAGAGAGAGAGAGAGAGAGAGACAGAGAGAGAGAGAGAGAGAGAGAGAGAGACAGAGAGACAGAGAGACACACAGAGAGAGAGAGAGAGAGAGAGAGAGAGAGAGAGAGAGAGAGACAGAGAGACACACAGAGAGAGAGAGAGAGAGAGAGAGAGACAGAGAGACACACAGAGAGAGAGAGAGAGAGAGAGACAGAGAGACACACAGAGAGAGAGAGAGAGAGACAGAGAGACACAGAGAGAGAGAGAGAGAGAGAGAGAGAGAGAGAGAGAGAGAGAGAGAGAGAGAGAGAGAGACAGAGAGACACACAGAGAGAGAGAGAGAGAGAGAGAGAGAGAGAAATATCTAAAAAGATAGCTGGATCTATATATCTGATGGATAGAGAGAAAAACTACAAACAGATAAGCAGAATACAAATAAGAGGAATTAAAGCAGAGAGTAATGAGGATGGTAAAAGAAAGATGAGTGGAGAGAGAGTGAGGGGTGGGGAGAGAGGAAAAAGAAGGGGAAAGAGAGGAGTAGGGTAAATAGACAGGTAGCTAGATCTGGTGGACAGAAAAAAGAAAGATGAGTGGGTAGGAGAGAGAAAGAGAGAGGGTGGAGGGAGAGAGAGAGAGAGACTGATTAAAAGTGAAGGGGAAGTTCAGTAGTAATATTGTGCTCGGTCAGGTGAAGTACAGAGTGAGTCTGGTGGAGGAGCTGCCTCAAGAAAAGCATGAATCTTAAGTAGTCCTGAGTAGAGACGGGCTTTGTTCACGGTCCAATCACCAGGCCTACCTCTCTCTCTCTCTCTCTCTCTTTTTCTCTCTCCCTCCCTCTATTCCACTTCCCTTTGGCAGGACATTTATCATTCTTCCACACCAACAATTGCACAACAACACAGGCCAGCACGGGCAACACAATGGACGACTAAATCAGGGCCTCCGTCAGCCGCTTGCAACGGTTGCTGGGATACTTTTGATGCTTTGGGGCAGCTCGTCAAGAAGCTCATCGCTTACTTATGAGACGAGGGGTCCGGCTCAACACTGACAAAGTAAGGACAGGCAAAATAAGCTACTGAGCTGTATTTGCTATGTCTCGACACTGGAACAAATGAATCCGGCCACAGAATCCAGCTGTTGTACTGTAGTCATGTTACAACGTAACTTCAGTTACACAGTACTGCAACACGACAAACGACTTACCAACAGCGAACATGAATGGACGGGATGCAAAGATACTGGGAACTTTTGGTGTCTGGGATATTTTGTCGTGCCTATGTGCCTGCAAATCCAGCAGCATTAAAAAAATACTGGTATTTTAATAGCAGTAACTCAGTGCCACCTAAAAATAAGCCCACCAGACAAAATACAAGTCACCATGTATGTTTAAGGTGGTAGTAACTTCAGGCTGAGGATAATGGGGCTAGAAATACCTGTGGGGTGTGAGTGACGGGATCCATAGATTGAGAAGAGGCGGTACAGTGCAGTGAATGTCTCGCTCCATGTGTGGAAAATGTCTCCAAAGCAGATGCTAATGATTGGTTTACTGGAGTGGGGGATACTGGAGTGGTTTCGGAGCAAGAGAGAAAGAACACTGACTCTCTGACATTATGAACAAACACTCTGAGCCAAAGCCCTGCCACTACACTCCCATTCTCGGCTCTCCACTTCCTGTATCTAGAGGTGTGCATTTCATTAAATCCTAAAAGCAGTAATTCTATAGACATGTAGTGTAAACACGCTGATCTGGTCACGGCTCAGGAAACTCCATTTAACCGCAGAGTAAATAGCCTGTTTAACTGGTGAAACTAATTGAATTCATTCCATTCAAAATGATCATGTGATGTGTTACTGGCCTTCTGATTGGCTGCTTAATTAAACTTCTTCCATAAAGTTGCTGCAGCAGCTGCGTTTCCTAAGTTGCACGACACTTCATCTCATGCAATTCCAATAACATTTAGTTTCAGACTTTAGCTCTGTGCTACAGGTCACAATACCCTTTCCGAGTCCATCTAAGGGCAACATCAGTACGTCCAGCTGCAGACTTGATAAAGGTACTAATTCAGTCGTCTACTATTAATGCACTACGACAGGAACAAACTGGTCTGTGAAAGCTGTGTGAACACACCCTCCATCCATTTACCCGAGTGAATCATGACACTCTTACTCAAAAACACCTTCTGACACCACCATCCACCCCAAAACCATGGAGCTGCTTGTGCTTGTGAACCTCTATGCCATAGCACCTGCTATTGTGTACAAGATTGGGCAGCATCTAAGCCTGTAATGATCTGCACCCTTCAGCAGCCCGAGAGACATTCAGTACTCGCTTTGCCTTGCTCGCCCACTCTCGCTGTGGTTGCACCCTCAGCTGATGAACAGCGATTTGCTCTCCTCCGTGTCCTACATTCCCCTCATTGTCTTTGTGAAGCGCTGCAGCTCCCAGAGTGATGGAGGGAAGAGAGAAAAAAAAGCTTGAGGTCTCACCCAAGCAGCTAAGCCAAGCCAGAGACCAACAACAGAAAAGCCAGCCAGCTTCACTAAAGCCATACTGAGGGAGGCACAATTCCTTCTCATACTGATCCCGGACCAGGGAACTGTCCCTGGACCAGCAGTGGGAGGAAGAAATAAATAAACAGCTTGGTTTCTAACGGAGATCTGTAAACACAGCTTATCCAGTGCAGCATGCAAATCAGCCTGCATGCAAATGCAACGCGTATCACCGGGCCCTAACAGAGGGGGCCTTTATGCACCCAGGCTGTGGAGTTCTTGCATGGAACTGTAATATCTGCCAGGGTAGCAGGAAGATGCAACGGCAGGTCAGCTAGGCATGACGGCATGCGCTGAGGTCATGCAGGAACACAGCTGGGAAACGGCAAACAACAACAACTTACTTGTACGTCATGGCGTCGAGAGGCGAATACTGATTCATTAAAATAAATCCCACGGGTTCCACGTCCTAGACAGCTGAGGAGGGAGAACAGGATGCTTCAACACCAATCTGTGGAGAGGAGAAAGTGTTTAGAAAGGGGGAACCAACGCTGGAAATAATCTCAGAGTGGCATATTCATTCTTTAAGCGGTCCTATAGAGAGCGGCTGCACTGTAAATAACCACCAATAGGAACTAGACTCTACAGTCCAACATGACAATCATCAGATACATGTCCCTGTGTAGCATGCCAGGACCCCAGCCCCCTTATTCTACCCCAGATCGGCATACACAGGGTTAAACCGCAACACAAATGGCATTTTCAAGAGCAATACCAGGCTGAAGACAGCCATGCCTGACCCGCTCGCTCTGAGACGGGGAGGGGACCCGCCAGCTTGGTGGGGGATTCCGTCGCCATGACGACCACGGAGGCGAGGAGAATAAATTGGAAGCACTGAGGAATCCTGGCAGCGTGAATTGAAGGACAACATGGGCTTGTAATATGGGTTTGTTATACATACAAGAGCAGCATGGACAAAAACTGATATCATGAATAATCAAGACCACTGACTCACTGTGGTATACTTATATACATTAATCATCATCAGCATCATCATAATAGTAGCTCCCAGATAGAAATGTGGGATTGCAGTGCTATTGGGAAGGAAGATAAAGGTTACCAGGAACAATAAATGATGATACATTTAGACTGATATGAGTAATAATTATTGAGCTACACATACAGAAGTAGTGTCTCTCAGTATGGAGTCAGGCCACCATGTCTTATTAACACAACATCCCAGGCGTCTCGGTATGGAGTTGTAGAGGTTCCTAATGGTGTCCTGTGATAATCCACCCCATGCAGCTTGAATATTCTCACACAGTTCCTACAGATTGTGCGTTAGGGATGGAGGTGGAGTGACACCAGGCCTTCTGAACATGAATTGTGCCTGTTGGGTCAGTCAAGTACAGCGATTATCAGTCTTATCCTTACGTCACATGTGCGGCAGAGGGTGAAACTTAAATCATTTGCATGCCTCACAATGTCAAACCTACCTACCAAGTTTCATTCCAGTGGGTTCATTCTTCCTTAGTGCAACTATTTTTGGATGAGGAGTGTGTATTTCTTTCAAATCACATTTTCAGAGGCTTAAATATGAATCTGAACAATCTAATAGGCACAGCGTCTAATTCTGGATGTGCTGTCACTGTAAATAAGAACCATTCAAGAAAGCCCACAGCAGCTTCTCTAAGCTGGCAAACTGGTTCTGTATCATGTGTATGTCTACAAGTCATCTGCCCCATATGTGCATCTGTTACACTCCAGCTTCAATCTACCAGCGCAAGATGATCACCAACCACATCCATACTGTTGTGCCTAAACTTTTGACTAGTACCGTATCCTACAGATCTGTCAGGGTCTAAAGGGTTAACAAAAGCTGATGTTTCTCAATACTAAACAAGGAATCGAACACAAATGAACTATCCCATCCATTCCTCCACCATCACCATCGCACCTCTCCAACTGAATGCTGCACTTTACACACAGCAGCACTACAAAGTGGCTCTCCAGACAGTGTTACAAGCCGGCTGGTGTATCTTGACCGTATCCTATAGCCACATGTGCCCCAGCGCATCAGCAGAGCTTGGCTTAAGCCCCATGCTTATCTCTGCATTACAGATTAAATTAGCAACGTTTTATTAGCTTAATAGATTATACAGCATGTCGACACGCTGGGCAGGGAGTTCATATCAGAGAGGCTCTCGCTGCGCCAGGCCTGCAGGAAACAGCGAGAAAAACAGAAACACAGGCCATCTATCAATTCCCCATTCGTCTAATCACCACATACATCACAGGGATGAAGGGTCCTGAGGCCCAGATGTGGCCTCAGAGCTGGTTATGTGGTCTTACTCAGCATTTAGCTGCTGAGTGTTGGTCAGCTTTGGCCCCCCAGCCTAATCCAAACAGCACTCGCGAGCAGGCGTAACTGGATTTACGGCCTGCTGATGATATTAACCCTGTCCACAGACTAAAGGCTGGATGCTGCTGGGGCTCCACACTGAGCACGAATCTCATTACCCCTACAGACCACTTCCCCTGGTTCCTTTCCTACTACAGAGTCTGCATCCTTCTAGCTCAGGGTGACTGGACTGTGTTTCCAAATACACCTATAAAAGATGAATACAAATATTTTCTTGCTGTAATGTGTTGATCAATGTGCACTGCCCTTAAAGGAGAATCTTTCCTGCATAATTAAGCGGCTGAGGTGTAAACAACAACAACAACAACAACAACAACATTCCAAAAGGTGTTATGTGAAGACCTAGAGGAACTTGATCACTTTTCTCTATAATGGTGGCGAATGGAAAGTAAACTAAAAGCTATTAGATGAAATGGTTATGAATACTCCGCCTGGTGTCTGAGGAGATACAACAGTGTTAACGGTTTTGTCATATGTTTCTTTACCTAAAACGTGTTAATCAATTAACTTGAATCTATTTAACTACGGCGGATGGGTATATGAAGGGTTTTGAAACTGATTATTCAGATAAGGAATTACTCGACTACCAGATAACTTCTTTGAATATGGCTTCAGGTTGTTTCATTAATTTGATTACCAACTACAGAGCAGGGCTCTAGACTAACTTTTTGAACTGGTTGCACGGGTGCGCCTAACGTTTTTTCTTAGGTGCACCAGCACCAAAGTTAGGTGCACCCAAATTTTCAACTGCATCACATTCAGAACAGCAGTTTTACATGTTCACTTTTTCTTTTCTTTTTTTAAATCGCTGTCCATATAGGCAATATTGACTTGTAAATGATTAACTAACAATGTGGTCAGCATTAAGTTCTTTATTTGAAGCACAATTCTACAAGAAAGGTAACACTTGGGCAGTGCATTTATCGGGCATGTAATGTGTTTGATAGATGCATTGTGCTTTTTCAGCGCTTCAATTCTAAATGTATTAGAACCAGTCAAAAACGCACTACTGCCGGCCATGGTCTTCCCACACTCCTTACAGTCAGTGCAGGCTCTGACTCGGAGTCGATCGTATGTGGCTAGTTATCTGATGCTGTCTCCGGACCAGGGCTTGGAGTCCCACCCTTCACTATCTTTGATTGGTTTAGACCACGAATCATGTTTTTAACCACAGGGAGACTTTCAGAGTCGCGAAGACTTTTTCTTTTTTTTTTTTCCCATCGAACGGCTGTTCGAACTAGTGCGACCTCAGATTTTTTTTTGTCGCACAATTGAGAAATTGGTCGCACTCTTGAGCCCTGCAGAGACAAAGTTTACTACCTCATTAACATACATCAAAAAATCTCCAAAATCTCTTTTCGGCCAAGATATAAAACCCGAAAGAAATCAAGGAAAAAATATTAAAAAAAAAAAAAAAAACACAATATTTTAAAATATAGTTGAAAGCCTTGTGTCATCTGTCTACACCCTGTTGAAGCAGGAACTGATGTCACCAACTAATCGACTATTAAACTTGTAGCACCCGAGTTGTTTGGGTGTGATTGGGGACAGAGCCTCCTCTACTCCAGACTGCCTCCAGGCTTCTGATTATGAGGTAGGGACTGTAGTTCTCTGGGGAGGAACTGGGGACGGCTTCCGATCGCCTGCCGGCTGGTGTCTGCTGTTAACAGGGGTCTGCTCCGCCCACTGCTAATGAACACAAACACATACGGACTGCACAATGAAGTGATATCGCAGACAGCCATTATATTTAAATGAGCCATCTAACAAATAACCCGCCCCCCATCCATTTTGTGCCCCTTTGATATGATCTGATTCAGATCAGATTAACACAGCTGAGGAGAGATACTGATATGCGGTACGTGTTTACTTAGTGATATGGGTAGCTTGTTTAGATAAGATACTGGACTGTGTATGTGGTGTTTTGTGTTTGTGTACTATCCGCTGTATAGTGTCATAAATACCCCAGGAATTCATACTGCGCTAATGACCGTGCAGTAGCATCTCTACGCATTCCATCGTTTGCAGGTGCCAGTGTGGCAGGAGTGTACCTTTTCTCTTCCGATACGATTCCCTTACGTTTCAGCCAACACAGAGTACCAATACAGATACCGGTACCAAGGCCTTGTTCAGACTGCCAGTGCAAATCTGATTGTTGCCATATCCAGATTGCCTTCAGATTAATACTTGGAATCACATGAAACTACATTTTTGTGAACATGTAATTCCAATCGGATTATTACAGAACCCTCTGGACACACAATTGCATTTTAAAGGTCTACTTTTTACTTTTTCATTTGCAACAAACAACAACAAACGTCTCCTGTCTATACTCACTCATTTCGTCCATATTGCTGCACATTACTTGTGGGGTATGAGTGAAGGGATTCATAGATTAGGAAGAGGTGGTACAGTGCAGTGAATGGCGCGTTCCATGAAAATGGCTCCAAAGCAGATGTTGATGATAGGCTAAAGAGAGTGACTGCATTTGGGTGTACCAAAAACCATAGCGTGAAGGAAGTAGCTGAACCTGCAGGTGTATGGAAGCATACAGTCATACGGGACTACCAGCAGTGGCTAAAATCCCAGTCTACAGGAAACTCTCCTCAGAATTGTGCCAGGAAAAGCATCTACCAAACCTGGCCCAAGTGTTCAAGTCTTTAAGTATCTAAACATTGGTGTGGCCTACAGGCAGAAACTTGTCCAGTACATGCCTAATCCAATCAGAGCTGTTAGTGGTGATTGGGGAGGTATTCCATACTGTTAGGTACATTTCAGTCACAGGAACTCATCTGTTTGTCCAGTAAACTTGTACTCAGCTTGAATCAGGACAGTCATGATTCCATGGGTGATCCAACAAAACAAATTTGTCAATACCATCACATATACATCATTTAAAATAATAATACTAAAAAATTCCACACACGTACGCACACATATATATGCATATTATCTATACTGTGAATCCACATAAATCACTGAAACAATACAGTTACTCTGTACAGTCATTATGGTGGTCACTGGGAGGGCAGCCAGGTTAACACAGCCAGCCCAGACCTGCAGCCACACCCGCAGAATAGGTCCTGAAAGCTTTTAGCAGAGTGCAGAAGGCTTGCACGTCACCACTGAAACACTACAGAGGCGGGAGCAGAAACGTCCATGGCTACCCTCAACTATCATCGGGGAGGACCTCAAACCAATGATGGTCTGAAACGTTTACATTACCCAGGCTTTGCTCAAATCAGTTATCAAAACGTATCTACCGCACAGACATGACTTCTACAGTGCATGTCCCAAAGTCTGTAAAACCCAGCTGTTTCTTCTGAACTGAAGGGCATTCATTGGGATGGTAACAGCAGTGGTGGACAGTAAATGTAAACATGTTTTTCTGTGTATCTTCACTTTTTACTTTGAGGTGTTTTACTTTACTTTTCCACCCCCACATTTCAAAAGGCTAATGTCTTTCTTTTTACTCCACTACATTGTGAAATGCGTAGTTCCTTTTGGCTTATGTGCACATAAAAGCTTAACATGTCAAAATAAAACACACTTATTCATGGATTCTAAGCATCCATAGAAATGTCAATTTCAGGTCTGGACTACATCAAGGACATGGAGGAAGGTCGGTAAAGCAGGAAGTGGTCAGTACTGACTGTATTGGTGTTGTATTGGCACTGAAAGTGGTAGAAATATGCACACATTTTTTCTGAATGTAATCAAACTCCATTTCCTTTTATAGCTAATTTGTTTGTTGTTTATGTTTACCTACCGATGCAGTACAGTAAAGTGAAACTCATTTGTGAACCGGTTTAAAGCAAGTTGAAAATAAATCATAAACTGAAACTTTGCTTGTTTGCAAAAAGTTTGTTTATAGTTCTAGCTAATGGAACCCTGTTCTCCTTTAGTGTTCGGTGCTTATGATCATTTGCATAGACATCAGTGTTAGACTAATTAATGAGCTACTATAGACTGGTGGACTGATAGACGCTACAGTCTCTTCACCTACACTGAGCTGATTAAGAGTCTTGTTCCAGAAATGATAATAGGACCCAAGAGCCGTAATAAATCATGCCACTGTTACTCTCCATACTTCAGTACATGTGAAGATAAATACTTTAGTACTTTTACTCCAGTGGAGGTCTAAAGGGAGGAACTCCTACTGACACTGGAGGAGTATTTTACCTTGGGGATCTCTACTTTAACTCAGCTACATGGTTTGTGTACTTCGTCCACCTCTGGGTAACAGTAACTGTCTCTACTTCTTTGAAAGGCTTTATAACATAACATATGCTGGAACACTGCTGTGAGGATCTGACTGCATGTGAGCACTGTACTGCAGCTGGCTAAAGAAGGTGAATGTCACTGCCTCTCAACATGATCCTTCCAGATACTTCCTGCAGGTAACCCGAGGGACATCTGACCAAGTGAAACCGTGTTCTCACCACAAACAAACAAAGTGATCTGGGCTCTCATGCTTAGATGACATCATACTGATACACGTTGGCCCCGCCCCTCGGCAGGCCCATAAGGAAACAATGGAAACCTGAGCAGTGTGAGAGCAGATTAGATGGACAGAGAGAAAACGAAAACTTGCTGATATTATTACATAGGTACGTACAGCTCTGCGTTTGATTTCTTGGTCAAAATGATCTTTATTTTTCTCTCAGGAAAAACAGCTGAAAAGGTGCATTCAACAGAAAATTACAGCCTCAATACACTTCTCCAATTTAAGCCACCTTAGTGTTGAATTTAGCTGGTATTCGCCTTTAATGACCTGTTTACAGCCCCCTGCAAGGTTGTAAAAACTCCCCGCTCCTCCCCCGGAATTCATAGAAGCAGCAACCGGCTGAAAAACCGGCAGCCATTCAAACCAAGACGTGTCGATTTCACCTCAACCGTCACGACAGGGTTGAAATGGAAAATGATAAACATGCAGATTTCCCTGTTCTGTGGGTTTCCACAATGTGGCCATTGGCTCAATTGTTGAAAAACCCTTTCCGTGAAATGAACACACAAGAACTTTCCAACGTGAGCCCTGGCGTTCCTGAGGAGCAGCAGTAGCAGCAATTCCAAGAAAACCTGATCAGCTCAAGTTTAGGCAGGCTTTTGCTTAGTACCTCCAAAATAGGTCCCTTAGGTGTAGTACATGATACTATTTTGCTGACTATTAATTAAAGTATGGTTATGGTCACTGCACAAAACGAGACCTTTAAAAATGAACATGTAATCCTCGCTTGAAGCTTCTAAAGTAAAACCACATGGTCTAGACAGCCCTTCTCATTAAAGGGCCCGTATCATGGGAAAATCGGTTTTCTACACACTGAGAAGTTTCCAGATCATGTACGCATCACCAAAAGAACAGCAGCATCAATAGGAATCAACTCACAGGACTACAGCTTGGTGGGCAGGTTTGACATCTTGAGATTGCGAATGATTCAAGGTTCATGCTTAGCCGTCATGTGGCAAGGACAGGCCTTATCTCTGAACCTGACTGACCCAACAGCCACAATTTAAGGCATTCAGTGAGCAGTGATTCCCTCCATGAGTCATCCGGTTAGTGCCATTGGCAGACCATGCAGGACTACATCCATGCAGACCGCTGCAATGGCTGCCCTTAACATCCCTGGTCAACATCGCCAAAGACTGCAATGATGTCATGCTAGACTGTCATGGAGTGACTCATGGCAGTGGGTCACCTTTAGTGATGAGTCCCGCTTTTGTCTTGGTGGAGACGACCAACAAATCCGTGTGTAGGGGCACTGTGGTCAGTGGCAAGACGAATGGATTGTTGTCGCACGTCCAGAAGGCCTGGTGTCACTCCACCTCCACTGCAACATCTACTGTATGTGAAATTTACGCTGCATGGGATGGATTATCACAGGACACCATTAGGAATCTCTGCAACTGCGGAGACGTCTGGCATGTTGTGTTAGAAAACATGGTGGCCCAACGCCATACTGAGAGACACTACTTCTGTATGTGTAGATTAATAAATATTACCCATCAGTCTAAATTTACTTTCATGTATTGTTCCTGGTAACCTTTATCTTCCTTCCCAATAGCCCTGCAATCCCACACCTCCTTCGGGGTGCAGCTATTCTTTTGAGGATGAATGTATGACATCATAAGGACAACCAAACAGACCATGTCTCATTCACATACATCAACCTTAAAGGCACGGTAACAAATTTAGCCTGTTGCAATTTCAATACGGAGAGGTTGGATAATTAATATCATGACAGTTTTGAGATATAAAACTACACTTGTGTAATAGAAGAACCCTCAGCAGAAGAAACATGCAAGACACGGGCCCTTTAAAAGGAAGGTGCTCAAACCCTGTGCCTCAAGCTGCTTTAAAACAAGCCCACCACCACAGGAATTCACACGTTCGGTCTGAAGCCCCCTCTCATTAAGAACCGCAGGCGCAATTTGTGAAAAATAACACCTGACATTCCAGCGCGGAAATACAAGCACCCTCTCACTTTCCCTCCCACACAAAGAGCATCTTCATACGTTCCGCCGCAAGAAGGATCACAACAGCAACACTTCTGTCAGCATCACATACTGAGCGCAGGAGTATCATTTAACAGAGTCACGCTCCAGACAAAAGGCCGCGTCCCCGTCTGCACTGAGCACGCACGCTTGTACAGCGGCGTCGCTGGCAGGCACGAGAGTCTGGAGCTTTGAAGTCGCCCGATAACGCCGGAGACACTGTGCAAACGTGCTTTGATCTCGCAGAGGCTGGAGAAGCCTTCTTCTGCACAGACCTCGTTCAGAAACAGTCACAAACAGCTCACATACGAGCAGTGGAAGTGCCAGAGCACTTGCACGCTGATAAAGGTAAACAGACGCACGCACAGGTGGAGAGCTGCAATTTAAAGGAGCAGTTTAGAATATCACAATCCTCAACACCGCTAAAACCAACACCTCAACACCCCTACAACCAACACCTCAACACCCACCCCAAACAGCCAAGTTTGGCATCAACACCCCAAAAACATGGTTCCTCAGTGAAGGGAATGACTGTTTTAAACCAGTTCAAACGTAAATAGTCAAATGGTTTTTCAGATTGCTGGAGAACGTGTTGTACATGGTTTCACAGAGAACATTTTTTAAAACAATATAGCTCCAAAACAGGTTCTGCTATTGTTATGATGTCAAGCTTAAAACATCATAACCCGACCTCCTGAATTCACCTGAATGGCCTTATATTATAAAAAAAAAAAAAAAAAAAAAAAAAAAGAGAACCCCTGCAGAACCGTCTGTAAGCTCGCAGTTTGCTTCTTTAATGTAGCCCTGAAGCTATGATGCTAAGTAGCTAACAGGTAGTGGAGGTTTAAGACCAACCAATCAGCATGCTTTAGGCTTAGAAGCTGTTTTGTGTGGGCGGGGCAAAACACATCAGCCTTGTAACTGGCCAGGGGAATGCTAATGGAAAGCGATACCCAAGAATAGGACCACCCGATGTACACGAAAAGCATAGAAATATGGTAAGATAAATGGGCTACCCAGTCAGTAGAAGCTTATTCAGAGGGTTTACCTAGTCCATGTTTACTGCTTACCTGCAGGAACAAGATTCACCGCATTAGTAATAACCACAGATTTAGGATCGCTGGATCTCTGACAGACTAAACTTCCTAAGAGGTTAAGTTAAAATTAATAGTGTCCATTATGATGGTTATAGCTATTAGCATACTTGCCATCCAAACTACAGTACATGCTGGCCAGCCAATCCCAGCTGTTTTGCCGGTTTCCCTTAAACCCAGTTTTCACTGCAGGTAGCGCTTCTGTAATTTTCTGCAATTTTCTGCAATTAAAGGCTCAATATTTGAAGCCGTATGAAACCGGATGCGAGAACAGTGCAGCTATAATGACTACACCCTGGAACTAAACTCACATACATGTACCACGTTAAGGCCCGCAGTCCTCATAATCAATTTTGTCTTCAAATGACTTAACAGTGCCGAGTCTGAGGCTGTGTATCAAAGCAGATGCACATTTCGTCGCTGTCCAAAGAAAAACCAAGTACCTCCAAAAGGGCAACTTTACAGGAGAGACCAAAACCTCACTTTATTTTAAAGTAAGTCAATGGAACCAGACGTCTTTCCAAGAAGTTTTGGGCCTTTTCTGTTGATCCTTTTATGATTACATCTTCACACAGTGTATAGAGCAGCTGCTGTGTTCAAATGAGGCATAAAAGTAAAAATCAACAGAAATTGTTTCTCACTAGACAGTGGCAATTCATAAGAGAAAGATACCAACTATGTGTAGAAACACAGCAGTGTTTTATATGTGGAGGATTTTTCTTAATCTGGTTAATGACAACAAGCCTCTCTCTTTTATTCTGACTACTATATGAACCTGGGTGGGGCACAGAGACAGAAAGAGCGAGAGCGAGCGAGAGAGAGGAAAAAGAGTGAGAAAGAGTGCGAGAAAAGAAAAAGAAAAGGAGTGAGTGAATTTGCTTTCTCATGGTTTGAAAGAATGACCAGGTGCAGTTACTCCACTGACTCATCTAATATTTACACCACATACGAGTGCTGAGAAATATTTCAGCAGGAAGCCACACCAGGAGAAATGGCTCCAGCTCTGCGCCGCTTCACATGCTGCATTAACATGTGAGATGATCGGATCAGGTTCGGATAACACTTGATGGCATAACAGCCAGGTGCATCAAAGAATGTGCTGTTGGACCAGTTGGATGCCAGTTGGATGCCCTGGCACAACTCCAAGGACAATTTCCTGTAGACCGGGATTTTGATGCATGACCATACGCTTCCATACACCTGCAGATTCAGCTACTTCCATCACACTACGGTCTTCAGCACGCCCAAACGCAGTCACTCCTTTTAGCCAATCATTAACATCTGCTTTGGAGCCATTTTCCACACATGGAACGAGACATTTAGTGCATTGTACCACCTCTTCTCAATCCACTATACTATTACTTTCATATACCATTATTATTATTATTATTATTATTATTATTATTATTATTGCCATTATTATTGCCATTATTATTGCCATTATTATTATAGCTCTGTTAGAAAACTTGGGTATGGGTTTTTGCCAAAGCATTCCCTGGAATTGCTGGCGATGCCGATTAGGAGACAGATTGAAGCTCATGCGAAAGAGGGTGCACTTCCTCAGCTGCTCCTTTGAGAATTAGACATGCCAAGAGTTATAGCAACGTGCAAACAACAGCAGAGGCAGCAGCAGCAACCCCCCATCACATGCCCAACAGACCAGCTTAATGAGGCATGCATCTCACTTATGTACCCAAAAACTTTCCTGTCCATGTGATTGCTGTATCAAAGCAGCTAATAATAATAATAATAATAATAATAACGTCCACAATGGAAACACCTGACTTCTACTCACCGAATGGTTTTCTTAAGTGTGATTTGGCTATCTAACCTTATTTCCCTCTTTCCTCAGCCTCCGTTCTTCTCAGTGGTTCTTCCTCATGTTCCTGCTGAGTTTTCTCGCCATCATCTCCCTCGGCTTCGCTCGTAAGAGGGCTGGACCCGCATGTCTGGTACGAGTCTGGTGTAAACACGCTACATTAGGTGCCAAATTAAAACCAAACTGAACTGAACTGGTTTCACATCCAGAGATGTGGGTTAAGCTAACTAAAAGCCTGTTCCATTCCCAGAGATGCTGCTGGCTCTGAAGTAAACCTCCAACGGATCCGTACGGAGGCAGGACTGGCGGCTGGCTGTGTGCGCTTGTGGCAGGGAGAAGGCACCGTTCCCTCCCCCTCCGTCTGTGGAGGAAAAGCCCTACAGAGAAGGCATGCCTGCAGAGAGCTCCAGCAAATCAGCACAAAACCAGACAAAAAAGCCTCCTTAACCTCCGCCGCTCCCTTTCACTCCCCCTACGGTCACTGTCACTTTCCCTCTCTTGCGCTCTTTCTCTCCTTTCTCCCTCGCAGCTACAGCGCAATTAAATATTTAAGGAGGATCGGCAGCAGAAGAAGCAGACCGCTTGCGACTCGCTCGCTCAGGGTTCAGTGGGGAGCGCTCCTGTCACTGTCAGGACTGCTTCAAACAATAGGAGCCAGCTCAGCTGCTCGCTGCGTGAGCTGCCATATGGCTGGAAATCCATATCATGATCTAATAAAATCACAGTGTATCGGTGATGTGATTAAACTCACCGAATAATTCACGTCTAACAAAAAAAGAAAAGGCGATTCCATGTGGAGCGACTTCTGCTTTTCATGGAGTTACATCATAAAAAGGCGCATTAAAATCAAAAGATCAACGAAAAAAAACACAATAAAGTGAAAATCACCAACAAGACAAAACACTATAAAAATTTAGAATGATGATTTTTGACTTACACTTGGGAAGTCTAACCCAACAACAACCTCACTAGTGAAGATTTTGACCTTGAGAGGGCAATAGTGAGTTACGTGAGTTACAGGACGTTTTGTGATGGGACTTATCGCTGTACCTGACTGACCCAACAGCCACAATTGCGGACATTAAGCGAGCAGTGATGCCCTCCATGATTCCTCTTGTTAGTGCCAGCACCATTGGCAGACAGCTTCACAACACAGGACTACCTGCACACAGACCGTTACAGTAATTTCCCGCTAACACCACGTCAGCATCACCAAAGACTGCAAAGGTGTCGTGCCAGACTGTCATGGAGTGACTCAGAATGTCTGCGGGTCATCTTCAGTGAGCAGTCCCGCTTTTGTCTTGAATCTGTGTGTGGAAGCACCGTGGTCAGCACCAAGATGAGCGGTTTGTTTTTAATGTTCCACACCTCCAGAAGACCTAGTGTCTCTACACATCCACCTCTACCTACAAAATCTGCAGGAACTGTGAGAACAATCAAGCTGCATGGGATGGATTACCCAAGGACACCATCAGGAACCTCTACAAGTCCATGCTGAGACATCTGGCAGCCTGATGCCATACTGAGACACACTACTTCTGTATGTGTAGCTCAATAAATATCCCCCATATCAGTCTACATTTATCATCATATATTTATAAACACCTTTATCTTCTTTCCCAACAGCACTGCAATCCCACACTTCCTTCAGGGTGCAGATATTCTTCTGATGATGGGTGTAATATAATCATCAGCTAAAATGTCATGGTGGTAAAAGCTCCATATAGAACCACATCCAGAAAATGCTAATGTTATTCCTTTCTGCAGCGAGCATGTGCGTGTGCTTTTGTTTATGGGGTCACAGTGTGCTCTGTGGTGAGTGAAGGGGGTCCGCTGCCCCAGCTGTCCGCTGTAAATTAGCTTCAGCCTGCTCTTCAAAAGGACTTCCATTTCAGGCGTTCCTTACTAACATCCTAACGGTGGCCGCAGCAGGAGACAAAACACTGCTAGAGTGCTGAGCTAATGACGACTGTCCAGCCGGAGTGAAAGAATACACAGGGAATCACACCCACTTTTTTTTCTGCACACTGTCCTAATGATATACCTCACGTTAGATTAAAAATCTATTTAAGGCTGTCCCACATTTTCATGTCACTAACTAAACACAGAGTTTAGACCGCTTTTTAGCCAGACCCCTGCCTTTTAGAGCAAGAAGATCCCCGGATGGTGTTCTACTCCAATCACAGTTTCTAGTGTACAGGGTGAGTGATCTTCATGGTGTACTGCATCCTATCATGCACCACAGACTCACCAGCTCTCAGCCTGCTTTAGCCAGAGAAAAGGGCAGCGGGTAACACTGGGGAGCAAAACACACAACTCAAGAGCGTAAATGTGGGTGTGGTGATTGTAGTGGGGTATGTTTTTATCAGAATGAGCCTCAGAAAGTTAAAATATACCGGTCTGAAGATTAATAAAAGACGAACTGGCTTTAGAGGATCAGTTTAAGAGTGAAATAGCCGAGGGTAGCTAACAGCTAGGCTAACCGTATTTCAGGTGAACTGAGCAGAGTTAGCAGCAGCTAGCTCTAAACAGTGGATACAGTAATAACAGCTCTGAGGTAAATCTGAGGTAACTGGTCATGTGACTGTATTAGTATACCACGCTGTAGGTCAGGACTTTGTTACTGTACTGTATACCACACACAGGGGGTAGCACATACTACTATAGCATGCAGTGTAGTAGGCAATATAGTAGAATATTTCGAATACAGACGTGGTAGGTCTGTAAATGTGACCCGAAGTCTGAAAAATCAGTGTGGAACACCAAGAACTGTCTATACCGAAACAGATTTTGTGAAATAAAAAAATAAAATAAAAAAAACAGTGTTTGTGTTGTCTTAAGCTTATATTTGACAACATTTATAAAGTAATGAAATGGAACATTTAATCTAAATTATTCCAATCTGAAGTCCCAAACTTCTTTTCAACCGACTCACTAAATCACTGTAATTCTTATTATATAATGCATCATCAACAACATCGACGCATCCATCCATCCATCTATCAAACCGGCCAATTATCAATCTATACCCTAGGTCTTCAAATCTGGACCCTGAATCCAATTCCAGTCCTGGATTTTGTTCCCCCTGGAAGTTAAGGGAACAGGTAATGTAACTGATTGGCCATGTTGTGTCACACCTACCAAGGACTATAGAGTCTATGACCAAAGGTCCAGATTTGTAGGCCCCTGGTCTAGGCTGAAACACCTCTTGTAATGTGGAGTGTGTAAAAGGTGGAGCTACTGCTGGAGGCTACGCAGGAGGACATATGGAAAGTGGGTGATTATCTGTGACATCACAGAAATGGTGGATTCAAAACTAGCCTACACTAGCCTGGACTTTTATTAAAAACACTTTAAAAACAAGACAATTTAGCTTTTTATGATGAAATGTCTTAAGCTGACTTGATGGCAGTGGCAGAGTATACATGTAAGCCCTAATGAGCTTCAGAAAGAACAGCTTCAGGCTCTGTGGTGTGACAGGAGTCCGGTGGGATTTTCCACACCTCACCCCCACGGAAAACACAAGGCTAATTTCCCTCACTGTCCAATATAACTAAACTGTAACAGCGCACAAACTGCCCATTATAATAGCGAGAGTGGGGGAGGGAGAGAGCGAGAGAAAGAGCGAGAGCACGCAAACACTACTCCTAGGGCTCAGTAAGGGGGCTGAACGTAGCTCAAACTGCAATACCATATACACGTTTTTTAATCTATTTAAGGTGGTAGTAACTTCAGGCTCCTGCAGATGGTGCTGAACACTGATGCGACCCACATCCAGAAACTTGTCCAGTCCATGGCAAATTCAATCAGAGCTGTTACTGGTGCCCATGGAGGTACTGGGTTTGGTTCCCCTGCAAGACTGTGAGTTTTTGTGGTGATACAGCGACTCAAGTTGGAATCGGTTCGTCCTCCCGCACACGGGCTTATGTGGACTTATTTGCCTTTCCGAACCTTTGGCAGCCATTAAAATCAATAATCTCTTCTTTCCTCCACTGTGACTATCGTTCTGGAAGAGCGATCACGAACCCTGAATCGGCACTGTTTGGGTGCTCAAAGGAACACAGACCATTTAGATTACATCAGGTCAATGAGGCAATTGTGTGGAAGTATTCAACCCCCTCCCCCCTTTAAGTGAAGCAATAAAAAAAAGGAGAAAAACAGTGGATGCAGCAACAGACATAATCATCTCCAGCAGTTTGCATATTTAAAAACAGAGCAGTGCCAGAAATATCTGGAATCTGTGGTGCAGTGATGCGTTCAGAAAGAATTTTCCATTGGATCGCGTTTGTTTCAGCCTGGGCCAGCACCTCTGTTATTGATCACCCTGTTTCTGGCCAATAAATAGGTGATTACTACCATGTGTGATCATAAGACAGGCCATTTTTCACAACTGTGAGCTCCTAAGACCATATGACTAGGGAATGATGACCCTGCTCCTTCTTATTGGACTTGCAATCCATCTACATTCCTTCAGTAGTAGATTTGCATTTATAAAAAACGCTTTGCAGACTCCGTCCGTCACACCACTCTGCTCACCATAGAACATACTCGACGGCAACTAATAGAAGCTTTACTGCTGCAAATTTGATGGTGATGACTCAAATCTGAAGAAACAAAGTCTAGTGGCTGATATTGGAGACAGAACGCAGACACTAAACCTTTTTAATGGTGTTTGGAGCTGCAGTGTCCTTGCTTAGCTAAAGCTAGCAGGCTCTCCTCTCCCAACCCGCCTGGCTTAGCTAGAAAGATCCAAACCCCCTCCCCAGTACAGGTTTGTATTCATGGGCTGAAAAATTTGAGTTGGAAAACTACAAAACACGTTTCAATCCAACACAAGTGTTCCAGCGTGCTTTCGGATTCCGTATCCTCTAAAGAGGTCGTTTGGAGCTTTAGTTACTGAAGTCTGAGCCTGCACTGTGATGCTTTGAAGCTGCCCAGATAGCAAGCACATATCGGTCTGCACCCCGCTGACTGTTCGCCACTGCTGGCCCACCCTCACACCACCATGGTTTTCATACAGTCTACAGGATCTAACCTCAATCATATTTCAAACCCACAAAGACTTGTGTGTTAGAACATAAAACCAACGGTGGGCCGCCCAGAAAATGCTGAGCAAAACACCAGTGGACCACCAGCTTTGCCATTAATAGGCCAACAGTGGGCCGCTATCCTCTTGCCATCCTGGTGTAGCTGGCTAACTGGACTAGCACTGGCGTAGCCCAGCAGGGCAACAGCTCAAAGCACCACAGACCAAATCAGTTTGGTTTGTTTTCGTCACATCAGTATCAGATATTCAAATTTGTGCTCTCAGATACTCAGAGGTGAGTCTTCATCTTTTTTTTTTTTAAAAAGGTTGAACTGAGGATGTACTGCAAAAGAGACACTGCACGTTCTTGTTAGCCTAGCTTAGCAAGCTAAACGCTTAAGACACCACAGAACTGGGGTTGTGATGGAGTGATGGTATGACTTTCTTCAGTTGACTAACAGAGCTGCTAGCTAAGCTAAACAAGACAATGCTGAGTGGCTGAAGTGCACAATACTAACATCCAGGGATCTCAAAAGAAACTAGCGAGTTTGTGGCCCATAAGGCAGCTAAAAACTGCATCAAACATTGTGAGAGGAAACGCAGCCTCTGCAGCCCATCTGTTCTGAACGTTTAGGCCACTGTACTACTATCTCCAAGTCTGCCCCTAAAAGATGGAGTGCAATCGGGCTGTGAGGCAAGTACCTAGTGGCCCCTGTTGGATCGGGACAGACACTGTACCACAAAACAGAGGGATGCAAATTTTCTGAAACCTCGCAATCTATAGAAACTACCTAGAGCTTTCTTATCAGCTGCTGTATTTTGCAGATTATATTCATGTTAGGTCCAGATTAGACATTCGAGCCTAAAGGCACTAACCCTTGTGCGTCTGCGTGTGCCCTCAGGGTCGTTTACAGTGGTCTCCTCTGCAGGGGGTAAAGAGCAGGTCAATTGGCTGCGGACACTCTGCTGCCAGTAATGTTGTGTGCAGGCTAGAGAGGCAGACCTGAACAAGGACAGGTCACCAGGGGGCGGGGGGGTTGCTCAGTGCATGTGGTGGTGATGGGGGGGTGGGGGGGGGTGGATGTCCCCTCCCCCTCCACCAGCCCAGCTCCTTGGGTTTTGTTCAGCTGTAACTACCCTGCCAAGGAGAATCCAAGCTGTCGGAATGCTGGCATGAAAAAGGAGAAATGACTCCCAAGTTTGTGTCCTCATTTTAAAACTTTCCAAAGGAGGGGAAAAGAAGCAAATTCCACAGTACTCTGTTTTTCCAATCTGGTAGACTTTTGTATGCGCGAGTCAGAGAATGAGATTTTAGTTTGGTATGTAAGGTTACTTAAGTTTGTAGAGTTTTACTGTTCAGACTGTGGTTATGATGTACACTTTAAATGCTCCTCCTGCTCTATTACACACAAATATACCAATATGGGAATTGTGGGCCGATACCTGTAAGCCATATTCATGGTGAGTGAGTGTCACAAAAAGAGAAATGCATCGGCAGGGCCTTAGCGCAACATCAAGCTGTATATATATATATATATATACACACTCAAAAAAATAGTGGCACAAATAGCTGCACCCAGAAGGAATCAACCAACAGGAATGAAACTTAGGAGGGTAGGTTTGCATTGCCAGTAAGTAAGGACGAGTCTTATCGCTGTACCTGACTGACCAAACAGCCACAATTGCAGACATTCAGCAAGCAGTGATGCCCTCCATGATTCAACCCGTTAGTGCCAGCACAATTGGCAGACCACTACACATTGCAGGACTGCATGCATGCAGGCTGTTACGATGACTGCCCTGCCCTGGGTGCAGCTATTCTCATGATGAGTGGTATAGTGAAATGGTATAGTCTGCAAATCTAAACATATAGGTTCTCTAACAGTTAAATTGTCAAGCTTGCAACAATGGGGGGGAGAAAAAGTTCTATCTAGCACAACGCATTAACCATCAATCTGAAGCAGCATTTCACCATGGAAAGAACAATTTCAGCATGTAACTGGAATTGGAACAGTTGCCTTTAGTAAAGAATGCCTTTGATATGACATTGGTGCAAAATTTCTTTTTATGTGCTGGATTTAACATGCTAGAAAAAAAGTGTTTTCTGCAAAGGCCACTTTTTATAACGTTATTTCATGTTAGATTTTCTTGCTACATGATAACAGAGCTCACAGGGAAATTCACTGACATTTCTCTGTGGCAATGGTGGTTGGTGTTGCTCAGCGGGTAACACCACTACCCAGAGTGCCATCTCTATATGTGGGAGACTGGGGTTCAAATCCCGGTCTAGGTGACTATGCTGTGCTACACTAATAAGAGTCCTTGGGCAAGACTCCTAACACTACACTGGCCTACCTGTAATGTGATTAACCTTGTAAGTCGCTCTGGATAAGAGCGTCAGCTAAGTACCGTAAATGTAAATGTAAATGATGGAAACCAGGGGTCCCCGTGTCTACAACACAAACCCTAATAAATAGCGAACTAGTGGCAGAACTGGATTCACAGTACAGAGAGATAGAGCACTTTACTACCGCAGTAAAAGGCATACAGATTAAATGAGATATGTTAGTACCGTGTCCACAATACTGTGCCCTCTGGACTACAATAACCACATTAATAAATATCAGTTTAAAATATCAACCAAATCCGAGTACATGATATCCAGACTTAAAGGTGTTTTGTTGGTTTTCTGCGCTTTCCACTGTAGATCCCATTTAAAAACACTGTTCAAGTGCACAAGCACGCATGCTTAGTGATCTGTAACCCTTTAAAAAGCTGAAAGGATCACATGATCAACCAGTTGATTCTTCAGAATCTGCAACTGTTTCCATGTGAAGATACAAGCAAATCCACCGAAAGGCACATCTAATAGCATTTCCCTGATCTTCCTCATTAGTTATGGAGCACGCGGTCAGGTGCACATTAGTAGCTTACTGGCATGACTGGTCACATGGGTAATCATGTGATCAGAATATAAATACAATGTTTGCATTAAGAAACTGTAACATTTAAAGAACCATCAGCGTGCTTAGATGGTTCCTGCCCTGGTGAAACGGTGCTTCAGATTAATGGAGAATGTGCTGTGTTTGGTTCTATACTGAACCTTTTTGAAAAGGGTTCTCTATACAGCGATACAGAACCATTTTCTTAGCTAAAGAACAGCACATTTATAGCCAATATACTTAGTACCCAAAACCACCAGTAAACCTACATGTGTCTCCTTCTCCATGGAATGGAAATAATGGAAAATCATGGAAATCATAGTCTATTTGGCCCCCTCCATGAATGTGTTCATAAATATGTTGTATTTCAAATTCTTTTCCAATTCCATAACAATATTTCAGACGTCAGGCAGTGTATTCATAACCATTTAATCAAATTCTGAAAAAAAAACCCTTAAACAACAGTGTAACTCTTATTTAAGGACACCAGGAAGCTTTAAACTTCATGAACTTTAAAAGTTGCAGCCATTTCTGTGAATCCAACAAATAAAGCTCTGCTCTCCAGCTCTCCTCGTATCTCTACCAGCTAATCTTGCAGCTCTAAACACCCGCGTCCTCATCGGAGCAGTCACGACATGAGGAATCAATGGCTTTTTGTGAAGGCAGTCGGCACGTAAACCTTTTCAGCCGAGAGATTCTTTAAAATCACATAGGACTTCCTTTCCCATAGGCCTAAACTGATTACCACTGGAATAAGGCCATTTTGGGAGTCTGGACTTAATATGCATTATATCTGTAATTAGAACAGGCATCCTAAGCAATCCCACAATGCCCTGCACAGACCTCATGCTTCCAATTGAGCTGCTTAAGCTGTTTATGTCCATAACAAATGAAGTATTCCCAAACTGTGCTGGTGAGAGCGTCCAAAATGTTAACTAGGAAAAACCCACAGTTGAATAAACCTAATTCAAGGCTCGTAAAAGACCCTCAAGCAAACAAGCCTAAGAGCGAGGCGGCGAGGTGAACTGAGGTGCATCTAACCCAGGCGCTACCGTCCAACCTATACGATGCAGTACAGCTGTTTCCAGAGACCCTCTGCACTGCAGATTAATACTGTCATAGATCACAATGTAACACATCAACATGATACAAAATAGGACACTCAGAGTTCAGAGGTCATTCCTGTTTGGAAGTTTTGGATACAGCGCTACAGTGCTGTCAATCAAGCTGCTCAACTGCCAAACCCACACAAAACACGCAATCCCAGCAAGCGTCTCTATTTTGGCCTGGAATATCAGCAACACAATCAACACATGAGTAAAACGGAAGCATTCAATATGCGGCCATGGTCCACAGAACGCCCTTTCGCCTTTGACCAGAGACACAACCTCCACAATTTCATCATAATCATAATTAACATAAATCTCCATAGACACGTGTGGGTGCACTGGTGGGTTTGGATAATAAATAAAAAGGCTGTTTTTGCACCAAAGACATTGTGACGGCTGGTTCCCATCACCACCACTCTCCCCAAAACATCCCAGAATTCCCTTTTAATTGCACTTTCCTTTAATGACCCATATCTGTGTCATCACTGCTCACTGAACTCCACAGCACTTAACAAGCTGAGGCACATCACTGGCCCTCATTACCTGCAGCTGCTTTTCACACTGCGAAAAGAAACACATGGTCACGGAGGTGGACAGGATAAAGGGAAAGAGTGGACCAGAAAACATCAACAACGAGAAAAGAAAGATGAGGTCCGCCCGAGCACCCCCAGGGGACAGGGTCATTAACATGAGCACCCAGCCCTGATGTTATTAGCCCAAGGTAACGGTCTAAGGAGGCTCATGTGACAAGCAGCTGATCGTGCATTAACCAAACATGCCATCACGCAAACAGACGCCGCGATTGAAGGACAAAAGCTACATAGAAACTTGCAGGGACAGGAATAACTTTTGCATCAAGCAAGCCAGCATTTGACTGGGTAGCGTTTCATGTGTTAAGCTGCAGGTCTCGTCTGCCTCAGCTGCCCTTCAGGTCAGTATTTTTCATTCCCTGTTCTGAAGTGCCCCAGTACTGCAGGCCCGAGATCTTACCCTCCCACAACAGACACCAAGTTCCTTTCATGAAGGGCCTGATAATTAGCCGTAAACAATAACCGGTGGTGGGGGTGCTACCTTAAAACTGCCAGCGAAGAGCACAGAGCTTACATTAACATGCCAGCTTGTGATCAGCAACACATCTAAGGTTTTGCTGTCCACGGATTAGTTTCAAGAGGCGAATTTCTACAACAGAAGCGACAAGTTACCAAAGTTTGTGATTTGAATCCAGTATGAATCTGCAGTGTGTGCAGTGTTTACAGGCTGATAGTAATAACTGTGGAGGGATTTTAAACCGGTATGACTCCGACAGGTATGTACAGGAAGCACTGTAAAGTGAATGCTCTTCCGTAATTGCTAGCATCCAGAGCTCCCTCAGTCACAGAAGTCTGCTCTACTCCATGTTGGAACAGGACAGGGTTGTGTGCTGTTATCCTTATTAAGCGTGGTGCATAATAGGTCACCGGACAAGAGGTCACACGAGTAGCCGATGCCCTCTGTAACTGACCACGACCAGATTTTAAGTTTGTCCTGTAATGAACGAGATGATGGGAGGATGCCTCTGAAGCTGGTCTATGCTGGGCTGGTCCAGCCCAGCGGGTACTTTCCAGTGTGGTAACAAAATATGGGCACCCACCTGTCCCCTGCTAAACGTTCCCACTGCACTCTGAACAGACACTGAAAGACGTTGGCAAAGTGGGACAAAGCTTGTCTCTATTCTGTCTATCTATAAGAGAAAGAGATACCCAGCCTGTGCCCGTCTTCCCCTCCTCACAAAGCATGGAACAGGAGAAGGCTTAGACTGCTCCATCGCTCTCTCTCTCACACGCACACACACACATAGTGCTGACTGAGGGCTGGCACAGAGCTGAGATTGGGTCCGGCCATCAGTGTGGATTTTGGACTGGAACATGTTTTATTAAGCTGCAACACCTTGAGTTTTAGAAGGGAGTAACTATACAGCGCAGTACAGTGTACTGAACCGTATCACACACACACACACACAGGGCTAAATCAGCTGTTACAAACGCTTACATTATCAACAATGCAAACAACTAAACCTAATACTTTACAGTCATTAGTTTGTGTGAAGTCATATCCATCACTAAGGACCAGCTAAAAGGCCAAAGCTGTAAAAGTCAACACAGTGACAAAAGGAGAGTTAAGGTATGTAAATGCTCCCACTTCCTTTGCAACACAGTGTATTAGTTGAAGAACTGATGGCACTAGTGTTCTCTGCAAGCCAACAGCATCAGTTTATTTCCCATAGGCGAGCAACCATGTGCACATTTACCAAGCATAGAAGTATATTGTGCTTTCGAATTACACCAGAAGGAGGTCCGACCTCGATCTGCTTACGGACCATGTGATGCTGCACCACCTTGAATTCAAAGCTAATGTTTCACTAACTGACAGAGCGTGACGAAGGGCAGAATAACAAACACATACACTCGACCTCTCTCATCCATCAAGTATACCACTGCCAGCAGGGGTGGCCAATATGGCAGAAATATCATTCATCATCAGCAAAAAAAAATTAGCTGCACCAGGACTGTCGTGGAGTGACTCAGAACGGCAGTGGGCCATCTTCAGTGACAATCCCCACTTTTGTCTCGGTGGAGACATTTTGTTCCTGGTAACCTTTATCTACCTTCCAAACAGCATTGCAATCTGACACTTACTTCTGGGTGCCGCTATTCTTTTGATGAGGAGTGTACAATATAATACTCTGACATGTTCATACAATATACAGCTTGGTGCTTCGCTTTAAAGCTTGAACACACAAAAAGGGCCCTGAAGGGCACTAAATCTAATTAAAAAGTGTCCCATAAGCACCGATATCCACAATATGCTTAGAAAAGCAAGAATATCAAAACCCAAAACAAAGTCTTTCCTGAAAAGATCAAGATAAAGGCTCTGTTACACACAAATACACTGCCGTCAGAGTCATGATAAGAGATACACTGTATTTAGAATACAGATTAAGCCATCGCCAAGAGGCGCTTATCAGCACCAAGCACTGTGTAATCACAAAATGCAACATTAGATTAGCTCAATCATCAGCAGCCTATCAATATTATTACTTGCCTATTATGTAAATGTACTTCATTCAGAGCGCCGGCTTGCCAGAAAAGCTTGTATGCCACCCGAAGCAGATCAGCTGGGAACATATTTCTGCGTGTTAGTGTTCCTCACTCATACAGCAAACACATCATCTCATTCAGAATAACTGAGCTGCTAAAACTTGTCAGATGCTTACAAATATATCCCCATAATCCATAAAACCCCACTTACAGCAAAATAAACTGCTGGTTTGTGTGTGTATAGTCAGCAAGGGCAAGTTCAGTCCTCCGTTTGATAGGCGCTGTTTATGAACATGTCAGTAACTAATTGGCCTGGAACTGACTAAGAGCCGCTGCAGAGGCTCCAGCCATATCATACGTCCACTTCTTCCATTAAAATTGACCAATATCCAAACGTCAAACTCTATCCTGATAGTCCTAGTGGTGAGTTTTGAACACAGACAGGGGTTTCCACACGGTAAGCAAGTGCCGCACACAAACACCAAAAGAACAAATTAACAAAACTTGCACCCAGAAGGAATCAGCCACGGACATTCAGCGAGCAGTGATGTCCTCCATCTTGACTCCATGAGTCATTCTGTTAGGGCCAGCACCATTGGCAGACGGCTGCATGATGCAGAACACTACGATGACTGCCCTTAACACCACGTCAGCATCACCAAAGACTGAAATGGTGTCGTGCCAGGCTGTCATGGAGTGACTCTAAATGGCAGCGGGTCATCTTCAGTGACGAGTCCTGCTTTTGGTCTTGGTGGATCAATGAATCTGTGTGTGGAGGCACCGTGGTCAGCACCCAGATGAACGGAACAGAAGGCCTGGTGTCACTCCACCTCCACCCCTACCGCACCATTTGCAGGAACTGTGTCAGAATTTAAGCTGCATGGGGATGGATTATCATCATTAGAAACACCTACACCTCCATGCCAAGACATCCGGCATGTTGCGTTAGCAAATATGGTGGCCTGACGCCATACTGATAGACAGCACCTCTGTATGTGTAGCTATACACATTGCCCATATCAGTCTAAATTTAGCAGCTATTATCTTAATGACTGTAAAAGTGTAATTTATTTAATAACTTGTTTCTGATATAAACTGAAATCGATACAGCCTTGCTACCTAGCACTACACATTTCAGAATACAACAGCACCACACTGGACAGCTCATTGATTGGTTCCTGACCCTTTTGGTGTACAGAGCTACCAGGCTGCCCGATCTGACCCACAGCCAGCGGGATCAGTGCGACATGATTCCACCTTGTTAAACCGCGAGCATGGAAGCCCAGCCAGGGTCGACGTCAATCTAGCAGACACATACACAAACACGTCGTCTAATTAAAATAAACCTCCTCAGGGGAGTTCCAGACAACTCATTAGGAAAAGATGAATGTGATGGCATCAGCTCTAATTAACTACCGGGTAGCCAGCGTCACTGGAACAAAGAGGATGAATGAGAGAGAATCATTCAGTGACTAAAAGGTATGAATCAGGCAGACAAACAATAGAGGATCTATAAAAGAACCTTGGTTTTCAAACCACGGAACATTTTCCAACAGGGCACAGAGAAGCAGGCAGCTTTTTCAGATGGCCATAGGGCTGCAGCCATGCGGAAATTACGGGGCAAAGTTGATCTGATATCTTCAACACACTCTGCTGAACATGTACAAAATTGGGTTAGCATTACGGAGGAATCTGACATTCAGTAGTCTGCAGTAAAATAAGTGTCACTGCCTACAGAGAAAGTCACATCTCCCTCAAGGATAACTTTACTGGAGAAGCCACGGCGCAAGGTAACGTATGGAGCTTTTAATAGGATCACATTTCTATTGGTCCAATCATCACAAAAGTGTTCACACCACGTAAAGGTAATCTGTTGACTTCATATTACTCAAAAAACTTAAAAGCTAATAATAATAATAATAATAATAATAATAATAATATTATGGAGATATTTGCCTATTTGTGCTTTGTAGTGAAATCAACTCTTTAGAGCTACACTACATGGGTTTTGGGGATTTGGAGACCCCGCTGGTGGAAACATGGTGCAACATGCACAGTAACATTTCTTAACATGGGCTGTGCCTCAAACTAGGGCTGGACAATACTTTGTTTCAGAACTGCCATTGAAATACTTACATCGCAGGACGTGCGACGTGTGGTTCAACAAATAAAACATCTCATGCTACCACTACTGCGACAGAAAAACACTCGGTTCCTCAACTCTGATTCAAGACCTCTCAGACACACATAAGCCTTTTCCACCAACATGGAACATGTCTCTTCCGGTTTGCACAGCCAATTTAAGTGTTTAGCGCTTTTCTCCTAAAAATAAACAGACAGATATAGAAGCTGAGAAGTTAGGTTACTTAGTTAAGCTGGAACCAAAGAATAGTAGGTCCCTCAGAACGAACCCTGACAACATCTGTGGGCGTGACAGTTGAGGACAGCGAAGGAAACAATTGCGACACCCAGTGTTCTGCTGAAGAACCTCTTCCATGTCTTCCCATCTCCAGTAGTTGATACGTGCTTGCCTTCTGGATATAAACCAACATCTGGAATAATAGAACAATGCTTGCAGGTTCCCTGAACAGCTCTGCAACCCTTGAAAGGAACCGCTTCAAGAACCAGGGTTCTTTTATTGAAGAGGGCAGCAAGTGCATAATAACAATATGCTATACACCAGCAGAGACTAACACAGCCAAGCCCAACATGTCCAGTCATCATCAGTCCACAAAAGCTGAACACAGTCTGCACAGTTCAGGCATTATTCTGAGGAGCAACCTTATAACCTACAATCTCCTGGGTCAACTTTCAAGAGGTGAAAGGGCCATGGACGTGCAGGTGACCAGTGTTAAGCTCGTACTGACAGACACACTCCCATTCCTGTTCGGCTCACTTTTCACCCGAGGAGCCCTGCTCACACTTCTGCATTACTCAGCATTGGGCTCCTTTGTTTGAACTGAAAACAGATATTAGCAAGACATATACAGGCTCCTGTTCAGAGTTCTCATAAGTCCTTCCTTCGAGAAAGGGAGTGGCCTCCTTCTGCATTTATCCGTCACACTGAAGCTTAGATTCTGGGCAACTAACTGGAATCTGTATCCTCCTCCCTAAGAAGTTAGGAAACCGTGCAATACTGAAGGCCCGAAGCTAAACAGAGCCCTCCAGGAGGCTGTAAACAAGATTTGAAGTGAGCTCAATCAAGGGCTATAAAAGCCTGCAGGCCCACAGAATGCAAATGCTTCTTACAGGGATCTCCAACCACCTTTAAAATTTTGGCACAACTAAAGAACTGCGATGTAAATAAGAGCATGTGTGTCATTATAGAGGTACCAGAACCTTCACAGTGGTGGTTCTAGGAACCAGACATCTAGAGCGAAAGGGTACACTGGGAAAAAACACTCATCACAAAAATTGCTGCACCCAGAAGGAAGATAAAGGTCACCAGAAACAGTAAATGATTAAATTAGACTGATGTATAATACTTATTGAGCTACACATACAGAAGTGGTCACTCAGTATGGTGTTGGGCCGCCATGTTTGCCAACTAAGCATGCCAGACGTCTCAGCATGGAGTTCTTAATGGTGTCCTGCGATAGGTCATCCCATGCATCTTAAATATTCTCACACAGTTCCCACAGATGATGCGGTAGGAGTGGAGGCGGAGTGACAATGTCTTCTGGATGTGTGACATGTGACAACTAACCGTTCATCTTGGCGCTGACCACGGTGCCTCCACACACAGATTCATTGGTCGTCTTCACCAAGACAAAAGCGGGACTTCTCTGAAGATGAGCTGCCGCCATTCTGAGACACCCAAGACCGTCTGGCATGACACCATAGCAGCCTTTGGCGATGCGGAAGTGGTGTTAAGGGCAGTCAGCTTAACAGTTTGCTGGCACTAACAGGATGAAGTAAGTGGGGGTATCACTGCTCACTGAACGGCTGTTGGGTCAGTCAGGTCTGCCCACCAAGTTTAATTCCTATCAGCTGATTCCTTCTGGATGGAGCTAGGTTTCTGACGATGAGCTCAACACAGTGTAGGTTCACCGGTCATGTTCCCCTTTTCCCTAAACACGCCGAATGATCCTTCATAATTGAATTACACAGATTCGTTTTTTGAATCCACCTTAAAGGAGCCTTTTCCACACTTTTAGGTTATCAGTACTGAAGAGGAACGACACCCGCTCTCCAGAAATTCTACACGATTGAACAGATGATATATAAACAAAGCCTTTCAGAGCCGTTTGGTGTGAAATGCTCCGTTCTAGAGGAACCTGCCAAGTCGGAACAATCCACAGTGGTGGTGACAGGAACCAGACGTCCACCTCCAAAAGCTCCCTCTCAGCAAGTTATCACAAGTGATGTCTGAGAGACTGTTTAATGGTCGTTTTTTTTTTAAGGTGGAACTGTGTTTCTTGTCCTTAAGTTTTCGTATCCCAGGCGCCAGAATGTAACTCCTGCATCATTTAAGGTGGAACGGATCTGCTGTGTTGTTTCTTGTACCCGAGGTGCCACAATTTACATCCTGCACCATTTAAGGTGGAACTGAGGCGCCACAATGTAAAAGCTGCATCACTTAAGGTGGAACTATTCTTTTTCTTGTCCTGAAGTGCCAGAGTGTAACTGCTGCATTATTTAAGGTGGAACTGTCCTGTTGTGCTTGTACCTACGGCGCCACAATACAACTCTTGCACCATTTAAGGTGGAACTGTTCTATTTCTTGTCCTGAATTATTTGTACCTGACGTGCCAGAATGCAACTCCTGAACCATTTAAGGTGGAAATGATCTGTTGTGTTTATTATCCTGAAGTGTGTGTACCGGAGGCGCCACAATTTAAATCCTCCACCATTTAAGGTGGACCTTCTGCTGTCACATTTCTTGTCCTTTAGTATTTGTACCCGAAGCATCAGAATGTAATTGCTGCTCAGTTTAAGGTAGAACTGTTCTGGTGGTTTCTTGTCCAGAAGTGTCACAATGCAACTGCCGCACCATTTAAGGTGGAACTGGTTAGTTGTGTTTCTTGTCCTGAAGTATTCGTATACCCGGTGCCAGAACGCAACTCCTGCATCATTTAAGGTGGAACTGTTCTGTTGTGTTTGTATCCCAAAGTATTTGTATATGAGGCACCAGAACGCTGCACAATTTAAGGTGGAATTCCAACAAGAGGTCTGCAAACTTCACCCTCGCTTTATAAAGAAGTCCGTGTCCAAGCGGCTAAAGTAGGTTTTCCCCACAGAAAGCATGAAAATATCTGAGAAAAGGAGGAAAAACGGCGAATGGAAAAGCAAAGCCGGGATAAACTGTTTCCTCCGCGTAACAAGTGCAGGGAAAGTGAGCGAGTTCAGAGTCTCACAGAGGGGGGAAACTAAACGCGAGTTCAAACGCTAACATCAGCCGTTCACACTCAGCTGGACTCGGAACGACAAAAGCGAACAGACCGAGAGGAAAAAAGAAGAAACTGGAGAAAACTGTACTCACCCCGCCGAATAAACACCCACTTTTGAGCGACCTAGAAGAAGGCAGAGTTGATGCAGCAGCGTGACAAGTTGGTGTGCCCCAGCATGGCGGATGTAGCGCTGTGGGCTGTGGATATGAGTCCAGAGAAAGGAGGGGGAGTGAGTGAGTAAGTGAGTGAGGGAAAGAAGGAGGGAGGGAGGGTGGCTCACAGGATAAAGGTAGAGGGTCTGGACATATCAGGGCGGATTGAGAGAGAGAGAAAGAGGGAGGACCGAAAGGTAAAGGGGCTGGTGCTCGCAGCGTCCTGAAACGTTGAGTAAAATGGAGCTGCTCAGAAACGGGACGGGCGATGCTTTTAAAGGGAAACTCCACCGAAATTTTCCCATTAGCGGAAAATTTGTGTGGAAACTACGTCAGCAAAGAAGTTCAGGGTGTTTTTTTAGCTATGTTCCCCTGTAGAAAAATAGACGGAATCAGAAATGTTCACAGTGGTGATGATAGGAACCAGACATCTGAACTGAATAAGCTGAATTTGGTACATGGAACTGACATGCCGTAAACCTCAAACACTTATTTTCTTCACCTATAAATACAAATCCTGCATCTGGAAAAGAGGGTGGTCAAATGGGTCCATTCTATGAACCCTATTAATATTTACGCCCCCAAAATTTTTTATACAGCAACTAAAAGTTGTCAGGCCTTTTCATTCCCTTCCCAAGTAACCAAACTGTCAACTTAAGCGAATTTAAAGCTGACTACCGCCAGCATCTTAACCAATGGTTCATTCCACCTTAAACTTTAGAGCTCACTAAGGTCAGTTTGAGCACCCTCAAGCCCTCTAGATGCTATTTAGCTTTCCCAAATGAATAATTAGTTTAAATGATCTATAGTGAGTTACTCACTTACTCACTCATCTATAGTTTGTTCTCATTTGGTCTTCATTATTCACCCGTGCTAAGGATTCTCCAACATCACCATTGACTGTAATAGCAGGGTGCTGCCGGTGGGGGGCGCAGAGGCTGCTGCTGTAGTGTAGCGCTGCTTCTGCTGCAGTCATATCACACTTAATAAGCTGTAAGCCAATCATATCAGACCTGGGGGAGGGGCTCCAAGTTCTTTGAAGCTTAGAAAAAGCTCGCTAGTCGGTAATCTGTATTATACAGGGTGAAACAGTTAGCAGTTTGAAGATATTTCCTCACAACATGGATTTGTGGTTAGCTGTGGTCAGTAGCTGGTTATCACCGTTGTACTCCATTACTTGTTAGCTTGCCAGCTAGCCTGGTGTTTACGTGAGGTGAATAAAAGCGGTACTGTCAGGGATCATTCTAACACATTTTGAACAATAATGGGTGTTACACGTTGAAAATAATGCATAATGTATGCAAATCGGATGACCTTTCGCTGACCTTTAACCCTGAAGATTGGCTCGTAGACTGCTAGCCTTATAGTATCAAAAGTCCCGCCTAGCTTGTTGCTAATGAAATAGCAAATAGAGCAGCAATTTAATAAAAAAAATAAACAGTGAAGGCAGACTTCAAAATAAGAGTCAATTACGAAACATCTGCCACAAAACCAATAAACAATAAAGAATGAACAATTCCAGAGCTGATAATTATATTATATTATATTATATTATATTATATTATATTATATTATTCATCTTGGGAACCACTGAACCCATCACTGTGCCACATTGTTATGATATGTTATGTTTTTTTTTTTTAGCATACAGGAGGACATGTGTATGTTGTGGCTCCTAAAGTGGTTTAATTTTGCAGAAATGGAACTAAATGGCTCCTATTAACGTTTGGGGAGCTGACCCTAACACTACTATTAGCTAGCTGGCTGACCAGCTAACCAGGTTAACTTTGTAGTGAAATCATAGTGAGAGTGAGAGAGTGTGAACAAGCAGCAGAGAAAGAAATAATGATACGGACAGCTCTTTATATTCCTCGTTCTTCTATTTCTCTTTGGCATTTGGATACAGTGACGCCAGCATATATTGCTGTTTACAGTAAATTGATGTCAGTGAAAAGGTCATCCTATCCAAGCTTTATACCTCTGAAATCCTCAACCTCAGGACTAAACATAGGTGGCAGCTGTAGTAAAGGACCAGTCAGATGAGAAGGATTTTACCAGTTAAGCAAAACAAAGTTTAATTGATTGTTTTTTTGTAAATCTGAGTTTAATAAAAGAAGGTATTGCTAAATACAGAAGAAGAAAGGATAGAAAGGCTGAAGGAGCAAATCTGACGGAGGTTAGTGGACAGTAAGAATGCATGGGAGATTATGTTTAAGTTTAATTTTAAATAAACACTGAATTTAATTGGACTTAGTTGTGTCAGTGTTTGGAGGTGAGGTAGAAGCATTCTGAGGTGTTCGGTTGTTGCAGTATTTTGTAGTATTTTGTTGTTATGTAGCTGTGTTTGTGTTGTTTTGAGGTGATGTCACTGTGTTGTGTAGGTTTTGAGGTGATGTCACTGTTTTCACTGCAGACTGGTTCCCTGGATAGAACAAAGGTTCCCTGTATAGCACCAGTTCAAGAACCAAGGTTCTTTCGGTCAAAAAGGGCTTTGTGTGCAAGCACATTAGTCAATGTTTCTAAATTCTAATTCTAATTCTAATTCTCTAACTCCCCTACCAATGTGGGACCAATCTGTTTCCATTTTCTGTCCTGACTGTGGCTTGTTGATCAGCAGATAGAGATTGCCATTAGAACAATTAGATGCTCTGGTATTCCTGTTTTCCTGGGAACATTCCATAATTTGATGTTGTCAGCACAGTCAAAGCATTTGCTGTAGTGAATGAAACACAATGTTCACTTCCTTCTAGAATTCCTTGGCTTTTTCGATGATCCCTGTCCATTTTAAACCTTTATTTTTTTGCCTCGCCGCAGTAAGTGAACTGCTTTTCTGTCCTTGACTGTTTCAGATGGAGCAGATGGGTGTTCTTTTTCACGTCTGAGGGGGAGAAATCATCTTGACAGGTTTTTGCCACATGATTATATAGCTTGACTGCTTCAGCTCTGCTAAAATATGCTAAAATATGAATTCGGTAGCTTTCAGTTGCAGTGAAAACGATCAGCACGATTGCCATACGTACCTGAAGTTCCCCAAATCAACTCCAAAAATATTGCTTTCGGATATGACCGAATAGTCCAAACTGTGGCTCTGTATAACTTCTGTGTAAGGAAAGTGTCACTTGTCGCTCTCTGGCTGTCTTTTCCCTGAAATTGTTAATCCGGTATGGACTTGATGCTGGCTTAAAGTAATACCGTTCAGACCTGCACTGTATCAGAGCTGTCAGAATGCTGACCTCTGCTTCAGGTGATGCTGGCCAGCTCCACTCATTGGTCTTAAAAAGAGTCTATTTGCAAGTCCAGCACCTTCGTGTTCAGAAACATTGCTTGACGCTAATCTTGTAATATCCAACAACTAAGTTTAGTGCAATAACAAAGCATTAGGGATGGCACTGATCCAATATTGGGCCCTGATATCGGGGAAATTTCAGGGCCCATTTTCCATCACTGGAAAATGTTGGATTGCAGGCTTAGCAGACAAAAATGAGTCACCTAGCGTGTCTAAGGTAGTAGTAACTTCAGGCTCCTGCATATGGCGCTGAACGAGGTGAGTGGCAGGATCCATAGATTGAGAAGAGGTGCTACAGTGCAGTGAATGTCTCCTTCCATGTGTGGACGATGGCTCCAAAGCAGATGTTAATGACTGGCTAAAAGGAGTGACTGCATTTGGGCCATAGTGTGAAGAAAGCAGCTGAATCTGCAGGTGTATGGAAGCATATAAGAGCGTCTGCTAAATGCCTTAAATGCAAATGCTAAATGTGTATGGTCATATAGATCTACCAGCAGTGGCTAAAATCCCTGTCAACAGGGAATTCTCTTTGGAATTGTGCCAGGGAAGGCATCCACCAAATCTTGTCCAACTGCGCAATTATTTGATCCAAGAGTGTCTAAACATTGAAGTAGCCTACATCCAGAAACTTATCCAGTCCAGTCCAGTCCATAGCGAATCCAGACACTGTCCAGGCATTACATGCAATTAGGTACGTTTCAGTCACAGGTGACTCATTTTTGGTCTGGTGATATCAGCTTGAATCTGATCTCATTCTGTCACAAATCTAGCCTAAATGAACAGAGAACTGCTTGTAGCTCTGCTAAACTGTAAGCCTCATTATAACATCCGTAACTACGTGATAAAGTAATGTGATGAGAGCAAAGGTGGGGTGGTAAAATGTTTGAGTAGTCTGAACATGTATATAAATCATTCTACATAATGGGTTTAAAGCCAGATGTACGTAACCAATCTTGGACTTTAGACTGAAATGCTAGTACTTCAGTAATCCAATTGGTCAATAGGAACATATTCATAAGTCTGGCGTAAGTGGTGTGACGTATTTTTCAATAAATCACAAAATAAGATTATTTAACTGCAGAAAATCTGTTTTGGTGGTCCATTTCTTAACATTCCACACTGGCGTTCAGACTCTGGGACACATTCGCTTCAAAACAATAGATTTTTACTGCTTACCATGTGAGACTGGGGCTGTATTTAAAATTGTACCCAACTATACTGCACACTGCACACTACAGTAGTATGTACATGTGTGTGGAATACAGTACAGTAACAAGCTCAGACCTACAGTGTAGTATACTCATACAGTCACATGACCAGTTACCTCACATTTACCTCAGAGCTGTTATTACTGTATCCACTGTTTAAAGCTAGCTGCTGCTAACGCTGCTCAGTTCACCTGAAATACGTTTAGCCTAGATGTTAGCTACCATCGGCTACTTTACTCTAAAACTGATCCTCTTAAGCCAGTTCATCTTTTATTAATCTTCAGACCTGTATATTTTAACTTTCTGAGGCTCATTCTGATGAAAACATACCCCACTACAATCACCACACCCACATTTATATAAGGAGTTGACTGTGTTTTGTTCCCCAGTGTTACCTAACACCATTTTCTCTGGCTAAAGCAGGCTGAGAGCTGATGAAGCCGTTCTATGTAGAATGTCAGAGAACAAATTACTGAATACTTGTCTTCTGTTTAAAAACAAACATTAATAAAATAAATAAAGACATTTTTCTCTTCTTTTTTTATGAAAGACTCCCTTTCATGACTGTTGTTTTATTAATTAATCCAGAGTCCATACACAGAGACTAAACTGTATAAAAGCAGCCCATTTGTGATGTCACAAAAACCAGTGCACGTACACATATAGAAAGCCTACAGCAGTTTCGCTCCACCCACTCATGCTAAAGTTAAAAGCAGTGTTTTAGCCTGGAATGCTTTTTAAATGAGGTGCGATGCAGAGCAGCCAATCAGAATAGAGCTCATTTACATACATCGGCATACAAAATTCAAGGAACAAAACCATAAAGAGAGGTTGGAAGTGGTTGTGTAGTCATGAATTGGCTTGGCTATTGGGTGATATACCCAAACAGACATTCAAGTGGGCGGACCTCAAGGTAAAAACAAGAACAGAAAAACAAGGAAAAAAGAAGGATATGGGCCCTTTAATATATAGCACAAATCTGAAATATACTGTATATATGTTTATATGTGTGTATATTACGGATATGTAAAAAGTAAATTAAAGAAGTAAAAAATATATATAGTGCATTATGTTTGCAGTTGATGGCGTAATAAAAGGGTCAGCACTAAGAATGTAAACATTAGTCTGTTTTTTACAGACGAAAAGAGACGCAATTTGAAAAGGCCTTTGTCGTAAAGGTCAAAGGTTATGTGATATTTCTGCCGAGGTGGGAAGTGAATCAAAAACACGGCAACGGAGGGCAGACCGGACAGAGCCTGCTTTGTTTTAGCGTCCAGAGAGAGAAGAAAGAATCCTCAGAGAGAGGGAGAAGGAAAGTTGAGAACGAGAGCGAGAGAGACCGAAGAACAGACTACTTCAAGTGTTTTGTGAGGCACAATTGTAGCTCTGAGGCGTACATTGATTGTGGCCTGTCTTTTGAGTGGATCCTGGAAGAGCCTGGCCTTCAGACGGAATTTCAAACTATTGGAGAAACTGCACCAAAACCTATACTTTTCCACTGGAAATAGTCAACATTTTTTTGATTAAATGATTAAAGATAAAGTCCATGAATTCAAAAGTTAAGGGTCCCATATCAGGGAAAACAAAGTTTTCTTTATGGTTCTATTTTAAATAAAGTGTCTTGATGTTAAGATGTGGTGTCAAAATATACCACTTACACAGCATTGTCCATGTGTAGATTCTTAAGCTGTGAAAACTAGATTTACAGTTTTTTTATGATGTCACAAAACCCAGGAGATTTACACATATTCACCCATTTTGCAGTTTACAAAATACACAGTTTACCCCCACCCATTCTGATGTTGAGGGAGTTTTCACATGGCAGCTCAACAGAGGTCAATGAACCAGAAAATAATTGTGCATTAAAGGGCCAATACTATTAAAAACGTGACTTTCTGTCTCTTTTTTCTGTCTCTCTTTTTTCTGTCTCTTTTTGTTATAACATTAGCCATTTACTCCCCAGTTCATGTATAGGAACTATCCTAACTGTTTTGAAATTGTTGTTTCTGATGTCACAGGAACCAACTCATATTCAGCCTATGGCAGTGTAGCCCCACCCACTCATACTAAACTTGATATCAAGTGCTTTTCTGAGTGAGGGACAATACAGGATAGTCAATCGACTCATTTACCTTCTCTCAGCATTAAAGGCACAGTTACAAAAACTGTTTGTTTCATTCTATAGGATAAAGAAAGGCTGGGAGATGATCATGTAAAATGAACTGTATTTATGTTTGGTACTTAAAATCACACAAATGCTGTAAATTTACCTCAAGTAGAAAAACTAAAATGCTAAGAAGCTACAGAAAAATGTTGCACATGGGCCCTTTAAAGCATATCTATGTAGAGGATTAAGTCAAGCGACCTGTTTCATTTGATGGGACAAAGAAGAGACTAAATAATGGTTTTGATACACAAACAACATAAATGACATGAGCCACAAATGTAGGTTATGGGTCCTTTAAGGATCAGAGTTTTAAGGATCAACTCACAGAAAACCCTCCAGATGGCTTCTAAAAACTTTCTGAACTTTTACAGGTCATGTTCCCGTTCCGGCTCGGTGCTGCACCTTCCAGTGTCAGTGCCTCTGTGCACATTTGCATGTGTTTAAACTGCGTTATCTTCTCACAGCCTAATCTTGTAGAATTTTAACCATGTCAGCAGCACACCCTGCAAAATGCTGGACAGTTGCCACCTGCATGTTTACTCTAACATTACGCTACACTATCACTCACCCCATCATCGTAAATCTGCTGCAGGGCCGGGCCCAACTCGCCCTGTTTGGCCGCATTATACTCTAGCAGAGTCATATTATAACATTATATAAGACAAACAAGATACTCACTGTGCTCTGGAGAATTATAGCTGTGTCTTGTACAGCATGACATATTAAAGGGGAAGTTCCGGCGAACGCTGTGTGCCTGCTGGAAAATCTCCCTCCTATAATGAATCATAGAGTTTCTATGGTTTCAAAATCTGGCAAAAGCCAGAAAGCGATCAAGTGAAAAAGCCTCTGCTGCATTATTTTGCAAATGTATGGTGTATTGGTTTTACACTCATTACCAAAAGAATAGTTGCACAAATAACTGCACCCTGAGAACACTATCCGACAGGAATGACACTTGGTGGGTGGGTTTGACATTGTGAGACATGAGAATGATTCAAGTTTCACGCTCGGCTGTGCATGTGATGTAAACAAAGATGGGCTTTACCACTACACCTGACAGAACCAATAGCCATGACTTTCAGTACACACACACACAACACAGGACTACATGCAGGCAGGCGGTTACAACGACTGCCCTTAACACCATCCAAGTAAAGATTTGAACACTGAAATCACGTATCTCAATATATTTCAAATATTTTAGACATCCACGGATGATCATTGTTTACTGGGATGTTAAGGTCACCAAAAACTGGAAAGGTGTCGTGCCAGACTATCATAGAGTGACTTAGAATGGCAGCGGGCCATCTTCAGTGATGAGTCCCGCTTTTATCTTGGTGGAGACAAACAACAAATCCATGTGTGGAGGCACCGTGATCAGCCCTGGTGTCACTTCACCTCCACCACCTCCGCACAATCTGTTAAAACTATGTGAGAATATTCAAGCTGCAAGGGACGCATTATCATAGGTCACCATTAGGAACCTCTACAACTCCATGCAGAGACATCTGGCATGTTGTGCTAGCTAACGTAGCTCAATAAGTATCTCCCATATCAGTCTAAACTCATCAGCATTTATTGTTCCTGGTAGCCTTTATCTTCCTTCCCAATAGCACTGCAATCCCACACTTCCTTCTGGGTGCAGTTTCTCTTTTGATGATGAGTGTATTTTACCTGAATACCGGTGCACACTTTTTACTCATTACATATTAATTTAGACTGAATGGCTGAATTATAAAGGAAACTGGAAACATCAGTGGAATTCCCCTTCGACAGACAAAACACACAATCTGTTTTGGTGTTGTGTATCATGGAACACATGACTTATTCAAAGGGAAGTTCCCATATACCTACTGGAAGGTAGTTTTTAAAGCAACATAATGTAACCAGTTACCTTAAAATAACATCTTTATAATCATTCTGATGGTACACTGACTTACAATAAGGAGAATGGCTTCTCTGTCATTCCCACTCCGGGCCTGGAATGCCTGCTACAGCACTAAGGCACTATTGAAGAGTGTGCACAAGAGCTATCATGAGAAGTGCGTAGTGGTTTATATCACACAGTAACAACTATGGGTCAACAGCCTTGCGCCCCCTGCTAGCGCTGCTCACCTGAAATACGTTTAGCCTAGCTGTTAGCTACCCTCGGCTACTTCACTCTAAAACTGAACCTCTAAAGCCAGTTCACCTTTTATTAATCTTCAGTTTTTTCAGTACAGATTTTTCAGTTTGGTTGTATACGACAAATACAGCCTTCATCCCTGTCCCACAGAGATTTGTAGTTTTTCCAGACACCAAAAGTCTTCAAACCTCCGTCCCATTTCAGGCTGCATTCAAATAAATCAATTCATCTCACACCAAACAAGCCTTGAAAGGCCAAACCTCCTGTGATAGAATCTTGTAATATTACTCCGCTGTTTACTCTTCTGATGTTGCCTTTGCTGGTGTTGTGCCAAAATCATAACCCTTGGTAGAATCTGGCTGCCCTTCATGTGCATGCGCATCACACAGGCAATGGACGACAAAAAATTCAGTAATTACACAATAGTGAGTGTGATCTCTAAAGCTAAAATTACTCAAGTTAGGCAGTGTCTGAAATGGCATACTTAAGCAGTAAGTACTCAATCTGGTCTAGTACGCACTGCTCAGCAACGTACTAATAATATGTGAGTGGTCGGTATGCACATGTCCTGTGTCCGAATCTCAGCTGACATCATGTAACGGTGGCAAACCCCATTCTTTAAAAGCCAAAAGTTGGTAAAACCTTTATCATCTGTTAACGAACGTAGTGTTCGTTGTGGTTATTACGATAAACACTTCCACATGAAGGCAGCGTCAAGCAGGAGGTTGCAGAAAATGCATGCTGAGGAATGTATTCACTTGTAAACAGCTGGCTTTGGTTTTCCGTAATTTTTTCACAGCTTCGAACAGCTCTGTAGTCCTGTGGAATCATGGGATAGGACAGTGTGCTGTGGTTGCATATTTCAAAATCTCTCCCGGTGTTGTATGTCATCCGTGGGCTTTTTGCATAAGGTTTTATGAACACTACGTATTCAGACTATTCTTGCGTACTGCTTTCGTGTACTGTATAGTACGAAAGTGCGCCATTTTGGACACAGCCTGAGTCTTCAAACTAGCCTCTTAAAGGGAAACTACACCAATTTCCCTAAAGTTCCACATAATTAAAAGGCCGAGATGTAAACAGAGTCATTCAGAGTGGTTTGGAGTAAAACACTCTGTTCTAGATTAACTTACTAAGTCCGAATTGTTCACAGCGGTGATGACTGCAACAAAACGTCCACATGAAATGGTTATGAATACGCTGTCTGTTGGGCTTACTGTATATTAAACCATTAATTAATATCATCATCTACAACATTCCATATTAGACACGTGTAGGGTCACTTGTGATTTAGATTTAAATTTAGATAATAAATAAATGTCTATATTTTGCTGTAGACACAGAGACCCTTACGTGTTTCCCATCACTCAGTACATTTCTCTACACTTAACCATTTCAATTTAAATCAGTCAGAATTACTTTGAGACAAATAACTCTATAGTACTATGCTCTATGTTAACATTTAATAGACAAAATGTACTGACACGTATCTAATAGTGTACATCACGTCCGCGAGCATGAATGACACCTGTGTTTGGCATGTACTGGACAAGATTCTGGATGTAGGCCACATCAATGTTCAGACACTCTTGTATAAAAGAATTGCACAGTTGGCCCAGTTTTGGTGGATGCATTCTCTGGCACAATTCCGATGAGAATTCCCTGTTGACTGGGTTTTTAGCCACTGCTTGTAGACCCATATGACTGTACACTTCCATAGACCGGCAAATTCAGCTACTTACATTTACATTTACATTTACGGTATTTAGCTGACGCTCTTATCCAGAGCGACATACAAAGTTAATCATTTTACAGGTAGGCCAATGTAGTGTTAGGAGTCTTGCCCACAGACTCTTATTGGTGTAGCACAGCATAGTCACTGAGCCTGGGATTCGAACCCCAGTCTCCCACGTGTGGTGGTGGCTACTTGGTGGGTAGTGGTGTTATCTGCTGATAACACCACTACTTGCTTCAAACAATGGCCTTTGACATGCCCAAATGCAGTCACTCCTTTTAGCCAATCATTAACATCTGCTTTGGAGCCATTTTCCACACATGGAGCGAGACATTCACTGCACTGTACCACCTCTTCTCAATCTATGAATTCCGTCACTCACATCCCACAGGGATTTATAACCCCATAGTCCTCGTGCAGCGCCATCTGCAGAAGCCTGAAGTTACTACCACCATGAAAATGCAAATGTGTGTTTCGGTAAACTTGGTCAAACAATCATTGGCTGGCCAATGTGTATGGTCAATGGGCAAGTGGTCAGGCGCATTCTCTTCACTCTTCAATCACTCAATGATACTAAGATTCTAGAGAACTGCTGGTTTTAGCTATGCTAATAGACAGTGCATTATATAGTGTCAGAAACCACATAACCAAGTCTGTTAGAGGTCACTAAACTTGAGGCATGTTTAGGCAAGCATTGTGCACAAAGCTGATTGGTGAAATTAGGTCTGACACCGTAAATGAGCAGTATTTAACAAGGGGCTCTACAGGTCCTAAGGAGACTCTGGTTGAGCCAGACAATTACTCTGACCAGTGGCACAGGCCTCACCCATAGCTTAGGAGTGAACTATGCTATTGGCTTTATCATCACAACCTCAAAGCTCCAGTTAATCACAGCCTTTACTTCACTGCCAATAGGTTCCCTTTGTTAGCCGTTAGCGTTGATAGCATCTCCATAAGAATGCATTATAGAGAGCAGCTGGTGTACTGCATACATTGCCAGTGCATGTGGGAAAGAGGAAACAGGTGACCGTGGAATGCCTCCAGAGGCCAGACTACATTTAGACTTCTGTTACCATTACCATTACATTTAGACTTCTGTTACCATTAGAACAGTGGTTCTCAGACCCGGGCCTGCAGTTAGCTAGCTCCTGACTGACCATTCACTGTAGTTTTTCATGCTCTCTCTCTTAAAGCAGGCGTTGAGCGTCTCCAGTGGAATTCCACCCAGTTTCTACGTAATTAAAGAGCTGAGGTGTAAAGAAAGTCATTCAAAATGCTTAAGGGGGGAATGTTGTTCACAGTGGTGGTGAAAGGAACCAGAAATGGAACCACCTCTAAAAGCTCCCTCACAGAGAGTTACTGCATGAAATGGTAATGAATATGAAGGAACAATGTTGGTGTATAGATGAAGGGATGAATGAATGAAGGACGAGTGTTGGTGTATGGATAAAGTAATGAGCAGATAAAGGAACAATGTAAGTATATAGAAAGAGGGATGAATAAACAATGTTGGTGTATGGATAAAGAAATGAATGGATGAGGGGACAATGCTCTTATATGCATAAAGCAATGAACGGATGAAAGTACAGAGTTGGTGATGGATAAACAAGGGGTGACAGGCAGCTACACACTAGCTTGATAGCTTTTGGCTATGCTAGTTTGCTAAGTTTCTCTGACTCTGTTTTGTATGGGCAGGGCAGGAGACATCCGTCCTATGATTGGTCATTGTATGTGTTTCCCAAGATTTGGACCGCCCGGAGAGAGAGAAGAGACTATATGGGTCAGTAATTGGTCAGTGGAACGTTATTCAGACATTCACATTTAGGTTCCCAGAGTCTTTAGGGGGCCTGTATGAAACAGCCCATTCTAAATTCCTCCTCGTTGTAATATCACAGCTATGAACACATTTACCTCCAGCCTTCAGCAGTGCAAGTCATTCAGAGGTGTGAAACGGTTAATTGTAGAGGCTCTGGTTTTGCTATAGTGGTGATGACAGGAACCAGAGGCCACCGTCCACACCAGCGCATACCTTTTCCCCAGTATTTTATATTCAGCAAGTAAACGGTCACTGTGTACTAAAGTGTGCAGAAGTGTGTTCTCTGTAAAGGATGTGTAATTTATTTACACCTCCCATTTGACCAGGGTTGACTAAACCTTTGCCTAAGATTAGATTGTACAGAGTTGTATGATTGGACTATGGACCAAACATTGCATAGGAGTCTCCCGCTGAGCCTCACTGCAGCATCTATAGTCGGAGCTCTAACTGTCTGTTGTCAAAGTCTGTAAAAATGTTTCCAGCATGCAGTAAACTAACAGCCTGGTTGTGGTTGTATGAATGTGGTGCTCTGTGATTATAAGTCAGTAGCCTTCAGCTGAGGAGCTTCTACTTGAAAGCAAAGATGAAAGAGGTGTTCAAGCAGTCTCTGTTTACCCGCTGTGTGTAAGCGTGTGTGTGTGCGTGTGTGTGTGTGCTGAGAAGCTAATTTTAGTGCCACTTGTCTGCGTGTATCCATGCTGTTGAGTGGAGGACAGTAATTCACAGCTCAGGACAGCAGACTCTGTGCAGGCACTGAGTAACTTGACTAAAACGTATATGTTTTGCAGGCTTTTTGACTGTGTCCTGCTCAAACAAACATGTGAGCAATAATGTTATTTTAGACATGAAGAAAAACCATGGTTAATTTTATACTTTATCCACAATTAAATTAACCATACCATATAGGAGCACTCTGTAGTTTTACAGTTACAGTACTGTATTACAGTCCATCTGTTTCTCTGTATGCTGTATTACCCTGTTCTCTACAGGACCACAACAGAGCAACAGAGTGGATCATTCTCAGCTCTGCAGTGACACTGGCGTGGCACTGGTGTGAGTGGATCGGACACAGCGGTTCTGCCGGACACCTCAGTGTCACTGCTAGACTGAAAATCATCCACCAACCAAATCTATCCAGCCAGCAACATTGTATGGGCAGCATCCTGTGTGCAGTGTCCTGTGTGCAGCATCCTGTGTGCAGTGTCCTGTGTGCAGCATCCTGTGTGCAGTGTCCTGTGGGCAGCATCCTGTGTGCAGTGTCCTGTGTGCAGTGTCCTGTGTGCAGTGTCCTGTGGGCAGTGTCCTGTGGGCAGTGTCCTGTGACCACCGATGAAGAACTAGAGGATGACCGACACTGCACTGTGCAGCAGCAGATGAGCTATTGGCTCTGATTGTACATCTACAAGGTGGAACAGCAAGGCAGAATGGACATTGAATGGAAACACTGTTTAAACACTCCAGCAGCACTGCTGTATCTGATCCACTCACACCAGCACAACACACTAACACACTACCACTATGTCAATGTCACTGTGGACTGCTTTTTAAGTGAGGCACTATACATGGCAGCCAATCAGAACAGAGGTCACTTACATGTATTGGTCTTAAAGGCGAGTAACAAAAACAACTTGTTTAAAGGAGCAGTATGTAAGATGACGCAGCCTGCCCCAATGTACATTCCACACAGTCCCTCTTCCTCACTCATTCCTCCCACTGTTTACCTACCAGTCTAAGAGATCTCTGCAAATTCAGCATCAAAGGTTAACCCTTTGCCTCTCCAAAAGCATCTCCAGTGGTGGAAAGTAGCGGCAATGAATGTTAACTTTTGTTTTTGCTTCTTCTTTATCATCTCATGTGACAGGCTTGACTCTATAGTGACTCACTACTGCCTCATAAGGCACAACAGCACAGAATGGGATGATGCTAGCTGTTTAGCATGTTAACTTCAGTAGCACATGCTGTGTACATGAACTGTTGTTTCTGAACATCCTGTTGATAATTTTTGGAACTGTTAATCTAAAAATGTGACATACTGATTGTCTCATTTAACATATTGCTCCTTTAATAATGTAATGTATAATCACCATAGGACAGCACTGACCAAAAGAGCATGACGTTCTGGTGCAACTGCAGGACATTCAATGTCACCATGCCAATTGCCAAGACCAGCAATGGGCTAAGTATGTTAGGGCACCAGCTTTGCCCACCAGCTCTATTTCAATGCATTTGGACCAACAGGACCAACATTATGTAAAGCCTTCCCAGTAAAGTAGAGGCCATTGCAGCAATGCACTAACTCAGGCTGACTGAGCAACACTTCCAGTCTGTCCAGGAAGGCACATCAACGGCTCTACTTCCTCAGGCGGTTGAGGCGAGCTGGGCTCGGGAGCTCGGTCCTCGCCTCCTTCTATAGATGTGTGGTGGAGAGTGTCCTATGCTCCAGCATCAACGTGTGGCACGGAAGCTGCTCTGCTGCAGACAGGAAAGCTCTGCAGAGGGTGGTGAAGGCTGCACAGAGGTCTGTCGGAGTCAGCCTCCCCACCACCATGGACATCTACACCACCAGATGCAGGAAGAGGGCTACCTGCATCATGAAGGACCCCACTCACCCAGCACACTCACTTTTTGTCCCGCTCCCCTCAGGCAGGAGGCTGCGGAGCATTAAGTGTAAAACAAACAGACTGAGGAACAGCTTCATTCCAGAAGCTGTAAGACTTCTAAATGCCACTTAGTCAAAACCACTGCACCGACACTTTGAGGACACTCAGTCATTTTAAACACACTCTGCTGCTACCTTTCTATTTCCCGTTGCTCTTTCTCTCTATATTTTTTCTATATTTTAATATATTTATGTATATTGTATTTATTTAAGTACTGCTGTCTGGGTGTAACTGGGGCCTTGGGTACCACAATTTCGTTCCACCCTATGTACCACATGTGATGCAAATGACAATAAAGGCTCCCTGAATCCTTGAATGGTTCTCCACTTCACCTCAAAGAAGCCGTTGCTGGTTGGAGCAGTCTGAAGGCCTTGAGGATGCCCTTAATTGAGTTATACTCTATCGTACACACATGCGCCTATGATGAGTCAGCTCAGCTTCTCTTCATCTCTGTGGCTAGCCTGCAGTAATTACAGTATTCGGTAAGTATACGCTATCCCACGTGTTTTTTTTTTTCTTTCTTTCAAATGCACAAAACAAAGAGGAATGATTAACACAGAAATGTACGACTCGTTATGGAGAGCTATCATTTGCTCCTTTGTTTATAGCTCTGTGTAACTTGCGCACAAGCGTGCTACCCTGTTATTACAGGCAAGGCCATATTAACCCAGTGGGCTTTAGGGGCTGTAGCGAGCACGATAACTGGAAAATATGCTGGAGACCGGTGCTCATAGATTATTGATAGTTTACTGCACTTAACGTCATCTTCATGGCTTGCAGTTTGCTTGTGTTTGTTACGCTGGTCTGTATGTACACTGTATGTCTCCCTGTGCTGTGTGATAAGGCTGCGGTATATGCTCAGGACCTTGAAATATTGATGTACCGTATCTGACTTTGGTACCTATAGATATGCAGGACAAATGTCTTGCGTAAGAAGACACTGTCACACTTACTCAACATTACTGAGCTGCAAACCTCACAGCTGAAGAAATGCAGTACCGAACCCTCTGTGACTGTTTCCTGAGCTGTTTTCTATTAAAACCACTTTCTGCCATGAGATCATAAGTCATAATAATAAGACTTAATACAGTGTTATGCAGTAATAACTTCTACATACACTCATCACCAAACAAATAGTTGCACCCAGTAGGAAGTGTGGGATTGCAGGGCTATTGGGAAGGAAGATAAAGCTTAAATGATAAATGTAGACTGATATAGGGAATATTTATTGAGCTACACATACAGAAGTAGTGTCTCTCAGTATGGCGTCGGGCCACCATGTGTGCTAACCCAACATGCCAGAGATCTCAGCATAGAGTTATAGAGGTTTCTGATGGTGTTCTGTGATAATCCATCCCGGGCAATTGAAATATTCTCACACAGTTCCTGCAAATTCTGCGGTGGGATGGAGTTGGAGTGACACCATGCGTTTTGGACGTGTGACGTGTAACAAACCCTTTTACCTTGGCGCTGACCATTGTGCTTCCACACACAGATTCGTTGGTCATCTCCACCAAGACAAAAGAGGGACGCCTCACTGAAGATGCCACTGACACTCACTCCATGACAGTCTAGCACAACATCATTGCAGTCTTTGGCGACGTTGACGTGGTGTTAAGGACAGTCGTTGAAACAGTCTGCGTGCATGTAGTCCTGGGTCGTGCAGCCGCCTGCTGGTGGTGTTGGCACTAACATGATGACTCATGGAGGCCATCACTGCTCGCTGAATGTCGGCAGTAGTGGCTGATGGGTCAATCAGGTACAGCGACGAGGCATGTAACCGGCATGTCTCGTGATGTCAAAGCTACCCACTATTTTTCATTCCTGGTGGTTGATTATTTCTGGGTGCTATTTGAGCAACTCTTCTTTGGACAATGAATGTTTCCAACTGTGTATTGGTTTTAAATAATTTGCATTACATCATTGCATTGCATTTTGCACAGAGTCCCAGCTTTTTTTGGATATGTGTATGTAATAGCAGTGTCTCGTCATCATGTAGTAATAATACCTCATTAATATGTATTGTAAATAGCATCTAATTGCTGTGTAGTGTAGAGAGTATATCATTACCATTGTCTTATATAGCATTATATAGTAATCAGATCTCCTTATTACATAGCACTTAATTACTACGTAGGGTAGATAATGCCTGGTAGTTGTGAGGAACACCATCAGCGTGTGAAACCTCCCCATTATTGTGACTAACCATTCCCTGATATGTACCATAACTGTGCCTGCGTGTGTTTAGGTGCTTATGCCTTCAATTTGTATCCACATCTTTAATATTGCAGTGCTGCGTATTCCAAAAGCAGGCTGCTTCAGCTGTAAGCCCCTGTGCCCTCGCTCTGGCTGTGTGCGTATGTGTGTGGTCTGAGATCTAAACGTGGCAAAGCGGAAAAGCTCCGGTAGCGACTCAGTCAGGATTACGCCTCAGCCATCTTTGGCATGCCAGCCATGAGGACGCAGCCGTCCTGCGGCCTGTCCGGCCAACAGCATGCAGGACCCAAAAGCGCTGGCCCCAGCCCAGCTTCTCTTTCTCAGCTTTCAGGCCCAACTTGACTGTGATAAAATATCGCCCTGGCTGCAGAACCAGCTGGAAGGGCCACAGCGGCAACAGCTGCCTGTGATTGTAGTGCTGCAGAGCCAGCGGCCCACAAAGCCTCTACACTTCTAACCATTACAGGCTCAAAGCTGGCTTTATCACAGCCTGTGCGGGTTCAGTCCCAAAGCTAGAGGCAGTTAACACACACACGGGCTAGACGTGTCACTTGCACGCTCAGCAATCTCATTTAAAGTTCGGTTCAGGTCTTGATTTGAATGTGAGGCGGTGATACGCGGAGAGTTGAGTGATTACTGAATTAATTATTAGCATGTTTTTAATTATTTATCTGGAGTTGAGTTTGACTTTCAGGGTGACACTCCTCTCTAATAAAGAGGAGCGAGGGAGGGAGTGAGGGAGGGAGGCCGGGAGGGTGTGCAGTTTCATGCAAGGCATTCCTGTGGGATTATACAGCTCCAGCAGAATGAGAGATAGGCAGCAGGTGACAGCTCCAGAAACAGTGCTTCTACGCCCATGATATTTGCAGAGCATTTACTGCATTTACAGTTTCGAGCAATAATAATTAAATAGTTCGTTAGTGAAATACACTCACCATCAGAGGAACAGCTGCACCCAGAAGGAGGTGTGGGATTGCAGTGCTGTTGGGAAGGAAGATAAAGGTTACCAGAAACGACCAGGAATATTTATTGAGCTACACATACAGACGTAGTGTCTCTCAGTATGGCAACGGGCTGCTTACGCAACATGCCAGACGTCTCGGTATGGAGTTGTAGAGGTTCCTAATGGCGTCCTGTGATCATCCATCCCATGCAGCTTGAATATTCTCACACAGTTCCTAAAGATTGTGTGGTAGGAGTGGAGGTGGAGATGCCAGGCCTTCTGGGCATGTAAGAGTGTGCTAACAAACTGTTCATCTGGGTGCTGAACACGGTCCCTCCCCACACTGATTCATTGGTCGTCTCCATCAAGACAAAAGCGGGACTCGTCACTGAAGATGACCTGCTGCCATTCTGAGTCACTCCATGACAGTCTGGCATGACACCACTGCAGTCTTTGGTGATGTTGACGTGGTGTTAAGGACAGTCGTCATACCACTTTGTGTGCATGTAGTCCTGTGTCGTGCAGTCTTCTGTCAATGGTGCTGGCACTAACGGGATGACTCACGGAGGACATCACTGCTCGCTGAACGTCCATAACGTAGCTGTTGGGTCAGTCAGGTACAGAGATAAGGCCCATCCTTGCCTACGTCACATGTGCAGCTGAGCATAAAACTTGAATCACTGACTTGGCTCACAATGTCAAACAGACCCACCAAGTTTCAGTTCTGTTGGTTGATTCCTTCTGGGTGCAGCTGTTTGTGCAGCTGTTCTTTTGACGATGAGCGTAATAGTTGATAAGGCTGCATTACAGCACAGTGGAAAAGGCACCTGAGAAAACCGTTTACACATGTATCTGGGCAGTCAGTGGAACCAGACGTCTTTCCAAGCAGTTTTGGGCCATATCTGTTGGTCCATTCATCATGAAATGTTCACACAGTGTAAACAGTAGCTGCTGTGTTCAGATGAGTAAAAGTAAAAATGGACAGGAGTTAGTTGAGCTAGTTGAGCTACATGTTTTTCTTTGAGCACCGAAATAATGTTGCTTCTCCTTAATGCCCCATCACATTCCCTCACCAGCACAAGTTATAATTATTATTAATATTAGCTTTTTGCATCTACTCTATTATTAGTGTTTTTCAGGGGACAGGTGAGCAGTGCTGTACATACAACACTGAATGCAGGAAAGGCCTGCACGAGGCATAAGTAAATGGCACCACCTGGTGGTGACTGCAAGCAATCACCTTTCCTTATTTTACCAGTGCATGTTAATGGAGCATGCGTCGTAGCTCAACGTTTTAACAGAACAACGACATTAATATAACAGGAATGTGGACACAGACTCAGGCTTTATGCAAACTGACCCTGTTGGTGAAAGCCTCTCTGCAAGTAAGTCGTATTAGTGCTACTCCTAATGCATCCTAATGTGAGTAATTTATTATAAGTCTCCCGATATCAAGTCTCCATCCAGTACTCGTGTTTTCCCAGATAACACTGAGTCCACACTTGAAGTCCACTGCAGTTAAAGTTAATCCAGTGTGTATGTTCGACATCCGCATAGCTCTGCAGTGCACTTACTGCATCCATGCTGTAGCTCAGTTGAAGCTCATTTTTATTGAATATAATCCTATTTGTAATGAAACTTTCAGACTATTAAAGAGGAACTTCACTAATGCTCTGTTCGAGAGAAATTTACAAAGTTAGAATTGTCCACAGTGACGGTGAATGGAACCAGACGTCCACCTCTAAAAGCTCCCTCACAGAGAGTTCCCACATGAAGTGGTTACGAATACACTGCTGGACATCTGAGATGCTGTTTTCTAATAAGGTTATGGCTTAAAATCTATTTAAATTAATTTGGGTTAATCCATTCCCAGCAGGGGGATACATGAAGGGTGCTGAAAGCTTATGCTTTTAGATTTCATCATCATCAACATTACATATACAAGCTCACAAGTCACATGTCTGGTTTGAACGGTGTGTTGTCGTGTGTTACACGTCCAGAAGGTCCAGAAGATGTCACTCCACCTCCACCCCTACCCCATAATCTGCAGGAACTGTGTGAGAATATTCAAGACGCATGGGATGGATTATCACAGGACACCATTAGGAACCTGTACACTTCCATGCCGAGACGTCTGGCGACCCAACGTCATACTCGGAGACACTGCTTCTGTATATGTAGCTCAATAAATATTGGCCATATCAGTCTAAACATGTGTTTACTGGTGGCTTTGAGGTAAACAGAATGGCCTGTGGTAGACATTGTGACCCCTGGTTCCCAACACCACCACTGTAAGGACCCCTCTGAATGACAGTGGCAATGTTCACACTGCAACAGTGAAATGATGCAAAAAAATCAGAATGTAAATACGACGACAGACACGTGTTTGTTCTTATAGAGACTGAAACTCTTTTAATTTCAATACATTTGGATCCAAAACGAATCCACTTCTAAACCGCTCTACAATTTACACGACTTTCTTCTCTCTTCAAAATAAATCATATCAAGGAGAAGTATTTGGCAAATGACTTTACACACATATAAGAAACTGGACGGGACCCCCTGTGGGCCCCCCGTCTAGCGTCAGCATGCCAGATTCACAACCATACACGAGAGACTCACCCACACGGACACAACTCACCAGAATGATACATTCATCTTTTCCCCACCACCAACATAAAAGCTTTTAATCTGCTCCATCTCCAGAGAACACGACACAGGAAGCGGAAGTAGAAAGAGAAATCTCAGCAACACACATGCAAGAGGCTTTTTAAAAACCGTAGTGTTTGTTTCGCGTTTGTTCAGCGGTGGAACGAAGGGATGAATTCTGTAGAGCTGCCACGAACAAATTAACCATCAGTACATGTAGTGTCCAGTTTATCAGCTTGTATCTACACTCAGTGGCCATTTTATTGGAAACACCTACCACTTTAATGTAGGGCTTTTGTCTTGCTGGAGATCACCAACCGTGTGTGGAGGCACAGCGCCAAGACGAACGTTTTGTTGGCACAAAAATATCCAACCAAGTGTGTCACAGTGGTCAGAAAGGACTAGAGCAGTGCTTCTCAACCTTGCTCCTGGAGACCCACTGTCCTGCACATTTGAGTGCTTCTTTGCCTCTGGTGATTAGCTGGATCGGTGTGTTGGTGTCAGGGAAAACAGGAAGACGTGCCTAGCAATGGGCTTCCAGGAGCAGGGTGGAGAAATACTAGAAATGGACTAGAGGATGGCTAACATGAACTGTGCATCAACCAGTATCGTAGTTCCTCGTAGTAAGACCGATCTTGCACTAATGTAATTTGACTTGGACTCGACTACCGAAAGTCTTGGTCTTGGCTCGGATTCCATGTGACCTGGTCTCGGACTTATCTTTAGCGGTCCTGCCTATACCACTAGCACCAACACCAACAAGGTGAAACTACAGGAGAAGGTGTATTCAATCAAACGGCCAGCAAGTGCATACTAAACATGACACAGACCTTTTCCATCTCAGGTTTTCCCTGGAAGCAGATCTTCTGCTGGGTAAAGGTGCAGGCCCACAGTTCTCAGTCTTGTTCCTGGATAAACACTGTTGCTTGCTTTAGCATCATGGGTTCATTAACGGATACCAGGTGAGCTGACTTAGTAAGGTACAACAATGAAAAGAGCAAAAATGTGCTCTCTAATTTTTTATAGAGTGGTCAAGAACCACAAAGGTGTGGGTACTGGTCAGACTCGGGCTTTAATTTCATTCCCATTCACTTAAAGGACTGTGTAATCCGCTACGTAAGGTGAATCCAGTACAAGGTCCTGTGGCTTACACCTTTACTTGCCAGTCAGTGGGTCACCACCAACAAACCGACCACAAAAGCAACAAAACGGCCGTTTCAATAAATAAATAAATAAATAAATAAATAAATAAATAAAGAGTACAACCTCATATACACGACATATCAACATATACAGCTTCTGAGTAAAAAGAAAGTGTATAACCCTGTATTGCAGTGTTGTATGGCACATCAAGACGTGACGAAAGTTCCAGGAAAATGTTCACGTCCTACCTAACAAAGTTTAAACACAAGTACACACAAAGAAAACCCCACAGCGAAACAACAAATCAGCATACATCTTTCCAAACAAGCTTGAAAGTAGCAGCAAGAGACCTGTATACGGGTGAAACACCAGGCCAGGTGTGCATGGCTTTGTCACCTTTTGTTGTTCCAGCGGCCAAAACAAACCTCTGTTCCCTCAATAGCGTTCATCAGAGTGTACAGTGCTGGGCAGTTGTAGATGCTTGACTTTGTGAAGAGATGCGTTTATAGTTTGCAGCGTGGTTGCTTACCTCCGGTTCTACAGTCTGGACTGCTGGACTGTCCTATTTCACCGGCTTTCTGACTGGACAGGAGAACCGTGGTGTATTCCTAATGCTGCTTTTAACATGCCCTTGCTGACTTCACTTAGTGACAAGCAGACGTGTGGACTCGAGTCACATGACTTGGACTCGAGTCCGACTCGAGTCACTAAACTGATGACTTGTGACTTGACTCGACAACATTACTAAAGACTTGCCGACTGGACTTTGTTTACTGACTGGACTTGGAATCGTTGAGCTTTAAGACTCGGACTTTAACATAATGAATAAGTAAAAACTGAATCACGTAACTGGATTATTAAATGGCGCTGTAACGCTAGGGAAGCTGAGCAGCTCAGCCAAACAACATGATCCGTAAACCTAGCAACAAGTAAAGCCGTAACCCGTACAGCCAATCACGGGAAGCTTTGAGGGGGGCGCCAGTTTTAAATTTGTGCGGAGAAGACGAAGTAACATGATCCAAAAATAATCCTGTTCAAACTTTATAATGTAGTAAATAAAAGAAGAACTGCGGTATGCAAGACATGTGGAGTCAAGATCACAGATGGAGGTGCAACCACTTCAAACTCGACATTTGAGGCTGCACAAAGAACAGTAAGTCTGTGCTGTGTATATTTCGCGTATAGCAGTTAGCAGTTAGCAAGCTAGCAAACGTAGCGACATAATAATAAACAACAGCGAATGTTGTCCTCTGTTCGTCCCTCTCTCACACCGTTCACTGTGAGAGATTTTACTGAAAATTAAAGTGTTTAGGAACCACAGCATCTCAGCCACGACTGGTGGAATTAGCATAGAGCAGAAAAGTGTCAAACACAGCAGTTCACACAGCTGTTTATATATATATATATATATATATATATATATATATATATATATATATATATCTCGTCGCTGTCCAAGGAAAAACAAGTATCTCCAGATTGGCAACTTTACAAGAGAGGCCAAAAACCTCATTCAATTTTAATGTAAGTCAATGGAACCAGACGTTTTTCTAAGCAATTTTGGGCCATTTCTGTTGGTCTATTCATCATGTAGATCTCACAGTGTAAACGACTGCCGCTGTTTTCAAATTATGCATAAAAGTCAAAATGGACAAAAAAATGGAAGATACATGTTTTTCATTGGACGGCGACGATATATATATATTACAGGTCCATACATTAACGCTTATGGGTTTAGAATGTGATGTCATTAAAAATTCCTGTAGGTGGAATGTGTTCTACTACTTCATTATAGTGTGGTGTTCCTCCACCTTGGCCTTCGAGGCCCACTGCCCTGCACATCTTACTGTTTTTTCTGCTTCACCGATTTTAACTCAGTAATGGGCTGGCTATGAGGTGATTAGTTGGATCAGATGTGTTGGGAGAATGGAAAACAATAAAAAGTGCAGGGCAGTGGGCCTCCAGGGCCAGGGTTGAGAAACAATGATGTAGTGTACTTTGTTAGCCTGTTCACAGAAATTTATAGCATACTGAAACAGCTCATATATCATGAATCATATGATATTCTTGTCCTTTCCTAATTTTTTTTTAATCATAATACCTTGACTTTTTGTTGCTGTAAACTGTGGTATAATGTCACATCATTTTTCATTACTGGCTTAGTACATATCTATTAGAGATTACAGTAAGTACTTTGTTTACTGCACAGTACTTTGCAGGTTATTTAATCCTCTAATTAATTAATTAACGATTTGCACTACTTGTTCCTGTTAAGTAAAATAGCACTTTGTTGTTTAAACTGTTTGAGATGATGCAAGTTGTTTTTGTTATACTAAATACAAACTTTACAAACATTTATGATTATGTCAGTTTAATATACTATGAATCAGCTGCATCAGTTATGTGAAATATTGAAATGACATCTGGTGACTTGACTAGGACTCGGAGTTTAAGACTTGGGACTAGACTTGAGACTTGCTTGTATTGACTTGGGACTTGACTTGAGACTTGCTTGTATTGACTTGGGACTTGACTCGAGACTTGCTTGTATTGACTTGGGACTTGACTCGTGACTTGATTGTTAAGACTTGAGACTTACTTGTTACTTGCAACTTAGTGACTTGTTCCCATGTCTGGTGACAAGAGTCAACAAGTACACCAAAGAGCAGATTTTACAGTAGCCTTCGGCTGGTTTAACTGTAGTAAGCTAATATGCTAGCTACACAAACGTGAACCATGTGTGTAGTGTGCTAAAAAGGCTATGGTTAACATTACTCAGACATTACCATGCTAACTAGCAAGCCAGCAGGGTAGCCATCGTGGTCAGTACATGGCAAACTGAATGTTACAGTTTTGAAATACTGAGTAGTTTATTGCTCAGGCTTGTAAACAATGTTTTCCACCATCCAGAACTGAAAGGACATGACGTCCCCTGATAGCAAGACGATAGAGGACCACTGTTGGCCCGCTAATGGTAAAACTGGTTTTTGCTTAGCGTTTTATGGGTGGCCTGCTGATGGTTAAGCTAAGAGTTTTAGACAAAATGACCTTTTACATCATCTTTTTTCCAACTCACAATTCAGTTAGCTTAGCTTAGCATTTCTAACTTTCCTTATCCTTCATAAATTAGCCTGGAGTAATATTAAGCGCCAGCTAGATCACTTTATATCATGCCTAGTTATTACTTTTTTCTTCTGCAAGTTGTTATTTTCTATAATAAAAGTCTCAGTGTATTTAAATCCTGAAGGTGAGGTTTTACAGCTCACAGCAAGTGAGCAACATGACCTTGTTGAAGACCTGAACGCGGTGTTATTACTATGACACAAGGATTAAGATTATTATTGCAGAAAAGATTTGGGTGACTACTGATTAGTGTTTGTTAGCTACATAATAGAACTCATTGCCATGGTTAACCAATATATGCTGGAGTTCAAGGTTCATACTTTGGTCTGCATACTTATATATATATAATTATATAATAACAAGTTTTATTTTAAGTAAATGGTTTTATGTATCTCAGTTTTGTGCCACTGAAAGCAGGTTGTGTCAATAAGTTTTATTTTAAGTAAATGGTTTAATGTATCTCAGTTTTGTGCCACTGAAAGCAGGTTGTGTCAATAACAATAGTGTTTTCTTCCTATTGGCTTTTAATTTCTATGTTACATTTATTACAAAGCAAACCATCTCTACTGCCTATAGGAGTAATCACTGCTTGTGGTATGACTGTGTTTCTGTTCCAGTTTAAGAGCAATGCTAACACGGAGAGCTGGGCTGTGCCAATAGCAGGGAAACATACTTTGCTGTCAAGAGTTACTGAGCATGTAGACCATTTCCAGGCTTCCTGTGACTGGTTTGTCCTTGGACAGTGTTCTGATCCTGTCAGTTAAGCCACTATCAATTATACCTAATTTCATAACATGGCAGGTGGAACAGGGCAGCTGCAGACTGTAAGACTGAAGGTACAGGACCAGGCCACTAATGTCACCACCACAGGAGTAATTACACAAAGTAGTGCAAGTCGGCCCACGTAGAGACACATACAGCATAATGGAGCACTATGACAAACAGCAAGCATACAGAGTAGCACAGATGGAGGGTTAGTGTTTAGGTTAGACGTCTGTGTCTTTATTTTTTGTACTTCTTTTTCTGGGGAAAGAGGCACAGTTCTCGAGAAAAAGGCCATTCCGTGATTAGAGAAGACTGCAGCTCATGAACAAACAGCAGCATGACTGAGGAACACCAGCGCATAGCAGTGTGGCATGAGCTTCCACGCGCACACAGCAGGGCTCTCCACAACGGGAGACAGACGGACAGAAAGCCGAACAGACAAAGAGAAAGCATCAGAGGAAGAGAAATAGCCTCAAATAAACATAAAACTACACACATACCTTAAAGCAAAGCCCTTGCAAAGAAGCTAAAACTGAGCACACGGTTCACAAAGACGACAGCAAACTCTAAAGCCTTGTGCTGTGACGATGAATTCTGCTGCAGAATAGTCAGGAAAAGAAGAAAACCAGGAAGAAAACTTTTTTCTTCAGCCTGTCATTAAGAAGTGTTAGTATCAGAGGTCAGAGGTCAGCAGAGGTTGAGCCTACACTAACACCAATAGCTGCTGTTGTTATTACTCTTGATATTTTCTATGGCCTTTATTGTTTCTCAGGATCGACTCAGGCGTGAAAGGCTTAGGCATCGTCCGTACTGTGTATGAGTGGGCACAGAAACCTAACAACCGGGCTGAAATCAGAGAAAGTTCCCCCAAAGTGGCTCAGACCTGAGGCCTGCCTCACAAAGCACCTTCAAGTGATGAAGCTTTAGTCCCGCAAAATCTAGTCCTGCAGGTGTGAGACTTACAGTAAACTGGGGTTTTGGGACTGGGGGTTTGCAAACCAGAACGTGAACTGACAGGACATGACTGAGATGGCCTTGACCAAGACACCAAACCCCCAACTGCTTCCTGTGCGCTGTGAGTTAGGCTGCTTACTGCCCCCTAATATATATATATATAGGAAAATGGTTTCAAATTCAAAATGTGATGACAAACATCTTAAAAAATGAATCATACTAAGTAAATGGCTGTTTGCAAACATCTGGATGCTCCCCATCTAAATACATGTTAGGTTGAAAGTAAGTGAACTAATTCTGTGTACTATCTTCTGCTTAAATATGTCCTTAAAATCACTTTTTAATGAAAATATCTGATATTTCCTGCTATTTTTGGTACATGGTTTCTAATAACTACATAGTGAGGTAAAAGAATGAACCTAAAATTATTTTTATGTTTGCTTAAATCAAATATCTCTACTTATTAACTTTATTTCGGGGACACGAGGCAAGCTTATGTTTATAGGAGTAATCGCTGCTTGAAGCATGACGTGTTCTTTTCTTGAAATTTTTCATGTGATTGATGCTGCAAACTTCATGAAAGACAAAAAAATGTGACCTGAAAAGTGGCGGCCACCTCCATCAGAAGGCTGTCCCTGATTGGTCAGAAACTTGCACTAAAGTTGGTATAATCTCAGCCGGTACAGGATGATGGTGTGATACAGTGCAATCCAAGATTAGTTAGCTGGCTAAACAGGGAACCCTACTTTGTGAGACAGAGCCCAAAAATCCAAACTCTCTGGGACACAAACAAACAAACTGCCATTTACTCTCCAGACTTAACTTCTCTGTTTGGCACCAGCTGAAGGATTCTTGAGGAAGTAAATAAACTAAAACAGACACAACAAAACCATCTAACACAGATAAACCAACAGGTGACGGAGCGTCGATGCCTTAGCCTGGTGCACCTGGTCGAACTCAAAGTGTCCTCCTTGTTTCCGTGGCGACTCAAGGGTTAGAGCTGATGGGTTACAAGGTCGGGGTCACATAAGGACATTGGAGCGGGTGTCTGGGAGTCGTAGTCCGACAAGGCCGCCGCAGACCAGCACAGCGGAGGCCAGCAGGATGGGAATGGCTTTGGTGATGCCCACCAAAGAGCCGAAAATCAGGTTACCCAACACAGCCGCCAGCTTACACATAGCATTGCAGAAGCCGAAACCAGTCCCCCTACAAAGAGCAGACAAGCACAGGAGACAGAACTGAGTCAGGGTGTGACTCAAACTGTGTAAGGCTTTTCTACCATGGTACAGTACAGTTACAGGTACGTGCTGTTTTCACTGCACACTAAATCAAACCATTCAGAATTGAGTTAGCCTGTTTGTAGGGCTACCGAACGAGCCAAGCTGGAGCCTTGGGGTGGAGTTAAAAATAGGGCAGACCACTGATCACTGGTGAACTTACACAAGAATCATCATACCATGTGACTGTCACATAAAATATCCATAGTAACAGTAGTAAATGTATTTTGTATGGTATGCAAAACAGGTGGGCCTCAGCTATGAGCAAGGGACTTCTAGAAGTGGCTCACCAGTATATCAATGTATATCAGAGCTCCAGGTTTCAGTGACCAAGGGCTTTCACAAAGGGCTACAGCAATGCGGCATATATGCTTCACTTCACCTGCCCTGGGTGTTTCCTGCCTCCCGCCCAGTGAGGGCTGGGAGAGGCCGCAGCACCCCCTGTTGGACGTTTTGTGTCACTGGTCAGCTCTCAGGACTGGCTCAGTTAGAGAAATATCAGAACATCAGTCGATATCTATCAGATCAATCTCTGTATGTCTAATATTAAGTTTCGGTTTAAATTTCGTTTTTTTCTTTCACCTGAGAAGTTTTATAAAGGCTATACGTGTGCATGTACCTCCGGTCGGTGGGATACAGCTCCGCTGTGACCACGTCCAGTGAGTTCCAGGCGGATATACTCAGGCCATTATAAAGGCAGAGCATGGCGATCATCATCGACTCACTGGTCCCGAACCACAGGAAGAAACAACTGATACCGGACAACACCATGGAGCCCCCTAAACAAACAGCGACAAACAATAACATCACAGCGGGTCTGATACATGTACATAGCCGTGGTGATCAGATCCAGTATAGCATTGCTTTGATGCAAGGGCCTCAATACTGATCCCAGAGCACCACTGCCATACTTACTCAATTTCCCAACAGCGCTAACAAGCAGGGACGTGTGGCTCAACAATGACTCTTTAAGCTCAACATCAAATAGTCAGTTATCATGTGATTATGACGCTAACAATAACAAAAGTGGCCCCTCATAAAAGCCACTTAGGGTCCACATCTCTGGTTCTTCAAATCATGATGTCATCAGTGGTTAGTCGTCATCAACCTGACTGTAACCCCTACTAACAAGTAGTGGAAACTCGTATCCCACCATTTAGCATCATAGAAACTACATGCCTTATCTCATACCAGGTCAGGATATCTCAAATAGGGTTCCTGATGTGGTTCCTGGCACTGTGTAACATGCTGTTATCAATAAAAACAGACATAACTATGTAATATAACTAAAAACATCCTGTAGTCTGAATGTTCCATAATCCAGCTCTGTTTGCATAGAAATCAGAACACGTTCTATTGTAATCAGCACTGTGCCCTACCCAGCATCAATACGACTGATCAGCTTACCCAGCATGCTCAAGCGTCCAACTTTGTCCATGAGGAGGGCGGAGACTATGTTGCCCGGTAACACAGCCAGTGTCCCTAGGAAGTTGATAAAGTAGACCCAGTAGGCGCTGTAGTCGTCATCGAACGTGATCTGACAGCCCGTCTTATTGTGAGCAAAGGTGCTGTTGATCACTGACGAGCCGATGAATTTCGAGTCATCGATATCTGTGCAAGACACATGACCATTAGGATCACCCATCCACTTTATCAAGCATGTGACGCTGTGCTGGTGAATAAATGAAGGTCGGTGTATAAAAAGTGAGTGCTGCCCCCTTAAGGCCAGAGTGGCTTTTACTGACTGACTGACTGACTGACTGACTGGTACCCATTGTTGAAGCTCACAAGCACAAATGTCACCCAGGACAAACAGTAGGTGGCGCTATACACCACTGAATGCTTCATTCCTGTGTATGCAAGCCTTCCTGTCAACAGTTGGTCATCTCTCCCCCTCTGTCTCTTTCTCTCTGTCTCTTTCCCTCTGTCCCTCTTTTTCTTTCTCTCTCTTCCAAATGAATTGAGGTAGGCAGATTTCCCATGATGCCTTGCAAGCACACAGGGCCCTGGCTAAGGCCAGCATTTATTTTGCTGAGTGCTGCTGTTTGTTCAGAGCTGGAATCTTAGTCAGCTTGACCCGAGAGTGGCCTCGTCCTAAACTGCACTCTCCCTCTCTCAGGGCCCAGTGCATGTAATGAACCTGCCAACAGCAGCACCTAAACCACTGCACGCAGCTAAACGTCTAAACACAACACTCGCCTTCCCTTCCGGTCCTTCTCCTCCTCTCTTCTTTTACTCTCCTCTCTAACCCTCCTCTCTTCCTTTACTCTCCTCTCTTACTCTCTTCTCTTCTTTTACTCTCTCTTCTAACCTTTTCTACTCTCTTTTCTTACTCTCCTCTCTTCTAACCTCTTCTCCTCTTTTACTTTCCTCTCTTCTACTCTCTTTTCTTACTCTCTTCTCTTCTACTCTCTTCTCCTCTTTTACTTTCCTCTCTTCTACTCTCTTTTCTTACTCTCTTCTCCTCTTTTACTTTCCTCTCTTCTACTCTCTTTTCTTACTCCCTTCTCTTCTACTCTCTTCACCTCTTTTACTTTCCTCTCTTCTACTCTCTTCTCCTCTTTTACTTTCCTCTCTTCTACTCTCTTCTCCTACTCTCTTCTCTTCTTTTACTCTCTCTTCTAACCTTTTCTACTCTCTTTTCTTACCCTCTTTTCTTCTACTCTCCTCTTTTCTTACTCTCTTCTCTTCTACACTCTTCTACTCTTTTCTTTTACTCTCTTCTCTCTTACACCCTTCTACTCTCTTCTTTTTTTACTCTCCTCTCTTCTACTCTCCTCTTCTTTTACTCTTATCTTTTACTCTCCTCTTCTTTCTTTAATTTTCTTCTTTTTACTTTTCCTCACTTTTTTCTGCATTCAGCTCAGCTTTTACTACATTTTCTCAGTTTTTACTCCCTCTCTTCTCTTGTCTTGTTTTCTCTTCTCTTACACCCTTTAAGTCTTCTGCCCATCCTTCTCCTGTCTATCACTCTCTCTTTCCTTTCTGTTTCCCTTTTACCTGTCTGCATTACTGCTTGTGACAGAGAGACAGAAATGAATTAAAATAAAAAGAGAATGAAATAGACACAGTGAGCGAGAGAGAGAGAAAGTTAGAGAGAAAGAGACAAAGATAAAGAGAGAGAGTAAGAGAGAAAAACAGAGAGAATATGAAAAAGAGACAAAGAGAGAGAGTGAGAGAGATGCTGTAAATGTAATGGTGTTGGGGGTCTCTGAGGTAATTGAGTTGTGTGAGGTAATGGCTGCTGCTGCTTCCTCTCATAAATAAGCGTCTCTGTGTGAAAGAGGGAGTAAATCTCTCTGTAGAAGGTGGAATTGCATCCAGTATGATCTCCTCAGCCTGAGAAAGACTGGAAATCACACAGGACTCTCTGAATGCATTACACACAGTCCCTTTCCTTTCATACAGAGCGGTAACTGGAATGAGTGGGTATGAAACAGCAAATCCAAAACTAAGATTCATTTCACTACACACAGTGAGCATTTCACTTCAGATCGCCCCCACTGTCCCCCTCCATCACACCCACCTGTATTGTAGAAGAAGGTGTCTATGATGGTGCAGTTTTTGAAGAAGGAGCCGAGTGATGTGACGTCCTCAAAGTAACAGTTCTGGAAGGTGGAGTCTTTAAAGGTGACCGACTTAAACTTCATACTCACAAACCTGCCAGGAAAACACAAAGCCACAACTGTCACTGTGCTGAATAATAACCTCACAGGTCTTAAAGGGACATTTCACCGCCCTTTAAAATCCTAACATACTTCCGTCACTATGGTCAAAGTCATTCAGAGTGGCTTTCGGTGTATAATGGCTGATTGTAGAGACACTTTACAGTAGTGGTGATGGAAACCAGGGGTCTCCACGTCTACAGCACAAATATAAACATTTTATTTACCATCCAAGCCCACCAGTGAACCTACACACTTCTTCAGAGTTATATATGGAGTGTTGATGGTGAAACAGTGGGAAGTCTGAATGAATAAGCTTTTGGGGACTCTTGCCTTAGAACACCCTGCATGTATCTCTCCACCATGAATGGATCAAAACAAAATGATGTGTTTTTAATAAAGTAATTTGGCAAAATCGCTATCACAGAACTACCATAAACCGGGTCTCTGCTCTTCCCTTGCTCATATATCTGTCTATGTTCCTTCTGGTTTTGACCTGACCTGTGTTTGTGACTCTGGCTCTGGACGGCCACATTATTATTAAAGCCCTTTTCTCTTTTAATATCTGCAAGAGTTTGGTTGGTCACATCCACATTACATAAAACATGTTATTTTTTGTCTCACAAAAATTTATTTAGCTTGGTAAAAAATAAATAAATAAATAAAATAACATATTTAATAAAATTTAATAACATGTAATTAAAATTTTAAAAATGAATTTTAAATAAAAATGAAATACAAAAAATCATAATGTCTCAGGCATAACCATGTCAACCATGCTTATCTTTCCATTTATAACCATTCAATAATGCACAAATTCTGAAAAAGCAGTGGATTTCTCCTTTAAGTCTAGCTACAGTAGTGCAACACATATTAATAAACTACTCCTGACTGCAACAGTGTGTCACGCCTGCTAGCTCTCCTCCCATCCCCAATCTCCTGGACTCCGTTTCCCATAATCCTCCACTAGAAGACATCACAGTCACATGTCCACCAACTCCCAGTCCCGCTTCGTCTCTCAGGTCTAGGTCTCCAGAATATTGATTTCACCTGTAGCCGATTAGCCTCTGGTACAAATACTCCTCTCTCCCACGGACCCATTGCGGAGTATTGCCTCATCGTGCGTACTGAGCGGTTCCGCTGTTGTTGTTCTCGTTTGCTTACCTGGTTTGACTCCCTTTTGACTTTCTGGTTCACTCTTTGTCTTTCCCCTTTGGATACTGTTGCTGGTCTGACTGTTTTGCCTGGTTCTGACTTCTGCTCGTCTCGTTACTCTGACTCTGTCTTTGCCCTCTTGGTTATGTCCGCTTGTGCCTTGTTGCTGCTGTGTTGTACTACGAGCCTGTTCAATAAACCTAGCTTTGCTTTTAGCTCAGCGCGCGTCAGTCTGTCTGTCCATCCTTTACACAGTGAAGCTCCCTGTGGAGTTTTTCATGGCTGTAAAGGATTATTGAATGTCAAGTTAATGTATATAAGACTCCTTCCGCGTCACAGCTGCTCTCCTCACATCAAACACTATGACATGCTGATTTCTGTTCATGTTCTGCCCGTGCTGTCTGGACCTGCTGTAAGCGCGTGACGGTGTGTTTGATTTATGCTCCTAATAAACGTGTCTCAGAGATGCAGCTGCAGCTTGAAGCGCGCTCATCTGAATTTATCCCTGAAGGTATATCCTTATACATATATTCCATCTGCACAGTTACGTCCTTCAGCTTACGTCCTTCAGGGAACAACTGTATTGGTGCAATATATTTCATGCACTCTGAAGCGTTATGAAAAGATTAATAGGACAATGGAGACTTCAAATTGTGGAGCAGCTCAATGTCAATATCAAGCAAGAATTAAAAACATTTCAACTACAGCCATCGTCTTCACAGTTCCCTCAGGCTCCTGCAGATGGCGCTGGATGATGGGGGTATAAATATGTGTGGGGTGCAGATGACAGGATCCATAGATTGGGACGAGGTGCAGTGGAGCAGCTCCAAAGCAGATGTTAATGATTGGCCAAAAGGAGTTGCTGAGCATTTGGGCGTGCCAAAGGCAGTAGTTTGAAGGAAGTAGCTGAATCTGCAGGTGTATGGAAGCGCACGGTCATACAGGTCTACCAGCAGTGGCTAAAATCCCAGTCTACAGGGATTTCTCACAGGAAGTGTGCCAGGGAAGGCATCTACCAAATCTGTCCTTACTGACCATTTCTGATGCAAGAGTGTCTGAACACTGATGTAGCCTACATCCAGAAACAGCTGTTATTGGTGCTTGTGGATGTATTACATGCTAACAGGTACGTTTCAGTCACAGATGACTCGTTTTTTGTCAGGTGAGCCCATCAGGGTTCTGAACACATTGTAGCCAATTGCTCACCAACTACCATTTCACCTCATGCTCCTCTGTTATAGACTTCTGACCAGTAATGCATTTCATGCTCAGTCCTCTCTCCCATGAGATGACCACTAGAGCGTTACAAACTGCTTGACTGCACAGACAGCACATTTGACACAATACATAAATTTTAATATTTAATATACGACTTTGATATAAGAACCAGTATAATTAATATTATACTGCATTATGTACACTGTGTATGATACATATATATTTATTAAGGATAATAAATATCTATATGTCTATATTTGGCTGCTATTGCAGTTATGTGCACTAATATAGCCTACTGTACATACGGCCTACTTCAGACTTTAGATACAAACATGCACATATACACTGTGTAGTATATACAGCAGGCTTCAGTTTTCCAGTTCTGTTTATCTGTAGTTCCTCTTAAAAACAGATCCATGCAGTAGATTTTAAAGATAGTGATCTAGTTCATTATAGATTAAGTGTTCAGTCATCTCTGGCCATTCTTACACAGGGTTATGGTCCCAACAGCACTCAAGTTTCTTCATTCCCTCTGTGGTCATTTATGATTTATCTGCAGGAGTTGGACTCTGTCTGACCTCTGAGTAAACCTTTTCAGATTTCCTGTTTGTGTTTTGTGTCTATTTTCTAACCACCACTGTAGAGTTGATTATTGCTCCAGAATGCTGTTCCAGCGTTGCTCTTCTTCAGGCTTTCATTGGGATAATTGAGCTCTGTAGCCTCGAAATAGCAGTAGAAGTTCAATCACACGAAGAGGAATGGCAGCAGGAACTCTTGAGCACAGAGAGCAGATGAAGACTCTCATCAGTTGGAGCTGATGACTCTGTGAGGATCCCCCGTGAGATTGTGCGAGAATCTAAGAAGAAGATGGCGGCTATCCGTGGCTATACAGGTGAAGCATTTCTCTGAAACAAGAATTTCTCTCTCCTTTCTCAGGACTATACAAACTCAGCAAACTGAAAACGTTTATAGATTATATCAAGAGCTATCACTGGCACTACATCACCAAGACAAAGACAATGGAGAAGGGGCTCTACAGAAGGTAAACTCCTCACGCTGGATGCAAAAATATCACTAGTTAAAGTGCTGCACAAGGAATTCCAGGTAATACGCGAAAGCTTCAGTCAAGAGCAAACCTTGCATTACTAACCAATGACAACAAATCACTCCTACACTCTGTCAGTGAAATCACTACCCAGCTCTCAGCACTGACCAATGAAAATAAAAAACTGAGAACTGTCTTAGGTCTTCAAGCACGCAGTATGCAGGACAATATTGTTTTTTCTGGCATCCCAGAGCTAACTACAGAGGGTCCAGAGACTTTATTACATGACTTCATGATCTTAAAAAACAAGGGAAACGAGCGGCCATCTCCGTAGATAAGCTATATGTTGACGGTCAGTTATACTGGTCAGAAATGGAAAGCAGCGATGGGAACTCTATGCCAGGACAATGATGCATACAAGATCACATATATCACAATGTTCTAAGTTACAAGCTTAGGACAACATAGCTAACGGAATTTTTTCATAATCGTCCAAAAAATTTAAACTGGAACAGCCAAAAAAAATATGGTCATGTGAACTGCTGTTAGCTTAGTGCTAACATTAATCCCATAGAAGAACTAGGAAAAATTAGCATTAGCGTACATTTAAATTTACTGCATTTAGCAGGGGCTTCTATTCAGAGTGACTTATAGTATAGAGGTGGAGGAAACAGATGGTAGAAAAGAAGTGAGAAAAAAAAAGACACAAAAGTAAGAGAGACAGAAAAGATAAGAGTTCATTAATTTCCTGTTGTGGAGGCTGTTTCTGGGTCTAGTGGGCTAGTTATTATTTGTATTTTCTATTTTTGTGAAGAATAAAATAATTTAAACAATCAGGTCACGATTCAGACCGGTAATATAACACACACGAATCACATGACCACATGCCAAAACACAACCCGTATGGCCAGACAGTGGCACCAGGACCTTAGACAGGACATTAGATTGAAACATGACCCGGTACTTTATCTGATGGAAGTTGTAAGAAGGTTATTACCATCAGCAGCTCTGACGGCAGCTCATGCTCATACCTGCCCTCTGTTAAACCTGCACAGGTCTCAGAGCAGAGTTTAGGAAGTAGCTGTAGAAGTGCTGAACTAGCCTTGTTTACAGTACTGATGGGTCAGATCAGTCAGCTCCGCACACAAACAAGACTTATTTTAGAGACAGTTCCAAAACAATCCCAAACTTTGCCAAGATGTTCATCGTTTAATCTACCCTCCCTAATCCACTAATAAGTATTATGCATTGTGCATTAAGCTTATTTAAATAAAGTCAAATGAGTCACATGTAGTGTCAGTAGATGAATCTTTAGAGGTAGGAATTGCATAATCAGCAGAAAGTCCATTAATGAGTCATCAACAGGCAGACAAAGTCAAATATCAGAGAGACTAACGAAGCCTGCTTGAAATGAGGAACTACATGAAGTGCCAATAACAAAACCAGAGCCGAACTACTACAACCAGCATCAGGCATGGAGGATAATGAGGGACAGTGACAGTTTTTAGCAGGAAGAGTGCCTTTCTGGACTGTTCAGAGTTCTTTACAGTGGTGGTGATGGGAACCAGGGTGGATGTCTGTAAAATATAGCCATTTATCTTTCTATTAAAACCACCAGTACACCTACATGTGTCTTCTGGGCTTTTATCCACATAAAAAAGATCAAAAGTATGTTTTAGGTCAAAACCATCTCAGAAATGTTGCAGAACATTGTCTCAGGGATCCGGTAATGTATTAATAACAACTTCATATTGAGCTATTACAGATGGACGTCTGGATCCCATAATCTTCACTGTGAAGTCTGACTCAGCAAGTTTATCTAGAGCAGAGAGTTTCACACCAAATCCACAATAAATGACTTTGTTTACATCCAGTGATCTGATTGTGAGTGGACAGTGAGATGTATAACCGTTTACTTCAGGCCTTTCCATGCGTCTGGAAAGCATCTTCAGTGACCATTAATGGTCATGTTTGATGACCGGAGATCATTTTTACTGTGTCTGTCTCGTGCACTTTGCAGTCAGAGAAATGTCCTGCAAGCCCTCGCTCATGAATATTCATGCTGTTGCATGAGTTTAGATCGCTAATGCAATACACATGATTCCTGAGATGATGCAGTTGATTAGGCAGTCCTTCATGTGGTTTGAGGACACACTGGGATGCTTTAGCTTTTACATTACAGATGTAATGTGGCCATAAGCTTCCACAACCACCAGTTGAGTGATTGGATTGCAGGGTGTGATTCAACAATTTTGGACTGAATAATCAAGAGATCTCTGGATGCACTGAACTGGTTCCCTAAAGGATCCTACATAAATGAATCAATGTCTGGTCAGAGTTTCCTGCTTGGAGACTAACCTGTCATTGATGAAGAGTCCGTTGGAGTGGACCTGGTTCTCCAGCGTGAAGTTGAAGGTGAAGTCCTCGATGCGCTCGTTTCTGTGACTCTTTACACGCGATGCATACTCATCTGCCTGCAGGTGCTTTATAACGTCAGGAAACCACACAGACAGTCCGTAGTACCTGCACATGAGACACAACACTTCTGTTTGGATTGGGGCAGCTGTGTGATGACTTAGGCATGAAGTTAGCATGATGCTAAATGATGGGGTATCATTTTCTATTACTTGGTTACATTAGCCACATAGCTACAAAGGTGGTAACTGGAAAATTGTGTCCATTCCACTGAAATATTTCCTGTTATGGACTGGCAGTCTGTCCAGGGTGTTTCCTGCCGTATGCCTAGTGAGTGCTGGGATAGGCTCCACCACACTCCATGAGCCAGAAGAATAAGCATCTTCGAAGATGAATGAAAGTATGAACTGCAATATTTCTTCAACATACAGTTTACATACAGAAATAAAAACAAACAGAAGAAAGTGTGGAATAAAAGAGAGTGGAGCTCTGCAAAGGAGGACATGGTCTTAATACACATAGGGCTCCATGATCGATCCATCAGGCTAAGTAAATGGGCTCAGACTGTCGTCCCCTTCATGCAGCTCCACCTCTGAGCCCATATACACAGTAACTATAGTGACAACAGTAATTACAGAAAGATTAGTCCCTCTGGCGCAGCTCCTCCTCTGGGCCCATACACACAATGACTATAGTGACAACAGTAATTACACGGACAGTAGTCCCTCTCACGCAGCTCCACCTCTGGGCCTGTCCAGGTTAGCGACAGCTAGCGTTAGTGCAATAATTACAAAAGGACAGTACCTCATTAGAGTCCCACAGATGGTGTGTGTGTTTGTGCGTGTGTGTGTGTGTGTGTGTGTGTGTGTTTGTGTGTAGGTCTCTGATCTTTAAAACCTGACACAGCAAAACAGAGTAAAGAAAAAGAAAGTATAGAACATAACTGAGTAAGAACTTCCAGGACAACAGAAACAAGCCATGGGAAAAAAAATCCAGGATATATTAACCCGCAGCTTTAAAATACACTGTACAAATAACCCATGTTATATTAATCCTGTGCTATAAAATAAACAGTAGGAATAACCCAGGTTATATTAATCCTGTGATATAAATTAAACTGCATAAATAACCCAAGTTATATTAATCCTGTGCTATAAAATGAACTGCATAAATAACCCAGGTTATATTAATCCTGTGCTATAAAATGAACTGTAGAAATAACCCAGGTTATATTAATCCTGTGCTATAAAATGAACTGTAGAAATAACCCAGGTTATATTAATCCTGTGATATAAATTACACTGCATAAATAACCCAGGTTATATTAATCCTGTCCTATAAAATGGACTATAGAAATAACCCAGGTCATATATACTGTGTACTATCAAATGAACCACAGCTCATACCTCAACGTTAAAACATCCGAATACAGAACACTTGAACTCATGCAGCGATGCCGAGCTTCTGAGTGTGTGGGAGAATGTGTAAGATTGGAGTGTTGTTTTGTACCCGAAAGACAGAGAGAACCACACTATGGCCAGCTTCACTGTATTGTCCTTCACAGGATAATCCCAGCACTTCAGGAACGTCTGCCAGATCTGTAACCCACACACATATGACCATTACAGATATATAGAGAGCATCTTAACATTGCTCTGCAATACCAGTGATGCAGCGGAGTCTGAGCTAGTAAGTAAACTAAGCTTTGTATGGTTTAGATACTCAGATTGTGAGTATCAGAGGTTTAGATACTTAGATACTCAAACTTTACTGTTTTGCTAGCTAGCCTACTTTGATGTTAAAGAAGCACAGACTACAGCAATCAGGTCTGGTCATACGGGACCATCTTACTGATGAAATTCTGAAACTGGAAAATGACCTGTTGGTAGTTCTGCATTGAAGATCAGTTCAGAGGGTCAGAACTGATCTGAGGAGTAAATATATGGATATGGAAGGACTGACAGGTGGACTGACCCCGCGGAGTTCACTCCGGATGCGGAAGAGCACTTTAGCTGCAGGGTTCGCCGACTCGGACTGCATCTCCACCAGCTCATCCAGCTGCTTCGGGATTTTTATACGGTTCACCTTCAGGGGGAGACAGAGTGTCACATAAACACAAGCGCAGAAGAAAGAGAAATGCTTTATTGTGGCATATTCCACAAGCACATTGCTGCATATGTGTAGGGATACTCACAGTAAACACTTTTTCCGGCTCTCCGCGTGCGCGCATGTTGGTGTCGTGGATCTGTTTCAGCACCATCCACGCCTCATCATGTTTCCCCATCTACAGAGAAGAGAACAATAATCATACAGTTACTCAAAATACAGTAATCCATTAGCAGTGAATGAATACTTATCTCAAACTCTAAAGCGATTATATTACTCTTAAAAGAAGTCTTCTATAAACCAGGTACCCATAATGCATTATAAGTGCATTCATAAAGATCTATAAAACATTCATAATGTCTTGTTATGCTTGATATAAGCCTTATATACATGTTCATAATCACAAACATGTTGATAATCACATATATAAAACACCAGTTTAGATTTGTCCTGTTATTAAGACCCATATCATAAAGCTTAATAAATAATCGAGAGGAGACTTTAATGTGGACCTTTACAAAGCATTATGTGTTATGACGAACAATATATATATATATATATATATATATATATATATATATATATATATATATATATACAGACATATATATATATATATATATATATATATACACACAGACATATACATATATATATATATATATATATATATATATATATATATATATATATATATATATATATATATATATACACAGACATATATATATATATATATATATATATATATATATATATATATATATATATATATACAGACATATACACATATATATATGAAATTAATATTTTGTGAATTGTGAAATATAATTTATAATTTTGTAAATATAAAAAACTAAAGTAATTTAATGCTGCAACATGCTAAAAAAATAAGGATGGGGTTGTCAAAATAAGAATCAACCGTTACTTCGTTTTGGAGGCCATGTGAGGAGTTAGGAGCAGTTAGAAAGTTAGCACACACTGACAAAAGCCAAATATGTCACTTGCGGATCTACAGGTTGTGGGTTTTGTAGGGTGTTTCTTACTATGAACCCACATCTGGTTGTCAGCTGTTTTTATGTAATGCCCAGCTAAAGTGAAGATAGCTAGCCTAGCTTTGGCTTAGCTAGTTGGCTAGCTAGCCTTAGCTCCACCTAGATAGTTTGTCTGACTAACAATGCTGACAACAGAAACATGAAGAGGTTTATAGCAAGAAACACCCTATAAAACCCATAGTCTACATCAAGGGTATCTATAAAGGGCCTGTTTGGCTTTTGGCGGTGGGTGCTAACATTAGCTAGGTTAGCGTGCTAGCATTAAAGGCCACTGGGGGCAAACTTTTTTTGTCTAATCACAAGAAAGCGCTAGAAGGATAATTGAGTGGAATGATAACCGAGTGGACAAGCAGAAGAGGCAGATGTGATGTAAGGTTTAAAGCCTGCTGGTGTGAATAACCCAAAACCTGACCATTAGCAGTAAACTGGTATGCTGGTAATGCACCAGGATTTGAGTACCACCTGAAGAACACACAGCCAGTTATTCTGATTAAGATTACGAATGACTGATGCTGATTGCCCAGAAATTATCCAGCAGAAACAGTCCACACACTCTGGTCTTACCTCCAGGTAGTAGCGAGGGCTCTCAGGCATGAAGGTGAGGGCTACGACCGCGCACACACACGGCAGCGCGCACACCACCACAAACACTCTCCAGCTATGGAACTGATACGCAGAGCCCATGCTGAAACTCCATCCTGCACAAAGAGCACAGAGAAGCAAATCAAATACACCTAAAACTGATGGCTTCATAGTCCAGCACTCCTCTCAAAGCGATTAACAAGTACACCAGGGCCTCCAGTGAGCAGCTGTGCTGTGAGATAGAGCAGAGACAAAAATCAATATTTAGCACCAAACACGCATACAAATACAGCAATCTTTCAATTACTGCTGACACAACACACAACCACAGAGACTTAATCGGAGAAAGAGAGACAGAGAGAGACACTCCTTTATAAAAGCTACTCTCTCCCACTCTTTAACTCTTCTAGGCGTCCCATTAAAGCCTGATAATAACAGCTCCTCTTATATTCTCCTGAATTATTCAGAAAATATTTTGGAGAAACCCTGTGAATAATTCATATTCTTTTTTTTGTTTAATTGTGCAATTCTGGGCTATATGTCTATTTGTGTCAGGAAGACACAAAAGCAGCTGATGGAGTCAGCCAAAGAACAGTACATTTGCTTTCAAGTGTTGGAAAAAGTACTGATATGTAAAGCAGTGAAGTAAAACTGATATGTAAGCGACAAAGAAATTAATTTTATACAATCCATATTCCAGAAAGGTACCTAAAAACAGATGTACTGATGTGCAAATCACATAAGCTTACTGTACATACTGTATATATGCACGCTGTCATGTTATCTTTTACTCTGCAGACACTTCTCACTATTCACATATGTTCCCTCACAGTACATACAACCTCCCCTCCCTCCACTCACTCTGCACATACACTCATCATCAAAACAATAGCTGTACCGAAAGGGAAATGAAACTGGTTGGGTAGGTTTGACATTGTGAGACACTGGAACGATTCAAGTTTCGTGCATGTGATGTAAGCAGGGACGGGCCCAGGGACGGATCACTCTACCTGACCGACTATATAAGGTCGCCCTGTTGCGCAAGCTTTACACTCTGACAAAAGTGCAGTATGCCTCGGAGAAGAGTGTGAAAGCAATTTGTGCAGTTGGAAGAATTGGGAGAGGGGTCGTATCACAGGGCTTCAGGAAGCGGGATGGTCTTACCTATGTACTGCAAGCCATACTTGTTGTTCAGATACTACCATAGCACACTGTTGATGGCAGTGGATAGAAGAAGGCATGCACAACTGACACACAAACCACATAGAGACAGAACCCACAGATTGTCCGACACGCGCGGACTGACCCAACACCCATGATTGCAAACACTCAGTGAGCAGTGATGACCTCCATGAGTCGTCCTGTTAGTGCCAGCACCACTGGGAGACAGCTGCTGCATGACGCAGGACTACATCCACACAGGCCGTTACGACGACTGCCCCTAACATGGGTCAATGAGCCAAAGACTGCAATGGTGTCATGCCAGACTGTCCTGGGGTGGTTCAGAATGTCAGCGGGTCAAAGAAACTGTGCCTGAACATTGATGTGGCCTAGATCCAAAAACTTTTCCAGTTCAGTCACAGCTGCTCGTGGAGGTATTACATGCTATTAGGAATGTTTCAGTTACAGGTTATAATTTTTTTTTTGTTAAGTGAGCTTATTACAAAAAAAAGTTGATAATATGATGTACAATGTAATCTGTACCATGAACATTTAAATATAAGCATTAAGTGATTTGCACATCCCTGAACACAGAATATCTTTACTTTTTGCACAATGTCCCATTTTTGTCATATGAACTGAACATACAGTTGGGCTGAACAGCTGGAGGAAGCTGAAGGAGGTAAAGGATAAATATATGGTCATATTTCATTTCCTTCTCTTCCTTTGTTGTCGTTTTCATGTCCCAGCAGCCGTCAGATCGGACTGTGTGGATATGAGGCCCACAGAAGATAAGACTCGAACAACAGCACTATCTTCAGCATCTCTCTCCCATGCACAAACAGACACAGCTGTGAGATCACTATCTGGCAGCCCCGCCCTCTCTTTTAGCACCGAACCTGAAAGGCTGGGTCATTATCTGGCAGCACAGCCTCTCTCATAGCTCCGGAGACTGAAGAGTTGGATCTTTATCCCGTTTTGGCTCAGTGTTCTCGTACTACACATGCTCAAAGGCTGAACTGTTATCTGGCAATGCTGTCGAATACTCACAAAAAGAACCCTGAAAGAGTTCAGATCTCTATCTGGCAGGACTGCACTGTAAGGGCCTTTGAGCATGAATGGAGAATAATAATACATAATACATAAATAGTATGAATATGAAATTGTCTTAAATGACTAAAATACCTCAGTTATTTAGCTGTATAATAAGGCCATGCTGAAAATACTGACCATGAAAAGGTGCCATTTTACTTTGGTGTCATGGACCAACTTGTGCTTCCATAGAAAGAGGTTTATTCGGCTTCGGAAGAACAAATGCAGTTTGGTCAGCATTGCCTTATTGACATACACTCATCATCAAAAAAATAGTTGCACCAAATAGCTACACCCCAAACTAATCAACCAACCGACAGGAATGAAACTTTTGGGGTAGATTAGACATTGTGAGATATGCCAATGATTCAAGTTCCCGCTCGACATACATGTGATGTAAGCAAGGACATGCCTTATGGCTGTACCTGACTGACCCAACAGCCACGACTGCGGACATTCAGTGAGCGGTGATGCCCCCGATCCTGTTAGTGCAGCACCATTGGCAAACGGCTGCACGAATCAGGACTACATGCACACAGACCGTTATGATGGTCATAAGCAGGTCATCTTCAGTGACGAGTCCATGTGGAGGCACCGTGGTCAGCACCAAGATGAATGGCTTTTGTCACAAGTCCAGAAGGTCTGGTGTCACTCCACCTCCACCCACCACAACATCTGCAGGAGCTGTGTAAGAATACTGAAGCTGCACAGGATGGAATATCGCAGGACACTATTAGGAACCTCCACAACTCCATGCTGAGATGTCTGGTGTGTTGCATTAGCAAACATGGCGGACAGATGCCATACTGAGAGACACTACTTCTGTATGTGTAGCTCAATAAATATTCCCCACATCAATCTAAATGTATCATCATGTATTGTTCCTGGTAACCTTTATCTTCCTTCCCAATAGCACTGCAATCCCACACTTCCTTCTGAGTGCAGCTATTCCTTTAATGATGAGTGTAACCTGAGACAATATACAATACGGTTTGACTTAAAGGGGAACTCCACCAATTAAAAAAAAAATCTATAATTAATATAGTCAGTAAAGGCACACAGAGAAAAGCTCTGTTCTAGACATTCTGAATGTTCTATTGATAAAGAACTATAGTGGCAAGGACCAGACATCCGCCTTTAAAAGGTCCCTCACAGAAAGTTTTTGAAAATGAAATGGTTATGAGTATGCAGCCTGATGTCTGTGGCACTGTTTGCTGATAGTTTTGTGAGAAAGTTTTAACCAATGTATTTAAATCCATTCATGCTTTATTTTTAGACTGACTACTACAGCTACAAATCAGCCATTTCACACCAAACCACTCTGACTTTGTTTAAATCTCACCACATGGAACATGTGTAGAAATGTTATTTGATGTGAAATGATGTGCACATTTCAATTCAGTGCCAAGCTTCATTTGAGGTGTTTGTGTTTATGCTCCGGCGTGTGTTATGTGGGTGTTGCAGAATCCCTTGTTTATGAGGATGAAGTCTGTTTAGGATTACAACCTTTTTCCTCAGCTGAGCTCTGCAAACATGTTACAGCATCCCTATGTGTATGTGTTTTGTGTGTGTGTGTGTGTGTGTATGTGCGTGTGTATGTGTATGTGTTTTTGTGTGTGTGTGCGTGTGTGTGTGTGTGTGTGTGTGTGTGTTTAGCTGCTGTAGAAAATCTCATTATATGGATTAGGAGTATAATGGAGGGAGAGTGTGGCAGGCTGCCTGAACCACACACACACACACACACACAGAAGGAAATAGACTACTACATTTTCTATCTCAGATAAAGAGGTACTAAACAGACACCGTCGCCTTCCATCCCATATTCCAATGCAAATTTATATTGTTAAGGAGCACACAGAGTCTGATCAATATATCCACTGGCAGATAGTATTAGTCAATATAGAAACCCCACAGTTTTATCTTTACCAGCAATTACAGACTTTGTTTACCTACAACTGCACAACAGGAGCCCTAACCGGCTGCCCTATGTTTAATGCTGTTTAAGACATATCACAGCCGGTTCCATGCATTTCTATTACAGTACAGTGGGAAAAATCTAATCATAACTAAATCATGACCATGTCTCAACTTTCTCATTCCCACATCTTACTAAATCATGACCATGTCTTAACTTTCTCATTCCCACATCTTACTAAATCATGGCCATGTCTTAACTTTCTTATTCCCACATCTTACTAAATCATGGCCATGTCTCAACTTTCTCATTCCCACATCTTACTAAATCATGACCATGTCTTAACTTTCTCATTCCCACATCTTAGTAAATCATGACCATGTCTTAACTTTCTCATTCCCACATCTTACTAAATCATGACCATGTCTTAACTTTCTCATTCCCACATCTTAGTAAATCATGACCATGTCTTAACTTTCTCATTCCCACATCTTACTAAATCATGCCCATGTCTTAACTTTCTTATTCCCACATCTTACAAATCATGACCATGTCTTAACTTTCTCATTCCCACATCTTACTAAATCATGACCATGTCTTAACTTTCTCATTCCCACATCTTACTAAATCATGACCATGTCTTAACTTTCTCATTCCCACATCTTACTAAATCATGACCATGTCTTAACTTTCTTTTTCCCATATCTTATTAAATCATGGCCATGTCTTAACTTTCTCATTCCCACGTCTTACTAAATCATGGCCATGACCATGACTTAACTATCTTGTTCTTGCACTTTATTAAATCATGGCTATTATTTAATTCTCTATTTCCCATTAGTGATGCCTAGTATATAAAGATATCACTGGAAAGCTTGAGGAATACAGTTTCTCCACTATACCTCCAATGTGTGAGAATGTTACCTGCAGCATTTCGGGTTGCTAATTGTTGTATGTATTTGGTTCTCTGTCTGTTACACTTTGGACCTCCCCAGACACAGTTTGGGCATCTCTGCTAGACATTTACAAACCCAAAACGACACAGCATAGCAGCAGATTCAAAAATCAGTGTAGAAACAGAGCTGCAGAAGATGAACTGAACCAGCAACAGCTTTTAGATTTCTCCCCTAATTTATACAGAATATCTGCAGTAAATCTAATACACAGTCACACACACCAGTTACACCCTTCCCCCAGCACCCCACGTCACAGAGACGGGAGCATTGCGGCAGAACCATGCTCACACAGCCCACTGCCTCTGAATGGAAAAAAAAACGAGGCTAAAACAAGAATGGCTAATCAATTGACCTCAATTACGAGCTCGCTGGACGGAGAGGAGCGAGGGGAAGGAGGAGAGAAGGAGGAAGCTCTTTTTTTAACTGTGATGAAAAGCTGTATAGGAGAAACACTGCCAGTGAGACAGAACAGTGCTAGAACAACACTCGCACCGGGCCGCGCTGCCCGGAACATGCACACTCCTTTAGTGCGAGAGCTCACAGCTGGACTGCTACAGCAATTGTCTGAGTAAAGCTGCTTATGCCCTGAAACAGTGCACTGACTTCACCTAATTACCATGTGGTCATCCGGTCCAGATGAACGGAATACACTACATCAGCTCAGTCACTGCCAGATGTGGGTTAACTAAAGACAGAATGGTGCTGATGCCGTGTGTCATGTGGAACTAAGAAGACACTTCTTATCAGCGTGTGGTTTCAGACTGAGAGGTCTGCACTGGTCACTCAGACTGCTAAGCCAATTAATCAGATCTATTAACCTGAATAATTTTCTGATTGATCTGACTGATACATTACACACAGGTGTTCATTATCATCTATAGGAGGAGCCTGTGAGGAGGAGAGAGGAGGAGAGGAAAGAAGAGAAGATAAGAAAAGAGAGGAGAGGAAATGGATAAAAAAGAACCAAAGAGGAAAGAAGAGAATAAAAGAGAGAAGAGGAAAGGGAAGAAAAGAAACAAAGAGGAACGAAGAGAGGAGAGGAGAGGAGAGGAGAGGAGAGGAGAGGAGAGGAGAGGAGAGGAAAAGTGAAGAAAAAAACAAAGATGAAAGAAGATAAGAAAAGAAAGGAGAGAAAATTAAAGAAAAGAACCAAAGAGGAAAGAAGAGAATAAAAGATAGAAGAGGAAAGGGAAGAAAAGAAACAAAGAGAAAAGAAGAGAGGAGAGGAGAGGGAAGAAAAGAAACAAAAAGGAAAGAAGAGAATAAAAGAGAGAAGAGGAAAGGGAAGAAAAATAAACAAAAAGGAAAGAAGGAGAAGATGAGAGTAGGTAAAAGGAGAGTGAAGGGGAAGAGAAGAAGAAAGGAAAAGAACAGAAAAGAAACAAAGGAGATACAAGAAGAGAAGAGAGGGGAGAGGAGAGAAGAGAAGAGAGGAAAAGGAGAGTAGAGGAGAGAGTGAGGGGGGAGAGGTGAGGAGAGAAGGGTTGAGCTGAAGGGGAAAAACTAATGAATTCTTATTAAGAAGAACAGAGAGACTCGTCCTCGTCCTCAGCCTACTGCATCCCTCTATCACTTCTTATTTCCTGCACTGTGCTGCTGATGAATTACAGGAAGCTACCTCTCCACCTGTCTTCCTCTCTCTCTGTCTTCCTTTACGCTCCTGTCTGTTTGTCCACCCTTTTTTCCTTTTCTCCTGCAAGCTTCTTTCTACCTTGCTCTCACTCTGCCTCCCTTTTATCCACTTCTAATATTTCACTTCTTCCTTCTCGTTCTCTCTCTCCTCTTTTTCCCGCCTCTCTGCGCTCGCTCTCATTCAGCATTGTGTGCCTTCATCCTTTAAATATCCTTAACCCAGCCTACATTAATCATTCTCACCCTTCTCTCCCCCTCCCTCGCTCCTCTCTATGCTCCCTCGCTTCCTCAGCTCCCCTCAGATGACCTCTTCTCTTCTCTTTTGTTCTAGAATCCCTCTTTACGCTCCTCTATCCCTCCTTCTTTACTCTTATCCTCCGCTGTAATTCCATTATTTCACACTCAATAACTCCGTAATCCTATCAGACCGGACAGAATTCCGCAGTCTTCAGTGAAAGTGCTCGCTGAGTGACGTATCTCATTAGCTAAGGCTGTGCTCAATCTGAGGATGTATCTGTAATATTACATATGCCAAAAAAACATAACGCAAAATGCATAATGACATAAAGCCATAGTTCCCAATCAGATTAACTCTGTATAATTAATCTCAACAAGTGTACTTCTGCAGTTCTGCTGTGGATCTAATGTAATACCCACCTATCCATAAGAAATGCACAACAACTGTATTTCACACACCTCACACCACACAAACAAACAGGTGGCAAATAGAGAGAACTGGACCAAGGAAGGGGTGACCTTAGTTGAACTTTGACTCACCATAGTGGGGGATGATGGCCCAGGCCATAGCAGAAGCATAGATGCCGCCGATCATCCAGAACATGCAGAGCCAGCTCAGGTGCTCACCACGCTTCTCCCGCGCCAGGAACTCCGCAAAGTATGAAAACACGATGGGCACCGCCCCACCAATCCTGCACAGGAGCATGGGAAAAGCAGAGTATCAGAATCCTGCAGAGAACTGGGAACACTGATGCAGGGTTAAATCTGAAAACAACCCCAAACCAACCCCATTCAAGGGACGATTTCTAAGCCTAGAGTAAGCAGTTTGGGTCCTCTCGGACAAATATAGGAAGCAGAGAAAAGCAGCAAACTGTCCGACATGCGCTGAGAGACCCAACAGACACTACTGCAGATATTAAGCGAGCAGCGATGTCCTCCACGAGTCATCCTGTTAGTGCCAAGACCACTGGCAGACAACTGCCCGACGCAGGACTACATGCACACAGACCATTACGATGACTGTCCTTAACCCCCAAGTCAGCTTCACCAAAGACGCCATGGTGTCATGCCAGATTTTCATGGAGTGACTCAGAATGGCAGCAGGTCATCTTCTGCAGGAACTGTGTGAGAATATTCAGGCTGCATGGGATGGAGTATCAAAGAACACCATTAGGAACCTCTACAACACCATGCTGAGACGTCTGGCAGTCTGACACCATACTGAGAGACACTGCTTCTGTATGTGTAGCTCAATAAATATTCCCCATGTCAGTCTAAATTTATCATCATTTATTGGTAACCTTTATCTTCCTTCCCAATAGCACTGCAATCCCACACTTCCTTCTGGGTGCAGCTACTGTTTTGATGAAGAGTGTATTTATGGCTGGCTGTGAACTTTGATGCTAATGAGACACTATGTTTGCTAAAGGCAGTTTAGAGAAGACTTGTCCAGATTATGAAATGTTCCCATTTCTTTAAAAAATTCCTGACTTCCTGTGGGAAAATGTTATTAATGGCAAACGCTTAGATTAGCTGACAACGCAGCAACTGCTAACTAGTATGTGTTAGCAGCTGCTGTAGCCTCCTTGAGCCCAGGAGATAATACATGAAAAACGAAGGAGAGGAAAGACAGTAAAAGACAGAGGTAATGTAATGCGATGAATGAATGCTTTATCTGTTGTGTAGTAATAGTTATCGTCAGATTCTCGGGGCAGAGTAAGCTTGCTCCAAAATGTTGGCAAATTTAATAAATAGCTAGCTCACTAGCTAGCAAGAGTTAGCGTCTGTTACTCCCACCCTAAATCTGTTAGGAAAAGTTGGAAAGACTATTGAGGTGTTTTCACCCATTACCAAATAAGGTGTAAGGTTTTCACCCATAATGCTAGCTTGTTGCTAACTATACTTGATGGAGGGATCCATGTTTTTCCGATTTGTTGACCTGAACATGATGCAACGTCACTTCAGAGTCACATGGAAGCATTATTCCTTCCTGTGTAAGTGAGGTCCAGACTTTTAGGTGGATTTAGGGTGGCCACCCATCCGGTTTTAGGCTTCCAGTTTTTCAACTCGCAGTTCTCTGTCCAGCGTGATACCTGGATGGACACCTATTAGTCCTCTTTTCGGGATGAGCTATTTAAATTGCTCACTTGCGAACAATATTATGTGTGCAACTGGCTCGTGTCCGTGTCAAAAGACAAGCCTTGGATTTCATTGGCTTACCAAGATCATATGACATCGTGACTCACCTACTGGCTAACCGCAGGTCAGTAAACATGTATGTGTTATATGGGTTAGGTTATGATTTTAATACTGTTCTAGTCTCGTGACCGACCCCATCCCTCCTTATGATGTCCTCCTTTTGGAGGTGGTATGTCCTGCTTTTTGGGTTATAAAAGTGACCACCTTTGGTGGATCTGCTAGTTAAAGGGTTTTCTACAGACTTATGGAGCTCGGCAGCTCAAGAGCTCACTGTCCTTAAAGCTAAAGGGGACCACATCAGCAAAAATGAAGAAATTCTCATTTCTGCTCTGAAGTGTCTCTAAAGCTTTATTCTGATGACATAATTTTCCTGCTTAGTGTCCTGAATTTAATCTTTGCTCAGCTGCTACTTACATAACAAATACATATAATTAACCCCCTGCTTTAGGGCTCTGTCTGCAGATGACCTTTGACCCCGTGTTGAGGATGCGACTGGTGGTGTTGGAGGAACTACAGATTGGGCAAGCAGCACTGCTGAAGATAAGCCCTCCACAAGGACAGAGCACAGGCCACTCATTCAATTAGCAATAAAACGCACTGCTGTACTGCAACTGCCTCCTTCTCTCTCCTCCTCCTCCTCCTCTCCCCCCTCACTCTCGCTCTCTGCTGCAATGTCAGAGCAGAACATACTGCTCACTGGGCTGTTTTAACCTGCTGGCACTGACCCATAACTTACGCACAGTGCAAAACAGAGGAGGGAGAGAGAGATAAAATGAAAGAATGAGATGAAAGGAGAATTGAGAGAGAGACAGAGAAAGAAAAAAGGGAATAGTGGGTAGAAACAGGGAAAATTAAAAAGGGGAAAAAGAAAGAGAAGGAGAAGAGTAAAAAACATAAAAAGAAGATGAAATATGAGGACAAGGAGAAGAGAGAGAACTATGAGGAAACGAAATGAAGAAAAGAAGAAAGAAACAAAATCAAAGAATATACAAACAGATAAAAAGAAAGGATGGAACAACAAGAGAGATAGACAGGAGGGATAAGAGTAAATGTAAGGTTAAAAAAAAGACGAAGAGACGAAAGAGATTAGAAAAGAGGCATAAAGGAGAGACAGAAGAGGGAGAAGAGAGAGTAATATGTGAAAAGAGGCAAAATAGAGAGATATGAGAGAATTAAAGAGAAATAAAGATAGAAAGATGAGAGAGAGAAAAGAGGGAGAGATATCAGAAAAAGAGGAGAGGAAACGAAAGAGAAAAGAAGAATGCAGATATTGAGGGGAGAAAGAAAAAAGAGGAGTACAGAGATTTATATATATATATATATGAGAGACTGAGATAGAAACAGAGAGTTGGATAGAAAGGGAGAGGGCAGGAGAAAGAGAGACTCACAGAAGAGTGGTTATCTCAGTATGGAGTCAGTCTGAATGTGCTGAAAGACGCAGGGGGTCTGCATGGGCCTCTGTGCTCTGTGTGTTTTACTCAGAGAGCGGAGACCCCGACAGAGAGACAGAGGGGCCCTTAAGCGCCACAGTTCCAGCTAGGGGTCAAATTGAGGTCAAACTCCTGCCGCAGTGCAATCAAACGCTAAACGGCCCCCCGGTTTGCCATAAAGAACCCTCCACAATTAAGTGAGTAAAAGCTCTGGACGAGGATAATTAAAGAGCCCTTCAGTCGGCAGAGGCCTTCGCTGATTCACCCAGCTGCACAGAGAACCAGCAACACAGAATGATTAAAAATCAGTAGAGTATTCGGTCCTAACACCTAAAGAGACTGAGCTGGAATGACTGGGATTGGGCTTGGAACTGTCCAGTGCATTATTACAATCCTGGAAGGACAACCATCAGAAATGAGGTCGGGAGGTCTGGATATCACTTAAATGCTGGAGATGTCGAGTGATTAAACAAATGAAGGCAAATGGAATGAGGAAATGGAACTTAACAGCTGTGTTGGGCCACTCGTTAGTGGAACTTATCAGAATAACAGCTTAGTAAGCATAAAGACTGGATTGTGGATCAATGGAAAAAGGGTCATGTGAGACTGACCCTGTTCGAGAGAGATAAGCGCATCAGGGTAAGAAGGGACGGTCGAGTCGCAGGACCGTCATGGGCTTTAAAAAAGTCCGCTGATCACCTGATTGACCAGATTATCCCATCAATGGATTTTTTTCCCCTAGTGGTTCAGCCATATTCCAAGACAACTATGCCTGGGATTCATCAGGCTCAGATTGTGGAAGAGTAGTTCTGAAAGCATGGGGAATCATCGTCACACATGATCTGGCCAGCACAGAGTCCTGTCCTTAACCCCTTTGAAAGTCTTTGGGATGTGGTGGAGAAGACTTTACAGAGTGGTTCAACTCTCCCAACATCAATTCAAGATCTCGGACAAAAGTTTATGCAGCTCTGAACGGGAATAAATGTTGCAATGTTGCAAAAGGTTGTTGAAACAATGCCACAACGAATCTGCACTGTAATCAAAGCTAAAAGCGGTTTGACCAAATAGTAGAGTGCAGATGCAGGACAGGAAGCAGATAAAACCAGGAAGCATGTTTAAGGTGGTAGTAAGTTCAGGCTCCTGCTGGTGGCGCTGCACGAGGGTGATGGGGTTATAAATACCTGTGGGGTGTGCGTGACGGGATCCATAGATGGAGAAGAGGTGGTACAGTGCAGTGAGGGTCTCGTTCCATGTGTGGAAAATGGCTCCAAAGCAGATGATAATGATTTCCTAAAAGTAGTGATTGTATTTGGATGTACCAAAGACCATAGTGTGAAGGAAGTACAACCTATAGAGTTACTAATAAAGGAAGGCTTAAAGAGAGGGTGACCCGTAAAGTGTACAGCCAGATTCTCTATTTAGTGGCCCAACATCAGTACAGTAGAAGACGCATGTACATCTCTAACCTTGTTCCCTGGGCTAGGGTGACTTTGGACAAGAAACTGAGGTGCATGTTCAGATAAATAAGTGAGAGTTCCCAAAGCTGTTCTAAGTCCTTAACAAGAGGCACTCACCCGAAGCCCGAGAGCATCCTGCAGAAGAGGAACGTGCTGTAGCCCTGCACAAACGACGACAGGAAGGCGAAGAAGCCGTTGACGGACATGCACACCAACAGGCACTGCCGTCTGCCCACTTTATCTGACAAGCCACCCCAGAAAAATGCTCCCACCATCATGCCCAGGTACACTATACTACCTGCAGAACAGGGAAAGAGGGAAAAATAGAAAGAGAGAGGTATAAAGAGTTAATAATCACTCATGTTATGTATCTGTGTTTGATTTTTGTATGATTTAATTGCACAGATGAAACAGGAGACAAAAGATTTCTATTGACTTCAGTGCAGAATTCATACAGCCCTACATAATTGTGCAGCAGTGGGTTCATGAACTGGCCTGAAAACCTGAGAACTTGAATGAAAATACAGACCATCTTAGGCTCAAAACATGGTAACAGGGTGTTTCTAATGGACTTGTGCCATTGTGAGTTATGTTGGGAGCACAAACTGCACTGCATTCATTTCTATGGGTAAAAACGCTTCTTGTACAAAAGCTGTATACAGGCACATCATTCCAGGTAAAACCGAACGTTTTGGAGCTAGAACAGTGTCGATATCCCACCGGGCTCAGATTGTGAAAAAATGGTTCAGGGAGCAGGAGGAATCATCTTCATACATGGAATGGCCAACACAGTCCTGATCTTAACCCTACTGAAAGTCCTTGGAAAGTGGTGGAAAACCCTAACCCTAACCCTAGAGTGGTTAAACTCCCCCAACATGAATTCAACAATCTCACAGCTGTGGACCTGATTAAAAGCTAAAGGTGGTCCAACCAAATAGTTGTGTGTGTTAATAATAGAAAATAGATAGATGAGAATCAAGACAGTAAAAACAACAGAAAGACATATGTGAGTTAAAGGAAAGAAAGAAAGAGACAAAATAAAGAAAAAATGACAGAAAGAAAGAAGAAGGGAATGAGATAGAGAGAGGGAGAGGAGGAGAGTAAAAATAAGGGGACAGAATAAAAATAAAGAGAAAGAGAGAGTGAGAGGAAAACATGTAGAGAGAGAAATGATAGGATAAAAATAAGAGAAAAACAAGAAGTGAGTGATATATGTGGGGAAATAAAGGATCAGAGAAAGAGAGACACAGAAAACAAAGGGAGAGATATTTGTGAGAAAAGGGGAGAGAGAGTTTAGATAAAAGAATAGAGAAATCATTAACTGTGATCATTTCAACTGATGGATAGATAAATTAAGATCTCATTGGTTGTGTCTGCATACAGCTGCACACATCGTTTTGCACATGTAACTGTTCTTGTATGGATATATTTTAGCTCATTTTGCACAAACACCACTTTACTACAGACTGTTACAATGTAACTAATGTAGCACATACCTGCACAATGTATATAGCCTGTATAATTCTAAATTGTTTACATTTTATATTTTATATTTTATTTATATATTCTCTGCATGCTTAATTTTTGACCCTTGTTATCTGTCTATTTATATTTATACTTTTTTTATTCTATGACATCCAATGTGGGCAGCAAAGTAAGAATTTCATTGTACAGGGAAACTAGTTTCCTTACTGTGCATATGACAATAAAGCTTTGAATCTTGAATCTTTGAATCTTTGAATCTTTGAATCTTGAATTATAACCCAATATAACCAAATATAACCCAATATATCTCATTAGAACTCATTAGAATCCAGTATAACTCATTATAACCCAATATAACTCATTATAACTCAATATAACTAATAATAACTCAATATAACTCATTATAACACAACATAAATCATTACAACTCATTTTAACCCAAAATAACTCAATATAACTCACTTTAACTTACCATAACTTAGTATAACTCATTATAACTAATAATAACCAATATAACTCATTATAACTAATAATAACCAATATAACTCATTATAACTCATTATAACCGAATATAACCGAATATAACTCAATACATAACATTAGAACTCACCATGACCAATATAACTCATTATAACTCATTATAAACCAATATAACTCCTTATAACCCAGTATAACTCAGTATAACCCAATATAACTCAGTATAACTCATAACTAATTATAAAAGTAAGTTACAAGAGAGGAATTCCTGTTAAAGTCAATATATCCACAATTGCTGGACAAGTCAGTGAAAAGATGAAGAAGAAGAAGAAGAAGAGAAAGAACAAGAGAAAGAAGAAGAACAAGAACAAGAACAAGAAGAAGAAGAAGAAAAAGAGAAAGAAGAAGAAGAAGAGAAAGAAGAAGAGAATGAAGAAAAAGAGAAAGAAAAAGAGAAAGAAGAAAAAGAGAAAGAAGAAGAGAAAGAAGAAGAGTAAGAATAAGAAGAAGAGAAAGAAGAAGAGAAAGAAGAAAAAGAGAAAGAAGAAGAGAAAGAAGAAGAGTAAGAATAAGAAGAAGAGAAAGAAGAAAAAGAGAAAGAAGAAGAGAAAGAAAAAGAGAAAGAAGAAGAAGAAGAGAAAGAAGAAAAAGAGAAAGAAGAAGAGAAAGAAAAAGAGAAAGAAGAAGAGAAAGAAAAAGAAGAAGAAGGGAAAACAGAAAGAAGAAGATAAGAAAGGGGAAGAGGGGGAAGAAGAAGAAGAAGAATATACTGGGGGGATATAATGTTTAACAATCACTAATTAACTATGTGGCCATTAAAAGCATATGTCTCAGGCACAAACACACCCCACAAACACCCCCACTGGTTACCCTGCATAAAGCCCCCTGCTGCAGTTAAAACCTGCAGGCCTGAGCGAATGACTAAGACACATTCCTTATGTTCGGAAAAGCCACAGACGGAGGGAGAGAGGGCTAGAACACGAAAACAGAGCCAGACATTTATTTATTTCAACAGATCCGTTCCTCTCTGGTACTGTAGCTATAACCGCCTGGAGCCCCAGCTGGCTCACAATATACATGCACACAAACACTGGCATAAAACGCTGACTCTAAAGACTGAGGCTGTGATAATAAAGCACACGCAGCACAGCAGAACCAGCAAAGTGTCTTCTTCTCTTACTCAGAGAATTCACACTCCGTCTCCGTCACAGACGCTCTCCTGCTTTCACTGGGCTCTGCAGTTTCTAGACTCCAACACAGTCCATTACTTAGAACTCGAGTCTCCAGGGGAACAGACTTGATCTCGAAACGAGAACGTCTGAGGACATCCAAGATATTGTTGGAGTGTGAAATTTCGGTGTGCAGTGAATACATTGCAGCTTCGATAACTAATGACAACTTTTCAGTAACTATCTTCTTGGACTTGTGTTACAGGGTGACCATACGTCCTCATTTTCAGGGAAATGTCCACGATTTTGCCCACTCCCTGACTGGAGTGATCCCAAAAAATGTGGCACAGTCAGGCTGGAACAGGAAAGGGTTCTTCCTCAAACTTCTGCCACAAAGGTGGAAGTTATAATTCCATAAAATGTCTGTAGCGTTAACATCACCCTTCACTGAAACAAAGAGGGCCAGTCCCTACATTACAGCCCCAGACCAACCAAATCTTAAGGCTGCCACTTCTTCTGGGGTCCTCCAAATCGAGATTCCTCTATCAGACTGCGAAGTGTGATCCATAACTCCAGATCACATGTTTCCACTGGGCTCAGTGGAAGGCGCTTGCCATTGTCCATAGTGATCATAGGCTTGGGTGCAGCTGGGAAACCATCCCATGGAGCTCCTGATGCACAGTTCTTGTGCTGATGTTGCTGAGTCAGTCGGGAACTGCAGGGAGTGATACAATGGAGCTATGAATTTCAGCACTGCATGTCTGCATGGTCTGCCACTTAATGGCTGAGCAGTTGTTTTTCTAAGACGCATTTCACAATAACAGTACATACGCTTGGTGGGACAAATCTAACTGGACAATGTGGGACAAGGGTCTCCTATGGCAGTGACATATATAAAGTCGTCTCGGGCCAAATACTAGAACAGAATTAAAATCATAACCTAACCTATATAACACGTACATGATGCTTTACACACCTAATTAGCTGGAGCTTACTAATTGACTAGCATTTAGAGGGCTGACCTGTGGTTAGCCGGTAGGCGAGTCACAATGTCACATGATCTTGGTAAACCAATGAAATGAAATGGATGACTTTTGGCATGGACGCGAGCCAACGTCACACATAATACTGGTTGCGAGTTCGCATTTTAAATAGTTCATCCCGAAAAGAGGCGTGCGGACACGTGGTCATTCTTAGCAAAGTTGAAAACTAGCCAGTTGGCTAACAATGGCACGTTGCCCTTTAAGTTAATTCCTACGGATTGTCCCTGATATCTAAAGAAACAGACAACCGTCATGTTGTCAGCTGTGGAATTAAGTTAGCACAAGCTGGCCGGACATCTTTAAAGTGGCTTCACAGTAACAAACTGGCAGATCTGGTTCGGTACGCAGTGTCGACCAGTTTGTGACGTCTGTATCCCTCCTGTTTTCCTCTGATCCACTTAAGTTAGTGTAAAGGACAAAGCGGTGATCATTCACTGTGCTCTGACAATACACACACTCAGAGAACCCACTCGACTCTCCTCAGCCAAGATATGCTAATAAAAATGCTAATTTGTTCTGAGGGCGAGAAGAGCAATCGTTTGCTGTCCACTGTGAGGGGATAGGCACTCGCAAAGCTCTCTCTGTCTCTCTCTCTCTCTCTCTCTCTCTCCGGCAATGTTTTCTTTTCCCTTGACTTGACTGAATAAAAAACAATGAATGAAATGTCAGATTCAAACGTTTTGTCTTTATTCGGTGGCCAGGCGCTACGGACCGAACCGCCTGACTGGTATCAAGCTGATTATGTATGTAAATTAAAACACTGTACAACACCACCCATATGGTCCTTTACAACCAAAAGAACCCTGGCTCTTTAACTGGTTCCATTTAGACTTCTTAGAACCTTGGTGTTATTCAGGAAATCAGCCTGCATTTGCAGTAGTTGTTATTGGAAGAAAGGAACTACAAAGGATGCAACGTCAACAGAGGGCGTTGATCAGTGGTAGTAAGCAGTAGTACCAAGATGGCGGAGCGAACAGATTACCTACAAGCGTTTCTCCTGTTTATCCTGATGTTGGTTTATATCCAGCAAGCAAGCACGAATAAACTACTGGAGATAAGAAGACGTAGAAGTTCTTTAGCAGAACAGTGGGTGTCGCCATTATTGCCTTTTTTTCCACAACAAGGACACACCCAAAGATGTCATCATGGCTGAAGAACCTACTCTTTGGTTCCAGCTGGAAACTAACTTTTCCGGTTCCACGCTACTTACAGTACACTAACACATTACACATACTGAGTTACTGTACACCAACACACTACTTACAGCACACTAACACATTACACATACTGAGTTACCATATACCAACACACTACTTACAGTACACTAACACATTACACTTACTGAGTTACTGTACACCAACACACTGCTTTCAGTACACTAACACACTACACTTACTGAGTTACTGTACACAAACACACTACTTACACTACACTAACACACTACACTTACTGAGTTACTGTACACCAACACACTACTTACAGTACACTAACACATTACACATACTGAGTTACTGTACACCAAAACGCTACTTACAGTACACTAACACATTACACATACTGAGTTACTGTACACCAAAACGCTACTTACAGTACACTAACACCTTACACTTACTGAGTTACTGTACACCAAAACGCTACTTACAGTACACTAACACCTTACACTTACTGAGTTACTGTACACCAAAACGCTACTTACAGTACACTAACACATTACACTTACCGAGTTACTGTACACCAACACGCTACTTACAGTACACTAACACATTACACTTACTGAGTTACTGTACACCAACACACTACTTACAGTACACTAACACACTACACTTACTGAGTTACTGTACATCAACACACTACTTACAGTACACTAACGCATTACACTTACTGAGTAACTGTACACCAACACACTACTTACAGTACACTAACGCATTACACTTACTGAGTTACTGTACACCAACACACTACTTACAGCACACTAACACATTACACTTACTGAGTTACTGTACACCAACACACTACTTACAGTACACTAACACATTACACTTACTGAGTTACTGCACACCAACACACTACTTACAGTACACTAATGCATTACACTTACTGAGTTACTGTACACCAACACACTACTTACAGTACACTAACACATTACACTTACTGAGTTACTGCACACCAACACACTACTTACAGTACACTAACACATTACACTTACTGAGTTACTGTACACCAACACACTACTTACAGTACACTAATGCATTACACTTACTGAGTTACTGTACACCAACACCCTACTAACGAATCAAATTATTCACGAATCAAACGTCCCTAATACTCTCTTTCTCTTTCTCTCTCTCTTTCTCTCTCTCTCTCTCTCTCTCTCTCTCTTTCTCTCTCTCTCCGTCTCCTTCTCCCTGATGGTGGCTGATATGCAAAAACCAGTCTGTGTTATCTGGCTGCGCAGGCATGATGGTGAAGGCAGGTGATCCATTACAGGCTGCCAGGAGCTCAGACACCCAGCGCAACCACTTCAGCAAAACCATCCATCAGAGAGACCCTGCTCAGTACGGCCTGAGATAATCTACTGTACAGAGACTCCATTTACTCAGTCCTGCACAACATTCATTCAGCTGAGTTAGCTCTAACGCTCTCTCAGGAGCGAGCGAGCCTCACCTGCTGCAGGCCTAACAGACTCAACAGCACTAATGGCTGTTTAACCCCAGGTGAAGTCAATGCATGATAACCAGCTCGGTAGGTTAAGTGCATACGGGAAGCAAGACTGTATTAACACAGTGTGCTTTAGGAGCTGCAGTCCAGCGGTCACTTGCATAAAACATCTCACGTTCTCACCTAAACATCCCCTTTAACCCTTTTCACAGTACATTTAAACCAGTTAATGACAATATTAGCTTTATTATAAGCAAAACTCAAAAATGCTAGCTAGTACATGACTAGCCAATACAGCTTAGAATGGCTGTACATTCATAAAAACATGCTATTGCTATTAAAAGCTTACTGAATTACAGGAAATATGTGTTCCACAGTGACAACTTTAGCTCATTGTGAACATTGCTAGCCAGTACTGCTAATTTCAAGTAAAACTCAGAAATACTAGTTAGCACATGACACATAGACACATAAAAGCATGTTATTGCTCATTAAAACAAAAAAGTTGCAGGAAATGTTCTGGCAGTGACAATTTTAGCTCACTGTGAACACAAATCAAAATCGCTAGCCATTATAGCTAGTTGTATGTATGTTGTATGTAGTTTGGGATGGTTCTACGGACATAAAACCATGCTATATTTTATAAATTTTTATATATTTTTTATATTTAATTACAGGAAAACGTGTTTCGGTAGTGGCAATTTTAACGCATTGTGAACACAACTTAAAACCACTAGCTGTAGTTAGCTTTAAGCAGAAATCCAGCATACTAGTTTGTACATGACTAGCAAACATAGCTTTGAACTGTTTTGAACACACATATAATGCTCATGTTTTTCAATAAAACATACAAAGTTTACTTAATCAGAATAAAAATGGCTTTAGTGGTGATAGTTTTAGCTGAGTAGAATTCAGAAATGCTAGCCAGAACATGATTAGCTAACACAGTTTGAGTGGTTCTACAGGCATAAAGTCATGCTGTATTGTAATGGTTTACTGGACTGCAGAAAATCTTTGTTTTAGCAGGGACAATTTTAGCTCATAGAAATTGTTAACCAGTATAGCTAATTTTATGTAGAACTCAAAATTTCAGTAGAGCCAGTTTTAGTTATGTATGGGTAGAGTTCAAAAATGCCCGCCCATACGTGACTAGTAAACACAGCTTTGAGCAGCTGTACACATATAAAGCATGCTATTGCTTTATGTGCAAACGTTCACATATGACTGTATACAGCTTTTCACAAACCATGGTGGGTAGCAGCTCATCCACCTGCCGTTTACAGCTTCAGTTGAAGATGTTTGTTAGAGCAAATAGTTGAAGACTGAAGTTTGTGTACCCTTTATAAAGAATTATAGTCAGAAGTCTAAAGGGGACTTGGTTTCCAAATGCGTCACAGCCCACCCACCTTCCCCAACGAACCCGTAACTACTGATTGGCTAATTAAGTTGATCTAACAGTTGCCGCTATAGATACCACCCTGCTGATCAGAAGGTAACGTAGTTGTAGCTGCCCAATGAGCTGTGCAAAGTGTAATACAGTACACACAGTGAACAGAGAGCGAGGAGGGAAAAGAAAGAAAGAACGGAAGCCATCAGTGCACACAAGCCCATGTAGTCCATCACTCCTCTGAAGGTCAAAGTCGGGCTAATATGCTTATTTGGCAGTCGTTCTGAAGCACTGAGCAGCCTCGGTGTAGAGAGGCAATAAAGATGGCACTCCAGGAACCGACGTGCAGTAAAAGCCCAATATGCTTCCGAATTTCTCATTCAGTATACCATCATCAGTTTGGCCTGACACAGGCAACTGACTCTTCTCTGTTGTCTGCTTCGTCATCCTTTATTCTGTGGTCAAAAACTGCAATGTTACTCCTCCGACAGCTCAGACGAGCTAGACCTACACTCATCATCAAAAAAACAGCACCCAGAATGAATCAACCAACAGGAATGAAACTTGGTGGGTAGGTTTGAGTTGTGAGGTTTGACAAGTATCACGCTCTGCATATGACATAAGCAAGGATAGGGCTTAACACTGTGCCTGACTGGCCCAACAGCCAGAAGCATTGATGCCCTCCATTAGTGCTAGTGCCAGCACCATGGGCAGAAGACTGCACAATGCAGGACTACATGCACGTTGTTACAACGACTGCCCTTAACACCACATCAAAGACTGCAATGGTGCCGCTCCAGACTGTCAGCAGGTCATCTTCCTGAAGGCCTGGTGTCACTTCATCTCCACCGCTACTCCACCATCTACAGGAACTGTATGAGAATATTCAAGCTGCATGGGATGGATTATCACAGGACACCATTATGAACCTCTACAGCTCCATGCTGAGACATCTGGCATGTTGCATTAGCAAAAATGGCAGTCCAACTCCATACTGAGAGACACTACTTCTGTAGCTCAATATATTTTGCCCATATCAGTCTATATTTATCATCATGTATTGTTCCTGGTAACCTTTATCTTCCTTCCCAATAGCACTGCAATCCCACACTTCCTTCTGGGTGCAGCTATTCTTTTAATGATGAGGGTATGGACCATGGGCAGGACCATAGAAATGATTTTTGATAATACCTATCCATGGGAACGGATTTGGAACTGCTTACCATCCTAACGTTATTCCACATTAGCAACCACCTGGGGTAAACACACCTTAGTGTACACTTTTCTCTTCTGACTGCCATCTAATTCTTCCCACCATTTACACTCTTTAAGAGAAACTTTTTTGTTGATGATTTCAGCTCGACAGGTGTGGTGAGCCCCTGCTCTTTATTAAATTAACTCTGCTCGGCTTGTGTAATTACTTCATGCAGAGGAACAGTATTCCCTAACGAAGCCCCCCTTCCGGATTATGGCCTGCTGTAGACAGACACGTCTGACTGACTCTGCTTGTTTGGAGGCGCTCGGGAATACTTCTGATTTCCTCAGATCCCCATGCTCCCTCATGAATCCCATCTGAGTGACAGCTGTGACGATGAGACTCTGGAGTGGGAACAGAGCGGTGTTAAGGTGGTAGTTTAGTGAATAATCAGTTTAAGGTTTAGAGCTTGTTTAGTTTTAATAAGGCTAACAAGTAACACAAGGTTATACTCCGCCTGGACTCATCAGTCAAAGTGAAATTCCGGTCCAGCCCGGAAACCAAACAGCCCTGTTCCAGTCTGACTGCCTTTCCAGACTTTGTTTGTGTGACCTGAGTAACATTCTGATATGATACACTTTTACACTTTACGCAGAGACCTACTGAACATTTATTAACATCTGTTTTCAATGTCATTTACATACATCCACCTATTCAGTCTACTGTAATTTAGCCCCGCCCACTCTCACTGACCCTATAACAGGGTTTCTCAACCAGTTGGCCATGAAGCACCCTCTAGGGGTCAATGGGCTTTTTGGAGGAAGTGTATTCATGAATGTTGTTTTTTGTGTTCTGGTGGGACACTATGCTTTGTGGTTATTAGAAAGAGGCAGCCAATCAGAAGTGAGCTTAGTTACATATAGCAATCTTAAAGCATGGTAACAAAATCAGTTCAGGAATAAAGAGGGGTTGGAAAATGGAAATGTAAAAATTATAAGTAGGCAAAACTAACACACACACATACACTCTCACACACACTCTGTAGGGGTCAAGCTGAGCTTTAAATCGAACACAGCGCCACTTTCTACTGATGACTCACACAAGTGCCCTCCCTGATGACTCCCCGTCTCTCCGTCTGGGGCTTTGCAGTAGCGACAGTTCAGTTTCTCCTTCAACTCGTACTCTTTTTGCACTTTTTCTGCTATTTCTCTCTGTCTATCTATCTATCTATCTATCACAGCTACCCACAGATGTACACCAATCAGACATAAGATTAAAACCACCTCCTTGTATTTACCCTCACTGTCCATCCTATCAGCTCTGTAGTTCTGCAGTTCCAGACTGTAGTCCATCTGTCTCTCTGTTATTACCCTGTTCTTCAATGGTCAGGACCCCCACAGGACCACCACAGAGCAGGTATTATGTGGGTGGTGGATCATTCTCTGTAATGCAGTGACAGTGAGTGATCTGGTGTGAGTGATCTAAGAGCCGTTAAAGAGCCTGTTTTATGTAAGCTGTAGAGTAAACTCAGCGAGGGAGTGAGTGAACATATGAATGAATAAAAAGATGAAGGGAGCCAGAGGAAAGAGAAGTGCTGAAAACAGGCTTCACGAAGTCAGTCAGCTTTTCTCCTGAAAGGACCCCAGAGAGTCGTCCACGGATGAGCCTGAGAAGACACCACTTCTCTCATTTCACGCCTAGATGCTCCCTCCTTCTGTCTACTTTTCTTACCTCTCCCTCTTCATCTCTCTCTTCTCAGCTCTCCTTCTCTCTTGCTAATTTCTATCTTGTACCCACAAATCTCCCAATCTCTCTTCTCTCTCTATCTCTCTCTCTCACTCTGTTTCTCCATCTCTGACTCTGTTTTCTCTTCTCTTGCTCTATTTACTTCCTTCTTTTCTTTCTCTCTCTCTTTCTTTGTTTTTGTCTTTTCTTTCTTTCTTCTTTATCCATCACTTTTCCTCCCTCAATTTTTTGTTTACCCCTTCCCCCTTTTAATTCTTTCTTTTCACTATCTCATTTCTCTTTTTGTTTTTTTCTGTCTCTATATCATTGCCATCTCTACTGACTCTCTCTCATTTCTCTCTCTCTCTCTCATTTCTCTCGCTCTCTCTCATTTCCCCCCCCTCTCTCTCTCATTTCTCTCTCTCTCTCTTTCTCTCTCTCTCTCTTCCTCTCTCTCTCTCTCTCTCTCTCATTTCTCTCTCTCTCTCTCTTTCTCTCTCTCTCTCTCTCTCTCTCTCTCTCTCTCTCTCTCTCTCTCTCTCTCTCTCTCTCTCTCTCTCTCACTCTCTCTGCATACGGTCTCAGTTGTAGTGCAGAGTCAGCAGCACAGCCTGTAAAACCTGCAGTAATCATTACAGTGATCATTAAAGTGACACATCGGACACACACGATCATACAGCAGAGAAAAGCATGGCCAGTAGAGAGGAGAGATGGAGAAAGAGAGAAAGAGAGAATGCTGAGCAGTGGAAATGAGTGCGAAAGAGCTGCAGGGGTTCTAAAGAAATACGGAACAAAGAGAAAGCGTGTAAAAGGAGCATCACACATAAAAACGAGAGAGAGAGTCACTTCTATCCTCTTTGTGCTCTAACTGTGAGCTATAAAACACTATCAGTACCAGGATATTATCGCTCTGCAGTGCCCAGATTAGAACCACACTCAACAATAGAGAACTCAGTAACACAACAGTAATGAGGCATACACACATTAACATACACACTAAACACGTTTGGTTTACACGGCTAAATTCACAGGCGTAACTGCTGCACAATTTAAGGTGGAATATAGCTTCCTCAAAATTTAACAATGAAACAAGAATATCTGAACAAGAATATGACAAATAAGAAATTCAGCTTCAGCATAAGAGTATAAACGCTGCACCATTTAAGGTGGAACAGGAAAACTCAAACAAGAAGCTGGCAAATACGAAATTCAGTGTCAGCACCAGAGTGTAGATGCTGAACTATTTAAGGTGAGTTTAAACTAAAACCAGGTGAATAAGCACCTGAATGTTAATGCCAGAATGTAACCGTGACAACAAATGTAACAACAAATTAGAAGCTGACTTCAGCAATGTAGTGTTAATGCAGTGAGTATTTCTGATAAGGAGATTTAAGTTTTTATAAAATCCTATTAGGTGTTTTCTGCACAGAGCTAAGAATAAAAGCACTACAGTAGGACATACGATGTTTTGGCCAAATTAAATTTGCCGCTTTAACTTAAAACTGTGAAATTCTTTCTCTGCAGTCAGTGTGTGGTTTGTTCATTCTGGGCTACTGTAGACACAGTGCAGCTTTACGTGACAGCTGAAAGACGACCTGCCCCGATATGAAGGTCTGATTCCTGTGTGTGCTTGTAGTTAAAGGGAATTCTAGACAGCTAGATATCTATAGTATATTCTATTTCTGCTTAATATACCCGCCTAAATATTACACACTGCTCCTTTAAGTGAATCTCTCTGCCAGTTCCACAATACTGAGGTTAACCAGACAGGCAATTAACCTACACAATCAGCACTGCACAGGGCTCCCCTGCAGAGCGCTCACACACTCAGAGGAACATCTGAGGTGACCTTGTATATGTGGGTCAGACAAGAAATAAAGAGACACAGGCCTAAAGTATCCAGACAGCCCATCTAATGGGTGGATTTAGCTACTACCGCACAACAAATACGTCTCCTGTGACTGAAATGTACCGAACAGCATGTAATACCTCCACGAGCCCCGAACAGTTTGGATTTGGGATGAACTGGATAGGTTTCTGTATGTAGGCCGTACTCTTCCACACACCTGCAGATTCAGCTACTTCCTTCACACTATGGTCTTTGACACATCCAAACGCAGGCACTCCTTTTAGTCAATCATTAACATCTGCCTTGGAGCTGACGAAATGAGACATTCCCTCCACTGTACCACCTCTTTCCAAGCCATGAATCCCGTCACTCACACCACACAGGTATTTATAGCGTTTTATAATCTCCATAGAGTTTATAATCTCCATAGAAGAGCACTGATCAACTATGCAATGCCAAGCATGGGCTAGAGGGGTTTTAAGCCCTGGGCGATTGAGTTATGGAGCTCCATCCAGTACCTTTGGGTGAGTGTTTTAGAACTGATCATCCAACATCATTACTTGACCTCACTAATGCTTCTGTCAATGCTGCATGCAAACAAATCCTCCCCACAGCCATGTTGCAATATCTAGTGTAAAGTCTTACCAGAAGCTTTTACTGCAGCAATGGAGCAACAAACATCTTTTTAAAACCCCTAATTTCAGGAGAAACTCCAGAGGAGCAGGTTTAGGACAGATCGTGTCTGTATTATGTGCTTATTCCTCAGTAATCTGGGCCTCCTCTGAAAGTCTAACAGGCCCTGGAGGCTCCCCGCTGCTGAACAGGGATCCTTTTGTATCTGCACACGTTCCCTCACATTTCGGCCAAAATCAGTCTGAAAATAACACTACCCACTCATAGGGCCTCGTACTGTACCTGGTGCCATGACAACGCACGTCCCGATCCAAACCCGGAGAGATTAGTGAGCACCACCATCAAACAGCATCATCATCACCATCATCTCTCACATCATCATCACACCTGCAGCCAGGCTCATGCATGCATCCCCCCCACACACGTGCACACATGATGATCAAATGATGAAACTAACACACTTTTCCTCAAACATAAAACACATGGCGCACATGGAGCAGCTCCGCCTCATTACTGGAGGAAAGGGCCTCTGTGTGCCACTTCAAAGCAGGAGCAGAAGCTGCTGGTCTTCTTTACAGCGAAAACACACCACAGCTCACTCGCTGTGATCACACGGAGCAGAAAACAGCGCAACACGACTTCGCTGTGGATCTGAGTTGCAGGGGATGTGCACCAAAATTCCTATTTCTATATGACTGTGATGTAAACGTGGTCATTTGTTAAGGCTCACATGTTAAGACTACACAGTAACCCCTAATTCCTGGCCCTGATACCAAGAGGATGGCACACCATCACTGGCCCACTAACGGCAAAGCCTGTGTAAGTGTTCTGCTCTGTGTTTTTTGGGCACCCGCTGCTGGTTAAGCAGAGTCTTTTCCAGTCACAGTTCAACTGACTGGGTTTCCTTATTTCTAATGTTCGTTATTCTTTATAAATGTGTAATTACAGCCTCAATGTTATTCAACCGGCACTACTGTTTATACTGCCAATGTCATATCACTTTCATCCTACATCTTAATTCTGCTAGTGCAAATGCCACTTCATTGTCCTTATTGTCCTCAGTATCTTATTGTCTAACGTATATCTTGCATTTGTCTATTTTATGTTTATTGTTTATTACATTCAATATACTCTTGTTCCTGTTTTAGCTGTAATCTATTTATAGTTAAATGTTTATTTGCTACACCTAGGGACGGAGAGTAATGCAGTTTTAATCCTCTGTATGTCATATTGAAGTATTGACAATAAAACTACTTGACTTATTATTTTGTTGTTGGTGTTGGGTGGTGTAGGTGGGCTGGAGTAGTTGGTATATGTGGGCTGGGGTTTGGAAGTTATATATGGTCTGGGGTTGGTGACATATATAGGGCCTGGGGTTGTGGGGTACAGGTGGGCTGGGGTTGGGGGTTATAGGTGGGCTTGGATTGGTGGAGTATATGTGGGCAGGGGTTGGGGACGTGTATATGGGATGGAGCCACGGGGTATAGGTGGACTGGGGCTTTTGGTAAAGGTGGGTGAGGTTGGGGGTTTAGAAGGGCAGAGGTTCAGTAGTATAGTGGGGTATCAACACTGACAGTCGTATAATGGTTTTGGTTTAAGAACTGTTGTATCCATATTCACTAAAACGGCATGTTTCACCAAAAAACCACTCTGGACATTTACATCTCAAATATTTAATGTCTGAGGAGTTTAATGTCTGAGGAGTTTAATGTCTGAGACGTTGGTTTATCATAGTTTGAAAAGGCTCTGGCCTAACGTTTGGAGTGATATGTGTCATGTCAGACATGTCAGATATATTCACACCCAATATGTAATGCGAGGTTGGACCAAGATATCAGGTCTGATTAAAGCTTGGATGCAGCGCTGGTTTGTATGTGTGTTGTTACACTCACCCAGCCACCCTGCTCCAGAGTTGGGCACACACATGTCAGTCTCAGCGCTGGGCAGGACGAATCCGACCACGAACACCTCCACGCCGTCGGACATCAGCGCCAGCCCCAGCACCAGGAACAGCTGCCATTGGAACCTGCCGTGCCCACACTCCTGAATAATCAGCTCATACTGCTGTGCTAACTCCTCCTCCTCTGCCTCACGTTCCTTCTCCAGCTCCTTCCTGTCCTTCAGTCCGTCTGACACCGGACGACCCACTGCTGTCTGGCTCCCGCCCTCGGCTGGCACACCCTGGTACTCGCCTTCATAGATCTCGTCTTCATCATCGTGACCTTCTGTGGCATCGCTGGAGCCTTCATCATCATCACGCTGCTGGACCTGTAACATGCACATCAGAGCATAAACCATAAGGGCTTCAACACCTCCCTCTCCCAACTACATGCATTAGTGGCATATTACAAATGACCTACCTATCCGCTGAGTAAATAATAGTACCTACTGACTACTGAATAATACCTAGTAGCTACTGAATAACTCAAAACCCTAATTGTTAACCGAATAATACCTAATAGATACTGAGTAATTAATAGTACCAACTGATTACTGAATATATGTAATAGCTACTGAATCATCTGCAGTATTTACTGATTACTAAATAATACCAATAGATACTGAATATTTTAGAGTACTTGATTACCTGATATCTGCTGAGTAATTAATACTGCTTATTAATTACTGAATAGTGCGTAATAGTTACTTAATAATAACTTATACCTACTGAATAATTCATAGTACTTAGTCATTAGTACATACAGCGGCTGAATAATTTAACTTACTAATTACTTAACAACACCTAATAGATACTGAGTAATTAATAGTACCTACTGATTACTGAATAATGCCTAATAGCTGCTAAATAAGTCATAGTACTTACTAATTACTGAACAATTATCTAATATCTACTGAGTAAGTTATAGTAACTGCTGATTACACAATCATACCTAATAGATACTAAAATAATTTAGAGTACTTAGTGATTGTTATATAATAAATAATTCATCGTACTTACTGATTATTGAATAACGCCCAGTAGCTACTGAATAACTCATTGTACTTACTGCTTACTGAATAATACCCAATAGCTACTGAATAACTCATCGTACTTACTGATTACTGAATACCCAATACCCAATAGCTACTGAATAACTCATCGTACTTACTGATTACTGAATACCAAATAGCTACTGAATAACTCATCGTACTTACTGATTACTGAATAATACCCAATAGCTACTGAATAACTCATCGTACTTACTGATTACTGAATACCAAATAGCTACTGAATAACTCATCGTACTTACTGATTACTGAATAATACCCAATAGCTACTGAATAACTCATCGTACTTACTGATTACTGAATACCAAATAGCTACTGAATAACTCATCGTACTTACTGATTACTGAATAATACCCAATAGCTACTGAATAACTCGTCATACTCACTGATTACTGAATAATGCCCAATAGCTACTGAATAACTCGTCGTACTTACTGATTACTCAATAATACCCAATAGCTACTGAATAACTCGTCGTACTCACTGATTACTGAATAATGCCCAATAGCTACTGAATAACTCGTCGTACTTACTGATTACTCAATAATACCCAATAGCTACTGAATAACTCATCGTACTTACTGATTACTGAATAATACCCAATAGCTACTGAATAACTCATCGTACTTACTGATTACTAAATAATACCCAATAGCTACTGAATAACTCATCGTACTTACTGATTACTAAATAATACCCAATAGCTACTGAATAACTCATCGTACTTACTGATTACTGAATAATACCCAATAGCTACTGAATAACTCATCGTACTTACTGATTACTGAATAATACCCAATAGCTACTGAATAACTCATCGTACTTACTGATTACTAAATAATACCCAATAGCTACTGAATAACTCATCGTACTTACTGATTACTGAATAATACCCAATAGCTACTGAATAACTCATCGTACTTACTGCTTACTGAATAATACCCAATAGCTACTGAATAACTCATCGTACTTACTGTTTACTAAATAATACCCAATAGCTACTGAATAACTCATCGTACTTACTGCTTACTGAATAATACCCAGTAGCTACTGAATAACTCATCGTACTGAATAATTCCTAATGCCTGCTGAGTATACTGGGAATTCATAGTGGTTGCTGAATAATCCATGGGTGTTACACCTGTGATCAGAGTTCTATAGTAATGAGTTAGGAACTGAGGTGTGGACCCACATGAAAGTCTTCTTGGGTTTGATCAGTTAAGTAGTTACTAAGGCAGTGATGTCCACATGGCCATACAAAGTCCCTCAGCAGGCACATGTATGCATATGAACATTCAGAGGTGGAGTACTATACTAATATAGCATGACATGACTGCATGTGAGCTGGTCAGTGGTGAGGGAAGGCAATGCACTTGACAAAGAAGGAAGTGCTGCTACCTGCCCGTCCTGGTAGTAGTAGCGGTCCTCCTCCTCCTCCTCGTCATTCTCAAAGCGATTGTAGGAGCGCCCCGAGTACTCATTTGAGGCGCGATCCACTACCTTGTTGACCTTTTTGACTGCATGGCGTTTGGCTTCTTTGGCGATGTCGCGAGCACCGCGGGCCAGAGAAGTCCTCTCCCTGTACGGGTCCTCCATCTTACAATCTTCACGCAGTTATGCAAAACTTCTTTGATGTCCCAAAATTTATGGAATTATTCAGATCGTGAGGAGGAGCTGCTGAGTACAACAGGACCAGAATGTGGAGCTCAGTTTGCACTGCAAAGTCCAGTGTGCACCTTATTTGAGGTCTGTGTCCATCCAAAGAACCAAAATTACACCCTGCAGAAGAGAAACCAAAAAAAACAAGGCTGTAAATGAATACACATACACACACACACACACACACACACACATGTGACACTCTTGCATTTAAGAATTGTGCAGTTGAGCCAGATTTGGTGGATGCCTTCCCTGGCACTATTTCGAGGAGAATTCCCTGTACACTGGGATTTTAGCCACTGCTGGTAGACCTGTATGACCGAACGCTGCCATACACCTGCAGATTCAGCTGCTTCCTTCACACTATGATCTTTGACACACCCAAATGCAGTCACTCCTTTTAGCCAATCAATAACATGTCATTAACGAGACATTCCGTGCACTGTAGCACCGCTTCTCAATCTATGGATCCCGTCACTCACACCCGGCAAGTATTTCTAGCCCCATCAACCTTGTGCAGGACCCTGAAGTTGCTACAACCGTAAACATGCCAGGTGACTCATATTTTTCATCTTGTGATTTATTGAGGCCTATATGAGCATAAGACTGGAACCAGGGTCACCATTTCTACAACACAAATACAGCCATTTTAAAGTATTTACTATCCCAAACCACCAGTGAACCTACATGTATCTTCTGAGTTTATGGATGTAATATTGCTAATGGTAAACTAGTGGAAGATTTTATTTTGATAACACCCTGCATCCACATTTTACTAAATGTGCTTTATTTAAGACCGGTTTAGGCTCAACAGCTTCTCAACACTATCAATATGCAATGTCTCAGACATCAGGCAGTTCATTCATACCAACTTCGTGCAATAACTCTCTGCGAGGGGGCTTTTAGAAGTGGGTGTTTGACTTTTATGACAAACCACTCTAAACGACTTATTAACGGCTTATTTTGAACCATCTAACCAGAAATAATGCAGGAATTTTGAAACAATTGGTGGAATTCCCCTTCAAACTAGCATTCAGTATGTTATATGTTGTGTTGTGTTGTGTTGTGTATACGTGTGTTGCATCCCTCTGTCCCATCAGTTTATGAGAATTCAAAATTTTACACAAATTCACAAAACGTATTTTTAGTGTGCTCTCACTACAATACCCAGCATGCAACACACAAATCCTGTACACACAACCAACAACCAATGGGAATCCTTCCCCAGGCCTTGCTTAGATCATAAGGCATCCCTAAAATAGACATACAGGCCTCCAGAAGATTCATACAATTTCACCCTGCAGATCAAAACACAGTGATAATAGCTGAAGCCCACAGTAAAGGAGCCGGAGCTGGAGCCTCCACCGTACGGTGGGAACACCCCCTGATCACGACTTCCTGACAGCTTTGAAGCTGTAATCACACTTTCAGCGCCTGTAAGGGCTTGCATTTACAGCTTCTCATGAAAACCTTCCCAACTCTGTTTGATGAATAATGAATAGGTTCTTCTATTAGGTTTCATTAATTGGCTGCTTAATTAAATGACAGAGGCATCATATCAGGTTCAATCGATTTCTTCCTCTGACTTTTGTCCGTCGAGCTGAGCTCAGTCTGCTGATGGATTAGGTCTATTGTGCCCTTAATAATACACTACATGGACATAAGTATGTGGACACCCTTTCTAATTATTGAGTTCTGGTGTTTCAGTCAGAATGTGCTAATTGATGTATTAATTCAGGCACATCAAATCATGCAGGCACCATAGACACACCAGATTTAGAACAGTAATAGAGCATACTAAAGAGCTGAGTGATTTTATGTGCGGTACTTAAATAAGAATTTTACTTTATATGTTTAAGTCAGGTTGTTAAATGTTTGGCAATGCGCCAAAATGAAAGTTTCTGTTGGAACCCAATGAATCATTTAAATACTGAACTTTTTTTTTTTCACTGTGTTTTATTAAATTTGCCATTTTTTACCATTGTATATATTAAATAGGCTAAATTCCAGATAGCAAGCAGATGTGGGCCACATATGGCAAAGATATGGCACTGCTGGCCCACTGTCAGCACCGAGTTAAAAGTAGCCCACATATTTGCAACATGCATTTGGCCACCTGTCCCAAAACAGATCTGGTCCACTGCTGGCACAGATACAGCAGAGTTGCCTACTTTTGGCTGAGGTTATGAGGTTAAGACTTTAATCATTAGCATTTCTCATGGTGTCAAACCCACCTACCAAGTTTCATTCATGTTGGTCGATTCCTTCTGGGTGCAACTACTTGTGCAGCTATTCCTTTGACACACACTGTATTGCACACTACATGGCCAAAGCTTTAAGGTATCTCCATTGACAAACACTGCCAGAATGTGTCGTACTGAGAAGCTCATTGACTTCTAGCACTGTCCTAAATTACCACCTCCAGTTTTACTTAACAGGAGCTTCATTAAAAGGGTTTCCCTGGCCGAGCAGCTGTGTTCAAACCTAAGATCCCTATGCACAATGCTATGCATCGGCTGGAGTGGTGTAAAGCTCCACCGCTAGAGCAATGGAAATTGCTTCACTATCTAGTAGTTTTACAGATGAATCTGGATTTAGAAGATGCTAATTGAATGCTCCATTCTGGAATGCTAATTCAAACAGTAAAGCTTGGTGGAGGGGGGATAATGATCTAGGTGGCTTTTCAGGGCTTTTGGCTCCAGTGAAGGGTGACGTTAATGCTACAGCACACAAAAACATTCTACACAATTCTACACTTCCTGGTTTGTGGCAGCAGCTCCAGCGTGACTGTGCCCAGCTCCATAATGATATGGCTTTACAAGCCTAGTATGGAGAAAGTCCATTAAGCTCTGACCTCAACCAACTTCACTGAACACCTGAACTGAAGTGTCAATTGTGAATCAGACCCTCTTGTCCAACATCAGTACCTAGCCTCACTAATGGCTAAAGCCCTTGGATGTAAACAAATTCTCACAGCAATGTTCCAACATCTGGTGTATAGCCTAGCCAGAAGACTAGAGGCTGTTACTACTGTAACTCAGGAACAAACTGACTGTCAATAGCCTTCATTTCAGAGGAAACAGCAGGTGTCAAGAAAGCTATTGCCGTACAGTGTCTTCGCTTCATTTAGAGCTGTAGTGTCCAGGGGCCCCACTGAACTCTGTGGGACACATGTGGAGGTTCCTGGCTGAGGATTTTAAAGTGGATCATTTCAGTGAGAGCTAATCGTCTCTGTATTCTGTCATGGACATATTCTTTCTATCTGTCTATCCAGGCCACGGCCTGCTGCTGTTCTTTTCCTTTTTCCTCTCTCTCTTGTGCTTTCTTTCTTTCTTTTACTTTGTTTTTAATCTTCGGAGGTTTACAGTGTTAGCAGTGATGATTGCCACATACTGTGTGGTCGCCATGGTAACTAGGCAGTCCGGCGTATCCCAGTGATGAAATTTTTGCATGCAGAGTTATTCGTCTTTTCGTTCTCTTTCTAAGCCACTGCTCTTTCATCACTGAGGCCTTCAGGTGTAATAGTATAGTCGGAAGAACACTCATCATCAAACGGCTAGTAGCACAAGTAGTTGCACCCAGAAGGAATAAAACGAAAGGAATGAAACTTGGTGGGTAGGTTTGACCATGAGACCAGTCCTTATCACTGTACCTGACTGACCCAACAGCTACATCTGCGGGCACTCTAGCAAGGATGCCCTTCATGAGTCATCCTGTTAGTGCCAGCACCATTAGCAGATGGCTACACAACGCAAGACTGCATATGATTATAATGACTGCCCTTAACACCACATCAACATCGCTGAAGACTGCAGTGGTGTCGTGCCAGAGTGTCATCTTCAGTGACGAGTCCCGCTTTTGTGTTGGTGGGGACGACCAGACAAATCTGTGTGTGGAGGCACTGTGGTCAGCGCCAAGAAGAAACTTTTTTGGTACACGTCAATCGTCCAGAAAGCCTGGGGTCACTCCATCTCCACCCCTACAGCACAATCTGCAGGAACTGTGTGAGAATATTCAAGCTGCATGGGATGGATTATCACAGGACAACATTAGGAACCTCTACAACTCCATGCTGAGATGTCTGGCATGTATGTCTGCAAAGATGGCAGCCCAACACCATACTGAGAGACACTACTTCTGTATGTGTAGCTCAGTAAATACTGACCATATCAGCCTAAATTTATTATCATGTATTGTTCCTGGTAATCTTTCTCTTCCTTCCCAACAGCACTGTAGTCCCACACTTCCTTCTAGGTGCTGCTATTCATACTAAATTCATACTAAATATGTCAAATATATTACAAATTGTTGTACACAGTTAATACTGTATGTCTACTACATGTATGAAGCAATAGTCGAGTTTCTAAGTAATCTATTTTGAAGTGCATTTTTATGTGCCAGTGAGGAATAATTTATTGTTGGCTTATGTGCTATAATATCTACAGCATATTAATGTAACAGCCCTCTGTAGAACACATCAGGCTAATAATACCTTACCTAACTAGTCATTAGAGTCTTATGATACCAGGCTATGATGTGAGAGGGTGAGAAATGAACTGATGCCTAATTACAGACAATGGACTTTTACTGAACACTGTGCTTTATTATACTGTGTATCATATCGTTTGGTGCATAGAGCTGCTGCCACTGAACCTTGAATAGAGTAGTCACATGTATCTAGAACTTTCAGAAAGAGTTGAGTAAATGCTTCCATAAACTGGTTTTACCTTTTGAAATCAACACATGATTTGAATATCTTGGAAAACGATTTAGAGGACTTATGAATATTACATATAGTACAACATTAATATACATTATTAAAAGTTTAGCATAAGCTATCATTTTGGTGACCCTCCAGGCACAAGTATGGAGAAAGGCACTGATCATATATCTACGCGGATATCAATGCACAGCTGATCGGTCCTTCCATCTCTCAGCAGTCGTGTATTGAAATGTGCGGGGGTATGTTCTCTGTGGAACAAGTGTTCAGTTATAGTCCATGTCGACTGATCAGCCGCACCCAAACTTTTGCATACTGAACCTGGATTCCTGCTGGAACTACTGAGCTTCATCAGAAACAGATAAACACAACTAAACTGTTCTATAACTGTTCTGGTGCAATGCAGCATCGCATCCTTTACACTCATACACATACCAGCCCCCTTCCACACTACCGCACGCAGCCCCTTCCCAACACACACAGCACACACACATATACACACGCACGCGCACACACACACACACACACTGCACACCCTCAGTAAACTTTCTGAAACTCAATTACAGTGATGAAGCATCCACCACGCAGCACCTGACAGCCCAGAGTGAGATCAGCTTCACTGATAACTCAGAGAGAGAGAGAGAAGAAAAAGAAAGAGAGAGGAGAGAGAGAGAGACGGGAAGAGAGGAGAGAGAAAGAAAGCAATCGAGAAATAGAATAAGAAAGCATAAGAGAGAGAAAGATTTGGAGAGAGAGAGAGAGAGAGAGAGAGAGAGATACTGCCAGAGAATAAGGGAGAGAGAGAGATGGAGAGAAAGAGAAAGTGTGAGAAAAGAGATAGAAAGCGAGCGGAGAGAGAGAAAGAGAGATAGAGAAGAACTCTTTCATGTAAACAATGGGTAGTGATGATGACAAGCGTATATTACTGACTGTAAGACGTATGAGCTCAGTACTTATGAATGCTCTGTCCTCTCATTAGAGACATGAAACAGACCTGTAGATAGCATTAGAGAACCTTTAGAACCATTTCAAGGAAAGCACAGAGACCTATTTAGAACAGTGTGCTTTCTTACCTTCTTCTATGGTCAGGACCCCCACAGGACCCCCACAGAGCAGTTATTATGTGGGTGGTGGATCATTCACAGCACTGCAGAATTTGCCTGAGAATTGTCCACCACCCAAAACTATCCAGCCAACAGCACCCTATGGACATCGCCCTGTGGACACCATCCTGTGACCACTGATGAAGGACTAGAGGATGACCAACACAAACCGTATGCATCTACAAGGTGGACCAGCAAGGCAGGAGTGTTTAATAGAGTGGACAGTAAGTTTCTGATCCACTTACACCAGCACAAACACACAGTAACACGCCACCACCACGTCAATGTCACTGACCATTGAAGAACAGGGTAATAAAGTATAGAGAGAAAAAAATTAACTACCGTCTGTAACTGTATAACTACAGAGTGCTCCTATATGGTCAGCAGAGCTGAAAACATGCATGGTGTGTTTAGCGAGCCTCGGCGAGTGTCCAGCTCAGACGGTTCCTCAAAGCAGTCTCAGCGTCTCTCTGACATTTCCTTCCGCCAGCAGGAGCGGCTCCTACAGGCCGATATGCTAATGTTAATTAATACTGACATTTCCCATCAGTCACTGCTCACTATGGACTGAGGTGATAAGACTGAGCGCCACACGGAGAAGATGCTCTACAGGTGACACCTATGACACACACACACACACACACACTTGTCTTGCTATACTTGTGAAGACTTCTATTGCTTTCTTCTGATGTTTGTATTACCACAGCCAAATACTGTTATACCAACGCTCTTAGAATAGGTCATTTAAGGGTTCTATGATGGTTCTATTTAGAACCATGTGGTCTCAATATAACTATGTGCATGCTCAAATGGTTCTCCACATGATGAAATGGTTCTTCAGCTTGTTGGAGAAAGTGTTGTATATGGTTCTACTATATAAAGAACCTTTTTGAAAATAGTTCTATATAGCACCAAAAAGGGTTCTGCTATGCTCGCAACAGCAAGCTTGTAACAATAGAATTTGGCACTATATACCTTATACAACACATTCTCCACCAGTCTGAAACACTTTTACCTTGCAGAGAACTAGTATGCACTGGGTTCTTTGAGTGTTCATTGTTCTGTACAGAACCATTTTTATCAAAGAACATACTTCCAGACAGAATCCATCTTGTCAAGTTTTACAAAATTATTATGTGCATTTTTTTGTGAGTTTTTTTCACAATTTGTTAATTGCATTTATTTAAAGAAGCTTTAAGCTTAATTTTGAGATAATAAGGCCAAACATGATAAATTGTATTTAACCTTTGACACAAACCTACAAAAATAGCATCACAGTCTATTGTTATTATTATTTACTATTTAATTGTTTAATATATATGCCAGCAAATCAGCAGAGCTTTATCAAAATGCACTGCTTTGTGGAAAGGAATTATTTGTTTAAGGTCAGATTTTAGCCAAGAAAGACACTTAATCGCAATTAACTATGAAATGTTTATTGACCTTCTTATGTATATATGCTTTACTATGTGTGCTAGTCCATGCTCCATTTAAAGCAACCTGCTTCTCCCCCAATAGGACTGTTTAACCCCCTTATAGGACTGTTTAACCACCCATAGGGCTGTTTAACCCCCCAATAGGACTGTTTAACCCCCCTATAGGACTGTTTAACCCCCCTATAGGACTGTTTAACCCCCCTATTGGACTGTTTAACCCAGTATAGGGCTGTTTAAGCCCCTATATGACTGTTTATCCCCAGTATAGGACTGTTTAACCCCCTATAGTACTGTTTAACCACCTATAGGACTGGTTAACCCCCCAATAGGACTGTTTAACCCCCCTATAGGACTACTTAACCTCCCTCAAGGAATGTTTAACTCCCCTATAGGAATGTTTAACCCCCCTTTAGGAATGTTGAATAGACCATACTTGGGAAGCAAGTATGCTGGCTAGATGTTTAGCAAGATGGCATCAAAACAATAATGAGCTAAAAGGAAAGTAGGAAGATTGACCACATCACATGTACGAGCAGGTCCATCCTAGACAAAGGGCTTTAATGGAGACCATGTCTGTATTCTAATGGCTGTATACTATATACTCGCTGCATACTAAATCTGCCTAAAAGCAGTATGTAGTATGTAGTAAGTGAGTAAACTGTAAATCTGTAGTGCACTGGAGATACCTGGATGGTATTCTACTCCAGTCAGAGTTTCTAGCATACAGGGGGAACTCGCTTTAGCGGTTCAGTTTTAGAGTGAAGTAGCCGAGGGTAGCTAACAGCTAGGCTAAACATATTATAAGAGAACTGAGCAGCGCTAGCAGCAGCTAGCTCTAAACAGTGGATACAGTAATAACAGCTCCGAGGTAAATGTGAGGTAACTGGTCACGTGACTGTATTACTATAATACACTGTAGGTCAGAACTTGTCACTGTACTGTATACCACACACAGGGGGGGCATATACAGTATGCAGTACATACCACTGTAGTATGCAGTGTGCAGTACATTATTGTGCCATTTCGAATACAGCTCATAATACATATCTCGACAGATATGATGAAGATAAAAGACAAAAGAACATTAAAGGAACGAAAAAAAAAACCCCAAAAAGAACATGCTGTGTTATCTCCATCTCATCTCTCCCCATCTGCAGACCAGTGTTAGTGGCTGGTGTTATATCAGGACTGTGTGGGTTGGATTCTGCTGCTTTGTTTGTTTACTGTAAGGAGACGACAGAAGCATGCAAGTGGCGTGTGTTCCTGAATCAGCCCCGTGCTGAGGGACGAGGAGAAGGGATGATTTTCTAACAGAGTCGCTGTCACGGGCTGCTGCTGCTGGACCCTTTCATTAATCAAAGAGAGGGAAAGAGGGAGAGAGCCCATCCCAACCGGTATACACAATGATTCGGCACACAGAGAATGCAGGATTACATCCACCACAGCCCGGAGATAAAACACATAATAAGACACCGCATGCAGAAGCTGAGCTAAACCAGCTTGCAAATACGGTATACATGCATGTAATCTATGTATATAAAAGACTGCCACTTAAGAAACCAAGCTAAAACAACAAACATAGCTTATAATCAGTGTGAATATTATAAAACTATATAAAAACTGATATAGTTCATAAATATAGTGACTATATAAGCAGAAATATATATATATTAAAGACTAGTGCTGAAGAAAACTGGCTAAAACAACAAACATAGCAATAAAATTAGCACAAATATTTTACAAACTCTGCAAACACTGCCATAGTTCACAAATATAGCAAATATATACGCACATATATTGTATATCGTCGCTGTCCAATGAAAAACATGTATCTCCATTTTTGTTGATTTTTATTTTAATGCTTCGTTTGATCACATGATATGATGTTTACACTGTGCAGAAATTTCATGAGGTATGGACCAACAGAAATGGCCCAATATGACTTTGAAAGACGTCTGGTTCCATTGACTTTCATTCAAATTAAAAGAGGTTTTTGGCCTCTCCTGTAAAGTTGCCATTTTGGAGATGCCTGTTTTTCTTTGGACAGCGACGATATATAAGACTACTAAAGACGGAAACAGAATGATATTATAAAAACTGTACAAAAACTGCCTTAGTTCACTAATATAGCTTATAAATTTGCTCAAATATTGTACATAAAACTGCACAAAATCAAAATCAGCTAAAATGAACAGAAACAAATAATATATATATGCACAAAGACCAGATAGCCTGTACTTACAGCCTAATGAGTGATCACAAATACTAAACCTAGCTATTAATTTAACAAACAAGGCCAGAAAAATAGAATTTGCCTGCAAGTGGTGCTTTGTGTGGGTCATCAAATGAACTGCTATTGTGTTTCTGTCTGTGCTGTAAAACTACCCGGCTGTTCAGTTAGAAACCCGCGTCTGTAAGAATCCATCGCAGGAACAGTCACACCCGACCAGAACCAGAAAACCACCACATCACAAAATCCTGTGACCAAACACAACCAAGCGTCCCAACGCAGTCGCGACATCATCAAGAGGGTGATGTAATGAATGCGACACTCTCGCGCTGCATTACTCACACTTTAGAGAGGGATGAGAAAAGAAGGATGTAGTGGAAAACAAAGGGAATAAGATGTGTTGAGTGAATTAGAGTTTGACAACTCAACAAGGACACTGTCCTACTGCATCCTAATACAGACGCAGAAAGGGAAACAATTAAACGTTGCCCCAAATATAATCAATTATACACAATAATAGTATGACTTATACATATCATAGAAAGTAATCTATAGTACCAGTCAAATGTTTAGACACAGCTTCTCATAGAAGGTTCTCCTTATGTGTATCTTAATGAATAGAATAAAAAAATAAAATAAAAGTGAACACAGCAAACTATAAACTAGCACCCATGGAATTATACAGTCCACCTTAAAAACCTCCGGAATGAAACTGTACAGGAGGATGAAACAGATTTCCTAACCTGCAGTGGAGGCTGATAGAGCAAGGTTTATTTCTAAGAGGTCAGAAGCAATTCCATTGGTCTGTCCATGATGAATATTTACTAAACTGAAAGGAGAACTAGAGCTTTACACTGGGCAGAAAAAAGATCAAAGTTTTTACACCACTAAATATATATAAGAGGTGGAGATATGGAGAAATATGATACTGAGTATATCAGGAGTATATGTGGTATATCAGGAGATGTACTGTTTCAGACTCTCATCAGTTGGAGCTAGACTGTAGTCTTTAAGATCACCAACAACATCCATTTAGCTGGGTGTGTCTAAACGTTTGACTGGTAGTGCATATGTAATAATTACATCCTATAGGTATATGTAGTATAAGGTATAAAACCTCCAAAATAAAAACTTTACAAGAGAAGGGAAACGTACTTCGCTTTACACATAATGTAAAGAGCAACAGGGAATTTCAAATTATGTCAAAAACTGAAAATGACAGAAATGGAGGTTTTGTTCTGGAAGCAGAGATATATAAGTAACTACTATGTGTGTTACCAGGCTTTGTGATATCATGATACAAACCTGTGGCAGTGTGCATGATGGAGAATGGATATCCTATACACTATGTCATTGAATGCCACTCCTGCCTGAAGTTACTACCTTTTTAAATACTCCCTAAAGGTGATGGATTGTTTGTCAGAGGAGCTTAACTATTATATGCGTAAGTATTAATACTAAAGCTGAGGGCCTACAGTCTGAAACATTAACCTTAAACCTAGTCTCCCAAAGATCATAATCACATTGTTATTGTGATAATGTGCAAAATATGACCCCCAACCCCTACAACATATGCACACGCACACACACACACAGATACAAGCACACACACACACAGACACACACACACACACATTCACACAGACACACACACGCATACACAGATACAAGCACACACACACACACACAGATACAAGCACACACACACAGACACACACACAGATACAAGCACACACACACAGACACACACACAGATGCAAGCACACCCACACAGACACACGCACAAGCACACAGACACACGCACAAGCACACGCACACGCACACACACAGACACAAGCACACACACACACACAAGCACACACACACATGCACACAGACACACACACGCATACACACTCTGCCCTACAGTAATGTGATGATGGATGGCTGAAAGCTTGGCAGAATGTTGGGCCTCCCCAGCAGCTGTGAGCTTCATGCAGATCTGTGTATTTGTGTGTGTGTGTGTGTGTGTGTGTGTGTGTGTGTGTGTGCGTGCAGTATTTTACATATCAAATGTCAGAGACCACCTTTCACTTATTTTAATTCAATATACACATATATATGTATATATATGAAGCATCTTAACTGATTCTGCAATTCTGCAATTTCCTTTGGGATCAATAAAGTGTTATCTTATCTTATCTTATCTTATCTTATCTTATCTTATCTTATCTTATCTTATCTTATCTTATTATGTACATTTCTGAAATATCAGTGGAGTTTCCCTTTAATTCCCTGAATATACTGCATTTGACTGCATTTGTATATATACATAATATATATGTATATATATATATATAACACATATCTATGACTGTGCTACCATAATGACCATTTGATATAAAGGTTTTTGATATTTTGATATAAAAGTCTCTACAATCAACCACAACATCAAACCCACTGTAAATGACCTAACAACCAACTTCTGGAAACTTAAAACGCAGGGGGTGTTCCCCTTTAACTGAGCCTGTGGGTGTTATGAGCTGACCTGGGCTGAAGTTTGAACATCCTCAGTAAGTCACATGTCCTCTAAAGACAGCACACATACATGTTCGCTATAGAGCTCTGTTTATTAGCTGAGTTCAACAGAACAGAGGAAAACAGAGCAGACCATATTAAATGTGCTACAGGACACCTTTCCTGGCCCCAGCTAGTGTCTAGTGTCTCAACAGAGGACATGTGTCTCGGCGGAGGACGTATGTCTCAGTGGAGGATGTGTGTCTCAGCAGAAGATGTGTGACTTATTTAAACTTTGAAGATCAACCACCATGTGACCAGGAGTGCCCAAACTTTTGGACTGCATGTGTTATTATCTGTCACGTGTTATGGAACAGTAATACGCCTGTAAAGGAGTGTTTTAGCCTGGACTGTCTTTCATATGAAGCACGTTACAGGACAGCCAATCAGGACAGACCTCATTTGCGTATACCTGTCTTAGAGGCACAGTGATAAAAACAGCCTGAGGGAGAGACTGTAGAATCACCACGTAAAAATGAATTATGACTCTCTCACTCTGTTCCTTTTCTCTTTTTTTCTCACTCTTTTCTGTCTCTCTCATCCTCTGTCCCTCTTTTTCTCTCGCTGTCTTTCTTTCTCTTTCTATCTCTTAATTTCTCTCTTCTTCTCCTTCGTTTCTTTTTTCTCTTTTTCCCCCTCTCTCTGTCTCTCTCACCCTCTCTATCCCTCTATCTCCTTTCTCTTATTCTCTCCCCCCTCTTTCTCGCTCTCTCTCTTTCTATCCCTTCCTCTTTCTTCTCCACTCTCTTCTCTCATTATCTCTCTCTTCCCTCTCTCCTGCTCTCATTCTTTTACCTCTCTCTCTCCCCCTTATTTCACTGTGTACTGCTTTCCCATCCTTCCCTCTGTCTCCTGCTCTCGCTGCTCTCAACTCTGCAGTGCCCAACTTTGTATTCTACAGACCCCTCTCTCTCTCCACTCTCATTTTCTCATCCTCCTGTGTCACTTACAGTCCTTCTCTCTTTCTGTCTCACCATCCCCTTTTTCTCTCTATCCCTTCATTCTCTCTCTTTTTCCCCTTCTCTTTCACAATGTTACTTTCTCTCCTTTCTCTTACTGTGCCCTGCCCCCCCTCTCTCTCTCTTTCTCTCTCTCTCTTGCTGCTCTTATCTCTGCAGTGCCCACCTTTGTGGTATTTTTGAAGCCCCTCTTCTTTCTTTCTTTTTTTCTCTCTCTTTCATTCTCATTTCTTAATCTCTTCCTTTTTTCTCTCTTTCTCTCCCTCTCTTAATTCTCTCTACCATCTTTCTCTCTCCCATCTCTCTCATGTTCTCCTTTCTTTTACTCTCTTCTCTCATGTGTCCATCCCCTCTTTCTCTTTGTATTTCTTTTCTCTCACAGCCTTACACTCTCCTTTCTCTCTCATTGCCTTCTCTCTCTCTTTCTCTCTCTCTCCCCATCCTACGCTCCTGGATGAGTCACAGGCTCGATGTTTCCTGCACTCTCACGCTCAGACGAATGGCTCTCTCTGTACAGGCGGCACCCGGTGTGCTTAAAGTAGAAGTGAGAGAGAGAGTGAGAGAGAGAGAGAGAGAGAGAGAGAGAGAGAGAGAGCTGGCTGAGCTCACAGTGAAATGAGAGGGGTGATTTATGTTTAAACCCAGTGAACATCTGATCAATATGAACATATGGAATTCTGCCTGACAGCTGAAGAGTTCCTGTTTCTCTTATGATTCAGTGTCTTATTATGACCAGCAGGTACAGCAACAGCAGTAACACTAACACTCTGAACACTGCTGAACAGTCTGAACAGATGAGTACATATTAACCACTCACCCTGGAGGCTGCAATCTGATCAATAGATCAACAGATCAATACGTTTTTACTGTCTAAGTCTAAGTCTAAGTTCTGCTCTAAGTGTCTTTTCTAATGTGTGAAACTGTTGATTCAAATGACCTGTCAGCGATTTCTTATCTGGCCAATTAAAGTGATTCTGATTCAGATTCGGGTACAGATTCTGACCTCCAACCTCTGACATCTTCACCAACCAAGCGGCTAAAAAGTTACTTTAGTCAAATCCAATCAAACGAGGTCCAGCCTTGTTCCTGGTCATTTACATACAGATTTTGATTTAGATTCTGATTCAGATTTGATTCCAAACCCCAAACAATGAAGAACCATGCGGTTAAAAAGTTGCTCCAGGCAGTTTTTTTCCTGATCGGTTAAATGCAGATTCTAAATCAGATTCTGATTCATATTCTGATTTAGATTCTAGTTCTGTTTTTATAAAACCCCAACAATTAAGATTCAGACAGTTTAAAAGATTGCTCCAGTCAAATCCACTCAAATAAAGACAAGCAACATTGTTTGCGGCTGATTAATTAGATTCATATTCCAATTCAGATTAGGATTGATACTTCTGTCAAATCCAGCCAACTGAAGAAATGCAGTCTTTCTGATTCATATTCAGATTTATATTCTTCTGTTTTTATAAAACCCCCACAATTACGATTCAGACCGTTTAAAAGATTTAAGATATAAAATATTCACATAATGATTCAGATTCTGATTCGGATTCAATTAAGAATCAAACTGTCAAATCCAGCCAAGTTCAGAATTGTGTTTCAGATTCTGCTTCGAAACGGACCATTAAAAACAGAGCGTTTAAAAAGTTGCTCCTTCGTGACGTCACTGGACGGAACAAGCATAAAAGAGTTCACATCCGAGACGGGGCTCGCGAGATCAATACAGGGATCAAATACAGAACAATACAGGGATCAAACAAACAAACAAAACAAAACCAAAGCGGCACGCGCAGCCTCGTGACAAAATGCGGCTCCAGTGTTGGATCTGACCGCGTCGATGAGCCCGCCAGAGCCGCTGCGCTGCTCCGAACCCGCCAGAGCGGAGCCGAACTCACAGCCTCCCCTCAAATAAGCGGAGTTTGCTCAGCACATTCAGCACCAGCGAGCGGAGTGGAGACTCACCGGAGAGAGGATTCCCCTCGGCGGATCTTCAGCCTGGTAATCACTCACGCGCCGGCGTGTTCAGCAGCATCCCCACCGCAAGCGCGAGAGAGCTTTCCTTCCCTTTATCCCTTCTTTACTTCCTCTCTTTCCTGCTTGCGCTTCTTTCTCTCCTCACGATGCACCAGCTGCTCCGCTCTGCAGTACTTGAAGAAAAAGAGGAGAGGGACCGCGAGAGAGGGAGAGAGAGAGAGAGAGAGAGAGAGAGAGAGAGAGAGAGAGAGAGAGGGAAGGGGAGGGGAAAAGGATGGAGGAGGGTGAAATCAATAGTGGGTAGTTCCTCTCTCTCTCGTTTTCTTTTCTTTGGAGTCACGATTCTCCGGAGGCTCCGTCTTTCTCCCAGTCGTGAGTTTTCTGCTGTAACTTTGTGGGTGTTTCCATAAACAGGGTGGGCTCTGTCTCATCACCCACTCAGCTCCCCTCCCTCACTCCCTACTGCCTACACTGAGGGCACGTCAGTCTCAAACTACTTGGTTAGTTTATATGTCCGGGCGTGCTGAGGGGGAACCATGACAATTGCTGTCATTTATTTATAATCTAAGCTGCTTAGGTTCTGGAGACAGGGTGAGAGGTCTTACCTGAAGGCAGGTAACACCCTGGACATGATTAAATAGGTTAGCTGTAACAGTCATTCTGAGTGGTCTGGTGTGATAGATTCTGAGTAGAGAAGAATGATACTACTGATACCAACTTTTACCAAGGCTAATATTTCGATACCAGTATCAATACTTTCAGGTGGTTTGTGATTTTGCACATTGACTAATAGCAAATATGATCAAAATGATAACAGAATGTTTAATATTAATACACTCATCATCAAAATAATAGCTGCACAAATAACTGCATCTGAAAGGAATCAGCCGACAAGAATATAACTTGGTGGGTGGTTTTGACATCATGAGACGTGCTAATGATCCAAGCTTCCTGATCGGCCGTGCATGTGACGTAAGCCAGGACGGGCCTTCTCTCTGTAGCTGACTGACCCAGCAGGCTATTCAAATGAATGATAATAAATGTAGACCGATATGGTCAGTATTTATTGAGCTACACATACAGAAGCAGTGTCTCTCAGTATGGCATGGGGCCACCATGTGTACTAACGCAACATGCCAGACGTCTCAGCATGGAGTTGTAGAGGTTCCTAATGGTGTCCTGTGATAATCCATCCCATACAGTTTAAATATTCTCACACAGTTCCTGCAGATTGTACGGTAGGGGTAGAGGTGGCACCAGTCCTTCTGGACATGTGGTGCATGATTCATTTGTCGTCTCCACCAAGTCAAAAGTGGGACTCGTCACTGAAGATGACCTGCTGACATTCTGAGTCACTCCATGACAGTCTGGAACGATGCCGTTGCAGTCTTTGGTGACGCTGATGTGGTGTTAAGCAGTCATTATAACGGTCTGTGTGCATGAAGTCCTGAGTGCTTATGGCTGCTGGGTCAGTCAGGTACCGTGCTATGTCACATGCACGGCCAGCCACATGCACGGATCTTTATTACCGCAGTGGTCTTTATCTACTATGTGAAACGATAAAATAGAATAGCACGGAGAAGAACAGTAAGATGGCTAGTAGCTTGTAAGTGAACTTTGGAAGACAGTTTAAAGGAAATCACAGTGAGATGAGTAGAGTTGGAGCTGTCCGTGGTGCTGAGAAGGAGCAGAGCTCAGCAACAGTTCAACCAGCCCAGTTCAACCAAAGGTGAGTAGAAGATCCTTGAATCATCTCAGGCAGAAATAGTCAGCTGTGATTGTAATCCACAAACCATGTAGGTGAGTTAGGTAGAGATCCCCAGGGTAAACTACTCCTCCAGTGTCAGTAGAAGTTCCACCCTTTAGACCTCCACTGGAGGAGAGGGCCTGAAGCATTCCCATTTAAGCGTACTTAAGTATGGAGAGTAACAGTAGCATGATTTATTATGGCTCTAATGTCCTTTTATCATTTCTGGAACAGGACTCTTAATGAGCTCAGTTTAGGTGAAGAGACTCTAGTGTCTCTCAGTCCACCAGTCTTTAGTAGAGGGTCAGTAATTAGTCTGATACTGATGTCTATTCAAATTATCATAAGCACAAACACTGAAGGAGAGCAGTTTTCATTAGCTAGAACCAAGCTCTGTCCACCAGGCCAAAACAAACTCAAAACAAAGGCTATATTCAAATTGGCATACTACATTCTACAGAACTTGCATACCAAGCCTACACAAAAGTAGTATGTACCCGGTAAACATTTAAACCGCTTGAATCGTGAAACACTGTTGAAATCAAATATTTCACTATTCTTAAACGCCTTTTAAACACCCATGGACGACCATTGTTTACTGGGTAGTATGCAGGATGCAACCAAACTGAAGATCTGTAGTGCACTGAAGATCCCCGGATGGTGTTCTCTTCCAGTCAGAGTTTCTAGTATACAGGTGGAGCTATCTTCATGGTGTACTGCATCCCATCATGCACCGCATCCTCAACAGCTCTCAACCTGCCTTACTTAGAGAAAATGGTGGTGGGTGACACTGGGGAGCAAAACACAGCCAACTCCTTATATAAATGTGGGTGTGGTGATTGTAGTGGGGTATGTTTTCATCAGAATGAGCCTCAGAAAGTTAAAATATACAGGTCTGAAGATTAATAAAGATGAACTCGCTTTAGAGGTTCAGTTTTAGAGTGAAATAGCCGAGGGTAGCTAACAGCTAGGCTAAACGTATTTCAGGTGAACTGAGCAGCGCTAGCAGCAGCTAGCTCTAAACGATGGATATGGTAATAACAGCTGTTGGAGTATGGAGTATGCAATATAGTGGTGTGCCATTTTGAATACACCCAAAGTAACCACTGTACTCTGCTCTTTAGCTTGGACGTGTTTCAAATACATCATCCAGCTCTGGAACTGAAGCCACTCAGGCTCTCGTATTCTCATTGTGGTCTAAAATAAAATGCTGAAGTTTCAACATTAGAGGAGTGAACAACAGAGCAGGAGCTGAACCAACACAGCAGAACGGTAGACCATTAACCCCTTAATTAGGGGAAGATAGAGAGGAGCACAGATCCACTCAGTCCATTACTCGAAGGGGGATTTCACCAATTCTCCAAAATTCTCTGTTGTTAATTTCTGGGTTTTCCTTACACCCTGTGTTAACACTGCTACATGAACTTACTCTAAGTTCTGAATGTTCTGCTCCTCCTGCTGTGGAGTTGCCGTTTCACAGATTTTTGCTCCGACAGTGATTATAAGTAATTTGCTCATTGACTTCTATTCATTTACTGACTGATGCTGAGGCTGCCTGAATTAGCCTCATCCTGTAGACTCATTCCGAGGAATGGCCCTCCGGAGAGCCGTAAGAAGAAAAGTCTGCCCCACAGATGCCGTTCTTCTCTTCCAGCTGGAAGAAGAAGGCCCTTCTGGAATAAAGGGAGCACTCTTCTTCTCTTCTCTCCTCGCTCTGACATAAAACCATCCGGAGGAAAACTCTCACTGAGGAGGATGAGGAGGAAGGACCCCTCTCACTCTCTCACACAGATATGCAAATGACCACCATTCCAGTCCAGCACCAGCTGCTCCCTCATACATGTAGCCATAAAAACCCTCTCTCTCCTATATCTCTCTCTCCCTCCCTCTCTTCTCTCTCCCTTAACCCTTTTTTCTTCCTCTTTCTCTTTCCCTTAACCCTCTTGTCTAACTCTCTTTCACCCTCTCTATGTACCTTTATCTACATCTCTAACTCTGCTTGTGTTCTCTTACCCTTTCTGCCTTATCTATCTATCTATCTATCTATATATATATATATATATATATATATATATATATATATATATATATATATAGATAGATAGATAGATAGATAGATAGATAGATAGATATCCCCTCACATTTTTTGGGGGGTTTCTTTTCCTGTAATCTTCCGTCTCTGTCTATCTCTTCACCCTCTTTCCCTCCCCCCCTCTAAGTTGTGTAGTGATGGTGGGGGGTGGGGGGGATCAGCAGTTGGAGCAGCTGTGAGTTTGACTGATGTCTGCAGACTCCGCCTCCTCTGCATCACTGCACACCTCACTGGATCACAGACCTCAGCCAGGAGCAAGGCATGCTGGGATAGAGGAAGACTAGTTTTGCTGATCAGTAGTGGAGCTGATCTGATCATCAGCATTGTTAGCACCAGCTGTGCAAACAGACTGATGGAGGTGGCTGTAGTGGTGCTCAGGCTGATTCTATACTCGTCTGTTTGGGTGGTTATTAAACTCAGATCAAACCTGCAGTAATACATCTGCATGTATACGTTCAATCAATCGCTCTCTCTTTCTTTACTGACACTATAAACCACAGGCCCCAACTCCACTTGTTTTTGAGTGAAAATGCACAAAGTGGAGAAAGAGAGAGAGGGGGGGGAGAGGCGGGAGAGAGACAGATGGACAGAAAGAGAGACAGACAGAGTAAGTGAGGGGGAAAGGAAAGATGGGCAGAAAGAGAGAGGGATAGGAGAAAGAGAGGGATAGGAGAAAGAGACAAAAATAAAAAACTCAAAAGGGGAAAGAGAGACAGATGGGCAGAATCAGAGAGAGAGGGAGATGATAGAGAGTGAGTGGGGAAGTATAAAAGAAGGTCAGAAAGGGGGTGGGGAGAGATAGAGAGAATAAGGGAAAAAAAGAAACGAGAGGGAAAGAGATGGGACAGACGGGGAGAGTGTAAGGGAGAGTGAGGGTGAAAAAAGATGGGCAGAAAGAGAGAGATGGAGAAACGAGGAGGAAAGAGAGGAAGAAAAAGTGAACAAGATGGGGAAAAGACAGAGAGGTGGGAAGAGAGAGACAAAGAGTAGGAGAGAATGAGGGGAAAAAGAAAAATTGGTCAGAAAGCGAGAGAGAGAGAAAAGAAGAGAAAAAGAAAGAGAGTTCTGTACGGTGACCTCTGAGGATGCTGTCTGCTAGTCCTCTACTGAGCCCCACTGGAAAATACTGTATTAGCCATTAACCTACAGATGTGATTAAACAGGCCACACCTCCGTCGCTACACCTTCGATTCTTCGATCTTCAGACACACGCTAATCTAGCTGACTGCTACCTGTAGCCTTTATTACTATTTGAGAGCTGTGAATCTGCTGATTAGCTGTCTGGACCATCAGCAACAGTGTTCTTGTTCAGCAGTTACATTCTGGAACCTCAAACTGCGCTAAGGTGGAACTTCAGGTCAGAAGTGCTAATCTAATCTGGATCTCTATACAGGTTAAGGAGTTCCCCAGCTGCATTGCTTACTCACGACGGACACTTGCTATAAATGCTGTAGATGAATATGACTAGTACATCGAGGTAAGATCTCTTTTACAGGTTATTAAATATAATAAGCTTAATATAAAACCAGGAGAAAAGCAGCACCACTATGGGTTCATCAACTAAAGAATACACTCAGCATCAAAAGAATAGCTGCACCCAGAAGGAATCAACCAACAGGAATGAAATTTGGTGGGCAGGTTTGACATTTGTGAGACATTTGAATGATTCAACTTTCACACTCGCCCGTGCATGGGACGTAAGCAAGGACGGGCCTTCTCGCTGCATGGACATTGATGTGGCCTACATTCAGAAATTTGTCAAGTACGTGTCAAACTGAATGAGAACTGTTGTTGGTGTTGCACACTTTTAGGTACGTTTCAGTCACAGGTGATTGATTTTTGTCCGAAGTGCTTATTTCCAGTAAGAGCACTGCAGGGCAGGATAGTGGGTCAGTGTATCTATTGCGTGGAACGTGAGGAGCCCTGCCTGCTATCTCAGCCATTCAGTCAGTGCTGGGTAGCGGTGTACATCTTTACATACTAATGCCACACTCACAGGTTCAATTCAAATCAACATTAGACTGATAAATATACGATAATAGTAGCTCATTCATACATAATGAGCTGTATATATATATATATATATACAGGGGTTGGACAATGAAACTGAAACACCCGTCATTTTAGTGTGGGAGGTCTCATGGCTAAATTGGACCAGCCTGGTGGCCAATCTTCATTAACTGCACATTGCACCAGTAAGAGCAGAGTGTGAAGGTTCAGTTAGCAGGTAAGAGCACAGTTCTGCTCAGAATACTGCAATGCACACAACATTATGGGGGACATACCAGAGTTCAAAAGAGGACAAACTGTTGGTGCACGTCTTGCTGGCGCATCTGTGACCAAGACAGCAAGTCTTTGTGATGTATCAAGAGCCACAGTATCCAGGGTAATGTCAGCATACCACCAAGAAGGATGAACCTCCACCAGCATCACGTAGTGACCTGGCCACTATCCTGCAAGAAGAATGGCTTAAAATCCCTCTGACCACTGTGCAGGACTTGTATATGTCATTCCCAAGACGAACTGACGCTGTATTGGCCACAAAAGGAGGCCCTACACCATACTAATAAATGATTGTGGTCTAAAACCAGGTGTTTCAGTTTCATTGTCCAACCCCTGTATATATATATATATCTGTGTGTGTGTGTGTATTATGGCAAGCCAAACAGGAAATATGGAATGAACTTTGATATATATGGAATGAACTTTGATATACTGTATATACAATGAACTTTGATATATATGGAATGAACTATATATATATATACATATATATATATATATACATACATGAAAAGTAAAAAAAAAAAATCTGCGACAACTGCATTTGACCAATCTGTTACTGGCACCATTAGTAGCTCCACCCATTTGTTCTGGCTTGGCATGTCTAGTACCCCAACCAAAAGGGTTTCGTGACACCATATCAGCGGATTTGTAACCATCCCGTACCATACAGCCCATTGCAAGAGCACCATTAGATCAATTTCCAGAGCTTGTATCCTCATCACATGAATGTTTGATGTTGCATTTTAATGATAATTCATTTTGCTTTCGTAGTTTCATGCAAATAGGCCAACAAAACAAAGCGAGCTTTTAGCCCAGGCTGCATTACACCAAACCACTGAGTTTCTCATTTATAATTACGCTCTAACACCCAGCAGGCTGTTGTTTGGCGCGTGCATGTGTGGGTGTGCATATTATTTGTGAGAAACTCAAACCGGTCTAAACCAGGCTTCTCTCGTTTTCTGCTTTGCACCAGATGAGTTTTGAAACACCTGTGGGTGGATGGAGGGAAAGGGGGCTTTAATTGCTGTTTTAAATGTCCCCTGTCTCCCAAGCCTTCTCATTTCACTTTCAAACATGCTCACCTCTTTCTGACCTCCAGCACAATCACAGCTAACTCTTCCAAACTTCTGCAGGCAGCCTGTGAATAAAACTGTCTGACTAAAACATGAAGAGTCTCCCATTTAATCTGCCTCTCTCTGCATACAGAATTCATAATGCAGAAGCTGATCACAAAGGACTTCCTTTCCTCATGTACTGTTTAATCAGTGCACCAAGAATCAATTAGTTGTGGATTGTAGAAACAATGTTTTATGTTCTAATATGTTCTTTACCAGTGAATTTATCTTGCTAGCGACCCTATGGAATTCAAGTAGTTTGCTAAGTTAACTGCTTTTGCGTTTCTCTTTACAATTGGGCACAGTTTTGCCTGCTGGCCAGGGCCGTAACATGGCCATCCTTTCACAAGTTTCTGAATACGCCAGTGCCAACCTTTAAGCCCAGACGAGTTTGGTCCTCCCTGGCAATGCACCAGTGCATGATACCACACCACTGCAGGGTGCTATCCCACTTCTGACACCAGCTTAGCGTAAGACACAGGGTGAGACATTGTGCTTTAACTGTCAAACAACAACATGAATAACATAAAATGCTCCATTTATGGAGGGCGCATACCTCCTGCTATACAGCCTCCATCCCCCTGGCTGGGTTCCTTGGCGATGCACCAGTGCAGAGTGCCATACCACTGCAGGGTGCTATGCCACTTCTAACAGCACCGTAGCATTAGCATAAAGTCAGACAGACACAGTGTATGTCATGATGCTGCTATAACTGACAAACAACAACATAAACAACTTAAAATGTCCCGTTTTCTGGCAGGTCTGTGACTCCCATAATCCGACCAGCATGGACATCAGGAAGTGCCAGCCTACATAGATACATATATATATATATATATATATATATATATATATATATATATATATATATATATATATATATATATATATATATATATATATATGTATATATATTGTAGCATCAGCATATAGTAAGACACAGTGTGGCTATGATTCTGCTTTAATTGACAAACAACAACATTAATAACATACAATGCTGCATTGTCGGAGGGCCCATGTCTCCCATGATTCTACTGTCCTACTAACTTTCCGTAGGCCAGTGCCAGACAGTAGCTGGTTGCTACAGTCTCCCCCCTACCCCCCAGGCTGGGTCGGCTGCCTCGGCGATGTATCAATACAGGGTGCCACTCCAAGGTGGCATCCCACTTCTGACACCATTGTAGCATTTTATAGAGTAAGACACAGAGTGAACCATGATCCTGCACGATTCTACCTGATGAACAGCAACATAAACAACATAATTCCCCAACATTTTGGTGGGTGTATGACCTGGCATGATTCACCTGGCATGGACCTCATTAGGCACCTGGGAATTAAGTGTCTATTTGCTTTGAAAAAGTAACATTAATGAACAAGCTATGGTTTTATACGCGTCAACATGTCAATGTGTTTGTTTAACAGCTTCCTTACCTCTCCTTGAGGAAGCCCAGTGCTGTTTGCAGTCATCATTCAGCACCTGGTTTAGCTAATCAGTACTCCCCTATGTTAAAGTGTGCTGCTGAACTAATCCTGGTATGGGATGGCTAGGACCACTACTACTACTCCCACTACTTTGATAACAAGAATTCATGGTGCTTTTACTGTATTTACCTTTATTTATATCTGTTCTACTGATTTTGGCAGCACAAACATTTGTACAATACTATATGCATACAAACAATATGTATTTTTCCATCGTCAGTCAAATGTAATCTGCATGCTGACGTGCTTCCCTGAACTGTTTGCATTCCTCTTATGTGCTTGCATCACCGCAGTGCGAGGTAGTCTGGCGTTCATCTGCGCTGTTCAAACACAGCCAGCTGCTGGAGCCGCATTCCACATATTCAGCAATGACAGACACCATCCCCCACTCACACGAATATAGCCCGAAGTGAATCCGGCTGGACTGAGGGAGTAAAGCCTTCCCAGGGTGTGATGGCCCCTTCCATCAATTAATCAGGATGGGTGTTGCATTAGGAGTGTTATCCGAAGACTCCTATGGTGTTTAACCCTTATGTGCCAGGAGTGCAACAGCAGCGTTACCCTCAGTACTTGGTTAACTGTCCAAACTGCAGGCTGAAAAGCTGGGGCTACAATGCTATAGGCTGGACTGGTGGGGCAACACTAATACAGTCTGATTGAGCGGAGTTAAATAGCTGGGTGGGGCTTAACTGTTCAAAGATGGTTGGTGGTTAAAATGCTATAAGATGAAAGAGCAGGGACCGAGCAACTGTAACTGTAAAACTGTAGGTCTAATCTGCTTTAGGCTAAACGACTGTAGGCTTAACAGAATGGACATACTGCTGTAGGCTGAATGGATGAATGGACAGGGCTAATCTGCTGTAGAGTGATTGGAGAGAAACAGCTGCTGGCAAAATGGGCGGGGTTAAAATGCTGCATGCAGAATGGACAGGGCTAATACACTGCATGCAGAACGGGCAGGGCTGCCATGCTGTATACTAACTGGGGGTCAAGATGCTGTAAGATGGGGCAGAAGGGGCGGGGCTAAAATATTGCATGCAAAAAAGCCAGGGCTTTAATTTGCATGCAGAAGGACAGAACTGCATTGCTATACGCTAACAGGGGCTAAACTATTTTAGGTTGAATGGACAGGGTCAACCTGCTTAGGCGAAGTGGGTGGGGCTAAAATGCTATAGGCTAAACGACTATAGCCTAAGGATAGGCTACACTGCTGTCAGTAAGGTGGGTGGGGCCAATCTGCTGTAGGCTGAATAGGTGGGGCTAAAGAGCCATAGGACAAGGGTTACAGTGCTGTAGGCTGAGCTGGGTGGGGCATATGCATGTTTATTCATGGATGTAACTGTTACTGGAAAGCAGCTAGTACCCAGAACTTTCATGCATATCATACTCACTGCCTCTTTAAGAGTCTGTCCAGTGCTATGTGAGAGAGCGAGAGAGAGAGAGGGAGTGTGTGTGTATAGTATTCAGGCCCACACTCCTCTACCTGTCATCTCAAGTTAACTCAGCTGATAATAGATGATTTCTGACGCTGACGTTAATTGCCTTTTCTCTCTCTACTAGGCAGAGGTGCGTGCAAGTGTTCATTCACAGATGGTATAACGGACAGAATGGCCAGTTATTCCCTTTCCTGTCATCTGCTCTGCTCTCTCCGTCCTCTCCCTATCTCTCCTCTTTCATTCTGTTCTCTTCTCTTCATTCATCTTCTCTACCTCCATATATCTATCTGTATTCATTTGTTTTCTCCCTCTCACTCCTTCATGCTCTCTTTTTTTTCTATTTATTAGGCTGAATGAATAATGCATTAATGCCTGCCTGCCTCTGTAATCAAATTGTCCTATTATAGGCCTTCAGCAAGCTTAAGCGTTGGCCTAAATGGATAAAATCCCCTCTCCCAAATCTCCTTTACATGCTGATTGGCTCTGCTACATGGCTAAGTGTGTGCCTCTTGTTTTGCTCTTTTTCTGAGGACCTGGGCTTTTGCTCATAATGGTAGAATAACATGAAGGGTAATGAGCTTGTTTGAGCATTTTGAAACTATATATGGGGACAGCAGAGAGGAGCCAAGGTTGATGGTACCACTTCCAAACGAACTGTGGTCATTTTTCCTTTAGCTTACCCCTCTATCTATGTGACTGTGTCCATGTACCAGGAGGCCTACCACTGTCTGGAGATCCAGAGGTAAAGAGATAAATAAGCACAGGAAATATCAGGGGAACCTCATGAATGATCCATCATCAGAAAAGTGTTCAAGCTTCATCAAGTCAAGCTTGGAGATCAGTGTGCTAAAAGGACACTTTGGCAAACATGTTTAGCCATCATTACATTTGTTGTGTGTATAGCCCCCGAGGGGGTGTAGGGTAACATTGGGTAGGCACTATATACTATATAGTGAGCACCAGTTAAACAAGTCTCAGGATGTTTATTTCATAAAGAAACTAAGCTCTAGATACAGCATCAAATATTTAGATTCATAGTTTGTGGGATGTCACTAAACCATTGCACCTTACACACATATCCACCTATTCAGCCTACATGCACTGAGGGTATAGGGAGTGTTTCAGCCTCGACTGCTTTGTTAGAACTAGGTATAATACAGGACAGACAATCAGAATAGGGCTCATTTATATATACACTATGTTGGCTCATTATTGGCTTGTCCACCTTTACAGTCATATGAACTTGAGTGAAATCCTATTGCTAATCCATAGGGTTTAATATGATGTCGGCTACAACAGCTTCAACTCTTCTGGGAAGGCTTAGGAATGTGTTCATGGGAATTTTTTACCATTCTCCCAGAACGAGGCGGACGAGAAGGCCTGGCTCGCAGTCTCGGCTCCAGTTCATCCCAAAGTGTTCTATCGGGTTGAGGTCAGGATTCACAGCCTCACAGGACTCACTTCCACTTCCACACCAAACACGCTCATCCATGTCTTCATGGACTTTGCTTTGTGCACTGGTGAGCAGTCATGTAGGAATCTGAAGAGGCCGTCCCCAAACTGATCTCACAAAGGTGGAAGCATGAAATTCTCCAGAATCTCCTGGTCTGCTGAAGCATTAAGAGTTCCTTTCACTGGAACTAAGGGGCCAAGCCCAACTCCTGAAAAACAACCTGACACCATAATCCCTCCTCAACCAAACTTTACACTCAATGCAGCGAGACGAGTACCGCTCTCCTAGCAACCATCAAGTGCAGACTCATCCACTGGATTGCCAGATGAAGAAGCATGATTTGTTACCTTGGAGAACATGTCTACACTGCTCTAGACTCCAAACCATTCATTCAAATTCAACGCTTTGCACAGTGTCCCATCATCCGTTGACCCCACTCTGTCATTTTATGTGGCTGACCAGTTCGTGGCTGAGTTGCTGTCGTTCCCAATTACTTCCACTTTCACTATATTCCCACTGACAGTGGAATATTTAGTAGTAAGGAAGTTTAACGACTGGACTCGCACAGGTGGCATGAACAAGGAGGATATGGGCCCTGTAAACACTCGTTTCAGCTGCACAATCTGCTGCTGTCTTTTGAAATACTGTCTTCCTGTTACCTCCTTCAGTTAGCTCTTTAAGCTATAGCTACGTGCTTTGAGAGTGCTATACTCTCAGCACACTGCAATTACAGACTGTACATGTACATTCGGCATGGCTGGCTGTATCTTTGTGTATGTACGTGTGATTATGTGTGGTTGCTCCGTAACTGAGATAATGGCACCAAGGACACGAAAGGCTGCAATTAACAGACAACAGCACATCATTAATTAGACAGAGCCTTCCATTAAACATGCTCCACAACATGTTTGAGAGAATCACAGAGAGAGAATGACAGCAGAAGCAAGAGAAGAAGACAGAACTCTGAGGATGTGAACAGCCAAGGCCGTCTTCACATGGGAATCATTTTGTGCAACTAGTTGCTTGCAACCTGATTTCAAGGTTGCGCGCAGCATGTTCGACTACTCCACTGGTTAGCCAAATGAAACAGTGTGACCTGTGTAGTCTTCTAGACACGTTCTCTAAACTCATCTGCAAATGCACAGTCTCTCCTCCCTCCTTTTTACTTCGTACCAGTCTAGAGAAACGTTACAAGTTTGATGTCATGCTTCCTCCCTTTCCTCTCCAAGAGTGTCTCCAGCAGAGGAAAGCACCACTGGTGTTATCATCTTCTGCTTCTATTTGTATCATTTCTTCTTTTGTTTGCTGCTGAATGTGGTTTCTTGCCGAGAGTGGGTGGTGACAACAGTGGTGGCCTCTCTCCAAGAGCTTCAGCCACCATTCTGTTTACTGCTCCTTCCGTTGGCTACCTGTCCTTAAATGATCTAACTGGGAGCAGCACCATAAACATGACTGATAGGAGGTTAGAATACGCCTTCGGGGCAGCAGAGCTACTTCTTCATCCTCTCATGTTGGACTGATTCCACTACAGAACTACAGTGACTCACTATCACCTCTTCAGGTTTAAAGTGGTATTACGAGGCAGGCTGGGCCAGAGTTAGCTGGTTAGCATGCTAACTTCAGTAGATCTCTCTTTACTCCTTACTAAAATCCCTTACAGAGATTTTAACCTATAGATGTTGGAACATTGCTGTGATTTGACTGAACATTGACTGAACTGAACACTAGGTACTGATGATCAGTTCTGGATCACTCCAACTCATTCCATCTCAGGTATTAGATAAAGATCCATCACTCCATCACATCCCCCAGCCCACCCTTGGCGTTGCGCGTGTGTATCCTCGGCTCATGTATGGCTCCAGAATGACCTGTACTATAGATCACTGCATTTCTATGAAAGGTATTTCTGCATTTGCTATACAAGCTGTCACCACACCTAAAAAAGAAGCTGGCTCTATTCCTACATGAAGCCTTTCTTCTTGAAATGTTGCTTCAGCTCGTGAGTTG